>OX638312.1:9163581-9763581 GCA_951812415.1 Beris morrisii | reverse complement strand
TTATTCCCCCCACTACCACACCCCTTTACCCATATTATCTTTTTTTTTTGCGAATGGGTCCACTATCGATGTTCTATATAAATTCCAAGTTTCAGCCTCCTAGCCTGTGCGGTTGCTGAGATCTAGAAACCAAAATTTTTCGTCTAAAACGCTTCCCCCACCTCCCCCCTCATACTCCCAGCACCCAAAAAGTGGTCACTCCAAGGAACCTACCCAGTCTATTAATAAAAAAAATTTCAATTTAATATCTCATAGGGTTTAGGAGTTATAAGCCTTCAAACGTTTTGCGTACGGCGGACGGCGCACAGACGGACTGAAAATTTTTTTTGCTTTTTTGGTGCTTATTAGTCATAAAACGCATAAGAAAAAAATTTTAGGGTAGCAAATTTTTTTTTTTTAAAAATCGATAACAATACTTTATTATTAAAATAATAAAGTAAATGAATTTATTTCAAATTTCAAAATTAACTTTCAATTAAATTAATTTTCAGTGTTGTTTATTTTTATTATTAATGTGCTAATTTTGTTTATATTATTAATATGTGTTTTATTTCCTCTAAGACATTTAGGATAATATTGAAAAAAGTATATAAATATAAATTCAATCGACTGTGAAATGTCTTTAGGATATATTATGTTTAAAATATAAAAAAAGTATATTATTTGCAAAATGAGCTGAATAAAGTTGAAAACATCCTTTTTCACAACGATGGGTTTTTCAATAAATATATACGCAATCTTGTTGTACCCTTCTAGTGTTAAATCTGAAATAGAATATATTAGGTTGAAATTTTTTAATTCAAAATTATGTTAGAAGCAACAATAATATCTGTAATGGCCATCCAAGGTGTAGGTATTTACTGGAATCTCGTCTTTTATTTCGTCCAATGATTTCTAGAATAATGACTTTGATATGAACTATAACTAGAAAATGCATATTACATTTTTTAAATAAGCACAGAATACCTGCTTGATTTACATGTCTATGCAAGTACATGTGCTTATGATACTTTTCTATAGAATGAAATTTTCTCTTACAAATGTTGCACGGAAACATTTTGTACTTACGCAGAAAATTAAATTAGTGGTTAAATTTTGATGTGCGAAGAAATTCCAAATATCACTTCACGAGAAACTGGTGGCAAAATAAAATTAAATATAAATATTATGAACTAATTCACTAATTTACTTTAAATTTATCACCTCACACTTACTTTAAAAGATAAAACACCAAAAAAACAAATCACATTCAAATGAATAAGAACAATTCTGTTCATCAATTGATGCGATTTTGTTTTTCTACAGCTACACGATTCATCATGGTGACACACGACGTACTTTTACACAAAATATTGTAAAACTTCGATATATTGACGTAAAATTAAATTAAAACTGTTTATATTTACATAATCTGAAATAAAATTATACAAAAAATGTGTAAATTTGCATAATATGTGTGAATACGAAAAACGCATCTTTTTCATGTAAATGTAAAATTTATTGAAAACCCACATGCAGTACGATTCGCTTGCACATCGACTGCGAGCCGCTATGTCGTATAATTTTTTCGCTAATGAATTCACTTTCTTCTACATTTTCTCTTGTGGCGAAAAGGATATGTGTGATTAGGTGGTTTAAAAAAATTGATCTAGTCCGTTATTTGCTCTTTGAAGGATTTACAAGGAGTTTAAGGACGATCATACTTTGCAGTACTTTTTAACCGGTAGCATCTGAACCACTTATTGTAAAGTAACGATTTTAGCTTGAATCGTTTTTCTTTCCTCACTGATGTTAGCTTCTTCGTCAGTCACCTAGCTCCAGAAATATGTCGAATCAATTGTAAACCGAAAATGTTCAAAAATCAGGTTCAAGTTCCTTTTCCTCTGAAAATAACTAGTGAATGTCCATTTTAAACTCCATTTTTGGAAAACCTATCGAGGACGACCTCATACCCAGGGCTAAGAATTTGTCAAAGCAAAGAGTTTAAATTCCCATTCACTTTACGCTATCACGAAATGAAATAAAAAATTTGACGAAATCTACAATCAAATTTTTATACAGCAAAATACAACTTGTGTAGAGCTAATAAAATAATAAAATAATATGGCAAACAACAATATTACGATTACACTATCTGACTGCATTTGTCAGCGAGAATAGTCAAATATTTGACATAGTGGCATACAGTGTTATACAGGCGTAAGTGAGTGGTGAAAAGAGTTTCATTTAATCATCTAAGCCGTAAATTGAATTAATAAGGTCTATGCAACCTCTTTATCAATCATGTTAAGATTTGGGTCTATTTTCAAATTGATTACCCTATAAATTACACCAGAAGCAATCAAAATTTCACATTTGCTTTATAAATTCAGTTTTATACAAAGTAATTTTTAGTTTATTAATTTTTAATTACTATGTTTGCTAATGCGTTACTACCCAGATAACGTGTGTTTAAAACCCGAACGTTTTTTTCCACTACATTATTTCACCTGGCATATTATAGGTATCTGTTCGTAGCATGTTTAAAAGTTTTGACACCAAAAACCGATTATCGTATTTTTAAAGGCGCACGCATTTAAAAAGGGTAAATTTGAAAATGGCACGACAGACCGAACGAAATTTTCCTTCATTTCTACGACATTCGCCTGCATATGTTTGTATGGGGGGTCATAATATATGGAATTTCATTCATATACAAAGCGGATTGCGTGCAAGCATTTCATCGAACATAATTTTCTTTTCATTGAAAACAAAAACAAAATTTCATAGAATTCGCCACACGAGAAGAGAAGATAGACAAGAAGTTGATTTCATAAACTTAGACAACCAGGTGAAAAATCTTCGTAAAAGGCTCGGCAATTATTCTACACATCCTTTAAATCATTAACGAGGTGCAGTCTGGAGAGATGCTGCAATTTATTTAAATACTATCGAAACACATCGCTCTATTATAGAATAGATTGATGCCTTCAGGTATGTGGCGAAGTACAGAGCGTCCGTGATTAATTCAGGTTTTTTCCCCGATCGAACTCTGTAGAATAAAATGATTTAATATAAATATGCAAATATGCTCGCAACCACGTATGAAAGTGAGAGATTAGATCCAATGAAAGTGGAAATCAACCGCGCACAGTGGCGTCTGATTTAAACTGGCAATAACCCTGAACTTGATAGGATTAAAGAATTGTTAAGATAAAATTCATTGTATTTAAATCAGCTTAAAATTTTTATAGTTGAATTGATGAAAGCAGAAAAAAATATTTCTCGTCATATTCCATAGAAAAAACAAGATGAATTATTTTATTGAAGATAAAGTTTAAACAAGCCAGACAATAGAATATTGGGGATAAGTCTATTATTGCTGAAGTGAGGGTGCAGGATTTTTATGGTATTACCAGTCTCATTTAGTTATCTCTCTACAAGTATAGCACCACTGAAAGGAGTCCAGTAGAAGTACCTATACAACATAAAAGGATATTGAAATGCATAGCTTCAAACCAGAACTTGAGCATATTTGAAAGCTCCGATAGCTTTCAGATAGAGCTGAGGAAATCAGTACTGATAATCAGAACTTATTGCTCTTGTGAATACTTCAAATCTTTTTCTTTAGCAGTACTGTATCAAAACATTTTAATGTCTGCTTTTTGACTCTTATTTGAGTCGAAATATGAGATATAAATATTTCACCAATAAAAAATTATAGGTGAAGAAATTAGAGACCCGACAAAAAATTATTATATAAAATTTAAAGTTTAATTCAGATATTGAGGTGATGTCAATATACAGTATAAGGATATTCTATATGGCAAAATATTAATAAAATCCTGAAAATGGTTTTAAGATAAATATAAAGAAAGCCCGAAAAAGTATAAACCAATTCGAAGTTTTATCACTCCTAAGAGATATGACGGAATTCGTAAACACGTACTCAACCTTTTTATACTCTTTTAGCGGTTGAAAAGGGAAAAAGCTTGAAAATTAAATTTATGCGATTACATAAAAAAACTCGCGTTAGTGAGTGATTATTCGGTATTTAACTAGACCTGAGAGATATGAATTAATTCGTGGAAATATATACAACTCCTCTGACGCCGGAAAACAACAAAAACTTCTTAAAATTTGCTTCTATGGTAGCTTCTCACCATGAAAAATTCCATTCTCATTAAAATTGGGGAAAAAAAATTAAATCGGTTTTGGAGGGATTCGATGCCGCGCACTTAGCGTTGAGCTTTATATACCCTAGCGAACAACCAAAAATTCCACCAAATTGGTTGAAATATTAGATGATCTTCTTGAAGTATAAGGATGCGATAGCAAGAATTTCACTAAGTTTATAATTCGTAGAAATTAAAATTGGTTTCTATATCGAACAATTCTCAGCAATACCACCAGCTGTAAGGGTGTTTCGGATAGTAGGCATGATACACCCTCTGACGAGTCTTTGCCATCCGATGACGAAACAGCTCCTTCGGACCTATTCCAACACAGTCTTATTAACTGGCCTATCCAGTGAAGGTTTTCCAATTGTCATGTCCTCAATGGCAGTAACCAGGACAGCGACTAATCACCAGTCGGGGAATTCGTGTTGGGGTTTTACATCAGAAACTCCTTTGACGCCGAAAAACAACAAAAACTTCTTGTATACAACTCCTTTACACCACCTTAGGGGAAAATTTTCAAAAAATCCTGTAAACTTTTTCTAGGCATTTATGTGAAGAATCCGTAGAATAAAAATTAATTCAATATTTTACAGGACCTAAGAGATATGATGACATTCGTGAAAATATATGCATCCCATTTTCACTAATTTGATGCTTTGTTTGCCCCCCCTTCATACGCCAATAGATATTTTAAATTTTTTCTACCTAAATTATTTTTATAGTAGATCTACATTCATTCACCACGTTTCGGCTTTCTAGCAAAAGCCGTTCCATAGATAGGAGAAACACCCCCACCCCCGTACCATACTTCCTCTAACAGAAACTTTATTTTTACAACAATCCGCTATTGCAGCTCTATCTAAATACTAAGTTTCAGCTATCCATCATTAAGGGTTGTTCCGATATATAAATTGGAGCTTTGTTCCTTTCACCCTCCCCAACCTCACTTCCTACACCCACATCATCAAATGGGGTCTATTAGACCTACCTCCTGTAAAAATGCTAACCATCTATCTTACACTGTTCTTGAGATACGAGCTCCACCACACTCTTAAAAAAAATTATCTTCACCAAAATGTATTTGACGACAAACCGAATTTCATTTTTCTGACGCGATTGATTAGTGAGATATTGTAATCTAAAGTTTTTCACCTCCTACCTCCGCACGCCACTGAGCCCCTAAAAATTTCGAAACATCTTACGTAGAGAAAATTTTAAATTATCCTCCACCGGATCGGGAAATCTCATTTGTTCCTAAGAAGTCGTCAATTTGGGGTCTAATGGTCCTCTAAGACGTGAAAATGTTAAATTTTAGGTCATCAAATTTTTTTCGAGTTTCAAGTCGATAACAATACAATATCATTGAACGAGTAATTAAAAGCGACAAGCTCTCCAGCACCATATTTTACTTATACTCTACTGTAGCATGTAACTGCTTCCGAAACGCATAGCAATCGGGGTGCGCATACGATAAACTGAACATTGGCCGCACTCCAATTGTTCCCACTTGCCAAATTGCATTTTTCTTATTTACGACGTACACGAAACTTTCGACCAAATTAGCAGAATCCGAAGATAACAAATGTATTGGCCGTATCCTGGCCTACGTCCAATTTTGGCCCGAAATGCGATGACCACACCATTTTAGCTTCGAAAATGGACAGTTTGGCTATCATGAGAATTTCTTCGAGTCCAAGATGAAACCCTTTCGGAATCGATTCTGGTTTCTTGCCGAAATGGATCCGGGCTTCGCATAACTTTTGCATTTTTTAATAAACATATTTCTCGACTATAGAAATACAAAACTTACTTATACACGGCACATCAGAAAGTGCGCAAAATTCCAGACCTCATGCATTAAAGATCATGCGCGGCCATTGTTTATAATCCAAGACAAGTTTTTCCATAAAGAGGCTTCCGATATACTCGCTGTGCCGTCGGCATCTGTCCAAGGAATTTTAATGCTGAGTTGACCGAAAAGATGTCGACTTTTATTTTATATAATTTTTTTTTAATTTCTTAAGGTTTGCTTCACAGTATCGTTATACGTTCTATTCCAGTTTACCCGGATAGGTACCTATGGGTACGGTCTGATTTCTGATCATTTCGCGATTTTTCTCGTGTTTTTTTTTCGGAATCTGTAAGAAGTTTTTCTTATTTTCAGCACAAACACCGTTCTTATGGCCTATCCAACACACTATACGAAAATCTCGAAATATATATTTTGTATTGTTTGCTATGACCGGGCAGGCTCTAAAGATGGTCCCAACGCGGTCTTAAAGATGCTGCCTTCCTCTCGAAATATGTAAATGGCATCTAGACAAGACATTTACTTTGTTTTTTTTTAGTTTCGCAGAAGACGGACGGACGGAATTGTCTTAAGCGAAACAATTTCTGCGGTTTTAATTTACCGATGTTGGGTTTTTCGTAACGATTTTTTGTGTCTTAATCGGCAAATAGGACTAAAATTTATTTCTTTATTTGCATATTTTAAGGACCTGGTCATGGACGCTGGCGGATTTTATGAACTTGAATGGAAATTGAATCTTATTGGGTGGCATTTTGTATTGACTTATGAAGTAATGAATGTTCTTAGAAGGCATTAATGTCACCGCGGATATATTAATTTTGTTATTTTGAGAAGGTTATGTGCGTAGCTTCGTATAAGTTCGGAAGATATTATTAAATATAGATAAATTTTTAGATGCTGACAAAGTTAAGTCAAACCTCTATAAGTCGAATGTTGTATATCTCGTCCTGCCATATTAAAATTTAGTTCAAATAGCATACTTCGTTCAGTCTGTCTGCAACTCTTCTGCTTTGTTGGAAGACGTATATCGTCAAAGGCTTCTTTTAGGAAGGAAACAGATAATTATTTTGTAAATAATTTTATTGCTTATGCCAATCAATTTATGGGAGAAGAACCTATACAAGGGGATTACAGGTTTTAAGCATCCTAGCATCAAAACGTATGTATCCCCCTTACATCGCTTTAGAGCTGAATGTTAAAAGAGCCCGAAACCTGTTTTTAGGCGATTAAATAAAAATCTTGTGAAAGTAATAAGAAATTATAATCTCATAAGAGCTACGAGATTGAGCGGAATTCGTAAAAACGTATACAACCCCCTTACACTTAGGGGTGGATTATCAAAAACTATTTAAATGAGTTTTGAGGCAATTATATAAAGAGCACGTGGAAGTAAAAGTCGATATCTAATCAGACCTAACAGATATATCAGAATACGTGAAAATGCAACCCGCTCACAACCCCTCAGAGGTTAAATGGCAAAAAATTTAGAAATTACTTCTAGGCGACTACATAGAGAGTGCTTGGACCTAAAAGGGATTTCGATATCTCGCCAAATCTGAGGAGGAATAGAGGAATACGTGAAAATGTGTACAGCCTACACCCTCTTAGGGATCGAGTATCAAAAAAACCCGGAGATTGACTTTTAGGCGATTGTATGCACATCCTGTGGCATTATTAGTAAATTTTACATCTCACCACACCTAAGAGATATGTCAGAACTCCTGTAACAACAAACAAGCCCTTTTACCTAATGTGTTTAGTTTTAGTTTTAGTTTTAAGAAGGGGCGAAGCGCTGAGCCACCGCGCACACTGTTCACCAAAAGAGCACATAGCGATCCCTTCAGAGCCTTGTAGGTCACTAAACATCCCCTAAACAACCCAAATCTCTAACGAACTTGCTTAGCTCATCATACCCTATCGACCTCAGGTCCTCCAAATTTATTTATTTATTTATTTGAAAACGAAAATGTACAGAATAGAAATACTCCAATAACACATTTAGCCGAGAACAAACAAAAATGAGAATGAAAATGAATGTAACTAATGAAAGATGAAATGAATATACGAATACAAAGTAATAGTGGATAGCAAAATTTAATAAATTAAAAATATAGATTTTAAGTAAATTTTAAAGGGGCGCAAAGAATAAGTATGAAAACTAAGACAATCATAGTTATACGCGCGAGGCAAACGAAGAAACGGGGAATAAAAATATGAATTTAGTGACGCGTATGGTACAATGAAGGTATTTTGAGATCTGGAACGGAGATTATTATCTCTAAATCTAAGCTCAGCATAGAGATTGGCGTTGAAAATAAATATGACTTTATACAAAAACAACATGTCTTAATAAGATCTTCTGTTTTTAAGAGGTGAAAGACCAAGCAGGTGCAACCTCAAGTCATACGGGGCATCTACAAAATTGAGTCTACGAAAGAGAGATCTAGTGAAACGTCTCTGCACTGATTCTAGTGCGGGTATGAGATACATATAGTATGGGTTCCACACAACTGAGCAGTATTCAAGGTGACATTTGACAAGACTATTGTACAAGTTAATATAAAGAGCCAAGTTACAGAACGGATATGCAGCTCTCAAAATAAAACCACATAACCTGTAAGCACGCTTGCCGATTTCCATAATATGTACATCAAATTTTAATCGAGTGTCAAATATAACACCTAAATCCTTGAAGTTAAAGACTTTAAGGAGAAGGGAGTCATCAATGTGGTAATTAAACTGAAGATAAGAGGATTTATTTGTATAACACATCTTGAAACATTTTAGCTTATTAAGGGATCGCTTATTTGCAGAGCACCAGGAGGATAATTTATTGAGGTCATTTTGAAGAATGAGACAGTCAGCCAAAGATTTTACTGGTCTAAATAACTTCAGATCGTCAGCATACATTAAATAATCAGAATGAAATTCTGAGAGAAGATCATTCACGAATAAAATGAAAAGCAGTGGACCCAAGGTTAAACCTTGAGGAACACCGGATGTCGCAAGATAAGGAACCGATAGGCATCCTTGGAAGATAACCATTTACTTACGGTTATTAAGATAGGATGAGATCCAGCCTACTAGAGAACTACTTAGACGAAAAGAGTACAATTTCTGAACAATTGTATAGTGGTCAACTCTGTCAAAAGCTTTCGAGAAGTCAGTATACACTGTGTGAAGATCAAGTCGGTTTTCAAGGGTCCTTGATACTGAATTTGTCAAAGAAAAGACTGACCAGCCACCTCACAAAATGTGGGGATGTCCTTTTCAGCATACCTATAGGTCAAGGCAATACCTGCACACATCAGAGTCAGCGATCCCCATACGCATAGCATGCTTCCCTAGCAAGCTGTGCCCTGTCAGTATTCCGACGAGTAGCCTAGTTTTCCGTTTGTCCAACCTTGGCTAGAGTGCCCTACATGTCCTACAGCTCGTTAGCGCCTCCCATCTAGAGTTCGCTGCGTCCGCGGAACAATCCGTGACTAACCATCTCCTCTACCATCTCGTCTGACGCCCATCCCAGTCTCCTAAGTCTCCTAATCTCCTACCCATGGTGCTGAATATCAAAAAATTGTTTCATAAATTGGTCATGTATACCTGTGAGGCTCATGGAAGTAGGAAGAAGACCTTAGAGATATAACGAAATTCGTGATAATATGCGGAAATTTGATATAATTTTTTTCTATGTGAAATTTTTTTGTTAATTATATATGAAAAATATAATATAATTATTTATATATAATTATATATAAAAATATTGAGAATGGTGACCGAGTCCTCGTTATATTTCCGTTGCTTTTTTATCACAGAATAACTGATTAGGGCTTATTCTAAAGCGGAACATTACCGCAGAATACAAAATATAAAAAAATACAAATAAAAAATTTTTCAAGTCCTTTATCCTCAAAAAGCATTTTTTTTATTTTTATTTATATTGTGTATTGTACTGCTTTTCAAAACATATCTAAATCTTAACATGGGATCTCAATGGGGACGGGATCTTAATATACTTAAATCAGTGGTTCTAATTATTTCATGGCAAAATTCCACAAGGTTTTTAATTGTATGATGCTATCAGATATATGAACAACTCTTAAAACAAACTATAAACTAAAGTTTTAGTACTCTAGTAACGTAAAAGACCTAAAATCCTCTTACTCCTTCGGGTAGCTGCCATACAAAAGGTCCTTCAATAACGTGTTCAAGAATATTGACCGATAATTTGAGATCGCTTTAGGCTACGACTCTCAAATTTTCTATGCGTTACTTTTTCAATAGTTGCAGGCAAAGGTGTGAATGCAAGGAAAAAATTAAATTTTGTAGAAATAAATATCGAGTAAAAATGAGGTTCGATTTTCTTAGCCAGTAAAGTTCTTGTACTATTTCTGGTAGCTAGCATACAATAAGTTTTTAAAACACGTGTCCGAGAATATTGGAATTCAGAACGCTTCGAGGTGGAAATATAAAATTTTGCCCAATTAAATACTTACACATAGAGGAATTTTTCTGAAGAAAATCTAGTGAGTATTTGGTATAGCTGCCTTACAGGATCCATGGAAAATATTAGCAATAATCTTTAGAGTCCCACTATAACTCGAGAAATTGTTTTGCTAGGAATTCCAAATACATATTATAGGAATTGGTTTTGAGTTAGAGTATGATCGGGTTTTGTATTGGGCAATATGCTCTCTCTTCTTTGGATACCTTTCACACAATGAACTATAACACAAGAAGCCTTCAAGCTAGGAATTTGAAATTTTATACACATTAATTTTAAAAAGGTTCAAGGTAAAGGGATTATATTCTGGCAATCCAGTAAGTACCTCCTGAACATCCCTTTCGTAAACTTACCTTGATATTTCATAGCAAAGTTTAAGCTTTCTAATATTAACCATTCGAATTATATCTAGTTAAAAACTTTCGTCCTTAAGTGCAAAAAACGTTCAAAAATTGTGTATTGTTATTTTTAGTCAGCTATTCAAATTTCAAAATTACGTATGAAATTCCTTTCAAAATTTAAACTTACTTCAACTTTGAATCAATCTTGGAGCATAAAGCCCACAATAATTTTAGAACTTAAAATTATTGTTACAGAAGAAGATATTTCAAATTAATTGAAAAAAAAATTAGTCCTTGTCTTAGAGCCATTGAACTGTGTGATACGGAATCTATCCGAAGATACCTGAATGCGAACGTGGATAAAGTAACCCAAAAGTCCCCATTTATTTGACGTATTTATTTACGAAAACAAAAATAATTGAATATCGTTTCCTCAATCTTGACGAAATATGTTGCTATCTATTTCTGAACAAATTATTAGAGAACAAAACAATATGCAGATTTGGGATAAAAAATTCAAACGCGTACCGAATTAAGCAATCGGCAAATTTTTTTTGGCTAGACTTAGCCGTCGGCATTTGCATCTTGAGTTACGTAAAGCGAGCATAAGTCGGAATTATGTACAAAATTTTGAATAAATTTATATAACATAAGGAACTAAATCAAAGACCTCTTCATTTAGACACTTTCATTAATTTCAAGCTTTAATTTATAACGAATTTCATGTAGAAAAATCAAACGACGCATAAATTCGAGTCAGGAGAATAATATGATTTTATGAAAAATAGCTTGTTCTAAGTGTTCAAATTGCATTTCAATAACTCTTCGTACGGCTTTTAATTTAATTATTGATGTAGAATAAGAAATAGAAAAATTGTTTTACATGAAATTATTAATAAATTTTCCTTGAAGATGTTTTAGTGCAAAATTGGGATCGGGATTCAAATATTAAAGTGGAACAGAAGGTCTACCATGGCTTCAATTTGTTTGGAATCTCCCCACTATAACTCGAGAAATTTATCAATTTCTTTAAGGTTTTTCCTCAAATTTAGGACAAAAATCAAAGGTTGTCACGAAGCTTACATCAAATGTTCTTTTAGAATAGGAAAAAGTTTACTTGGGCGAAAGAAATACTGGAATAGCAGAGCACTGATATGTAATTTTAGGTACCTATTTATGAGTTAATTTGTCATGAAGAACGATTTATTGTCTAGTCGTAATTATATTATTTTTACAATATTTGATATCTCTGTATGAATTCTTAATACACCACTCCTTGCCAATATGGAAGAAAACAATCATTAAAATTTATGTGATCGACTTTGACGCGATTTTTTCGGCCTTGTCTGGACTTCTGGATGGATTTTATATTTCAGACATGTTTTATTGGCTATTATATTCCACTTAATGAATCTGTAAAGTTTTTTTTTTCATTTAAGAAATCATGGGGAAACTGTCGACTTCCGAGATAAATTTTGGTAAAAATTAAGCAGTATTTCCACGAACTTTGCAGCGATGACAGTCACTTCAATAAGCATTGGAGACAGAAAATGATTTGACACGAGCCATGCCAGATTTCTATGAATGATTCTTAAAAATCGATTTGTATTAAAGTCTTTTAAGTTCATACGATATTTTGTCAACCGAACTATTCTAATCAACAGCTGCGGCAACTAAAGTCATGTGAACTTCAAGTAATTGAATATTTTATTAGTATAAATACCCAACCGCAGCCAATTTTAGTACCCAACCGCTGTCAATAATAGAAAACTATAGTTTCTCAAATTTAAAATTCCAATCTGGGTAGTCATTGTAATATTCGTAAAAACATTGATGAATTTTGTAAGGAAGCTGCCCGAATTTTAGCGTTCTACATAATTCATTATTCAGTTATCGTGTTCGTTCGTACAGAAAGACTGATAACAAAGGTATTTGGAATTTTTGGAGATCATTGAGCAAAAAATAAAATCTTTTTTGTCAGGGCTCTGCTCTATGCGGAATGGATTAAACTACAGGTTTCATCTGGTATATCAATTTTATAAATAATTGTCATCAATTAGTTTTGATATCAAATTAAGTAAGTCCTGTTCAATTAGAATAAATTGTTGATCCTTTCTAGAATATCACCGACAGAATCTAATCTAAACATAATTCAACTTTGCAAATTTTACTTTATTATTTTTTAATAATAAAGTATTTAATGTCTTGTACTGGATGATAGCACTTACCTTATGAAAGTTGGATCCATACTTAAACTCCAATTACTGAAAAAGAGAAATGAAATTTAAAATTAATTAATTTGTTAGTTGTTTTTTTATATTTAACAACATTAAATAAATTTCGGACCATCGAATCATCATACACTGCTTTCCTTAAAATCGTTATTTGCAATTTCACCGAAATTCCACATTGAAAATAAACAAATATTCAAATTCACCCCCAAATCGGACAAAAATCAAACAAGACTATGCGAAGGGCGTCATCTAGAAGTCCTGGACGGCGTAGCCTGGCATACAAACAAGATTGCAATAAATTTGCCATCAGAGTTTCTGGTCCATGAATTTTGCTTCCATTAATTCCGCTAGATTAACCCCCAGCACCATCTAACTGCTACTAGCAGAAACGGCAGTGTGAGGTTTATTTATTCGTCTTCGTTTTGTTGTTCCCTTGAATGCTTCTCTTCGGGCATATCGACGATGTTGGGGAGCTTGAGACCCCCCACGACGTTTCGATTTTCGTCTGTCGTCTCGTAGCATAACGAAAGATCCGAAATGTGCATAAAAGCACACACATGAGTCGTTCGCGTCTTAAAGTCTAAAGTTTTTCTTAAAGAGTTTTATGTGGAGCCCAAAGTCCCCAAGCCTGGACCCGAAGAACTTCTTATCCGAGACGCTTAGATCGACTAAAGCCACGGAAAATGCAAACAAATCGTGGAAGAAGTTTGCTTCCGCATTGGGTCTTGGGAGCCGTTTGAATGTTACGCGAAGAAAAAACCCCCCAGAATAAAACACGTTTAAATGAGTGAAACTTTCCGTAATGAGGTGATTCGGTAGTTAACCGAAGGGTTTAATGTTTTTTCTGGTGTCTTTTAATGCTGTCGAACGTAAATATTTACTTACCCCCGAGTCGTTTTCCGGGAAAGATGTAGCACACGCCCGTTGTTGTCAACACCCGCACGAATTGTGATAAGAGAGGGCTGGGTACTACCGACAAAACTAAAAATAAAACATCCCGAACCAATAATCCATACCACACATAGCACACATCACACACCCACATACGCCCGTGGAGTTGATTTTCCTGCGATATCACATGAATCAAACTGCAGGGTACGCCGTAGTGTAGACAGACCGAAGGAACCATTCTTCTGTCGTCGAATGGAGCCATTACTGCTCAGGATTTAGGGTGAAATCCTTTTGCTAGAGCCGTTCGTCCAGGAGCCGGGTATGGCAGTTCACCCTAAACTCAAATTTTATGGGAATGGCGTAAGCCACGCTCAGGAAAAGCATTCAATTCGAAGTGCATTGGGAGGACCTTGAAGCAAAACTACTTTTAAGCAGGATATTTCAAAAAATGTAGCTCCATTGTTTTAACTTAAATTAATATTGACTTATTTGTTAAGCTATATTTTTTTAAATATAAGAGGGTGGTGTTTTTTCGCGGAGTGGGAGACTTACATCTTAAGAACTCGTCGGCCAACCCCTTTGCGAATGAAAATTTTTGGCAGTGCCATTATAATTTTTATTTATTTATTATTACTTTATTATTTCAATAATACGGAATTGTGATCGATTTATAAAAAAAAAAATTTGCTATCCTGAACATTTTTTTTCACGTTTCATGACTAGTAGACACGAAAAAAACAAAAAAAAATTTCAGTCCGTCTGTCCGCCGTACACCGTACGTCTACCAGTGTACGCAAAATTGTTTGAAGGCTCGTAGCACCCAAACCCTTTGA
Source organism: Beris morrisii (assembly GCA_951812415.1). Taxonomy (NCBI): domain Eukaryota; kingdom Metazoa; phylum Arthropoda; class Insecta; order Diptera; family Stratiomyidae; genus Beris; species Beris morrisii. The sequence goes on along the minus strand of OX638312.1, from coordinate 9,748,811 downwards.
GCTATTCGGTTGAATTTTATTTCGTGGGTAGAGTGGGTAGGCCTCCTGAAGTGGGCAAATTCTGTGGGATGAAGGTTGTGAGGGGGGAGGTGGGGGAAGTGTTTTAGACGGAAAATTTTGGTTTCTAGATCTCAGCAACCGCTTATGCCACGAAGCTAAAACTTGGAATTTATATAGAGCTTCAATGGTGGACCCATTTGCAAAAAAAATTCCGATATGGGTGAAAGGGTAAAGCAGTGGGGGGGGGAATAATGCATCCGAGACGATCGAAAGCCGAGATTGAGACATTCTAAAATCCATATCTCCTAAACTGTTAATGTCACGAAATTAAAACTTAATTAATATCTGTAGGTATACTAGGAGAATAGATCGGAAATACGTTTTTGAGTAGGGTAGTGGCGTGCGAGGGTGGGGGGTGAAAAACTTTAGATTACGATATCTCATGAACCAATTGCACTAGACAAATAAAATTCGGTTTGTGTATAAAGGTTGACATGAATTTTTCTAAAAAATGACGTCTCATATCTCAAGAAATGTATAAGATGGATGCTTAAAATTTTTACCAGAAGTAGGCCTAATAGACCACTAGCAGGAAAATTTTGGGTGTGTGGGTGTAGAGGGTGAGGGTGAGGAGGGAGAAAAGGGAAAGGTTCCGATTTTTATATCTCGAGAATCTATAACGATATAAAGCTCAAACTTAGTATTTAGATAGAACTATAGTAGAAGCATGTTGGAAAAATATAAGTTTTTATAGGCGTAGTATGGCACGGGGGTGGGTGGTGTTTTTCCTATCTATAACTACAAAGTTAAAACTCGGTATGTATAATATGTATATGTAAATCGAGTAGAATTCGAGTAGTAATTTAGTTTAAAAAAAAATTTCAAATATCCATTGGCGTTCGGAAGGGGGGCGTAAAAAATGAGCAGTGAAAATGGAATGCATATATTTTCACGGTTTTCGTCATATCTATTAGGTCTTCCCAAATATTGAATTCATTTTTATTCTACGGCTTCTTCATATAAATATATAGAAAGCGTTTTCAGGATTTTTTGAAATTCGACCCCTAAGGTGATGGAAAGGGGGTTGTATACCTTTTCATGAATGCTGCCATATCACTCAGCTCTGATCAGATCTCGAATATCTTTTCACTTTCAAGGGCGCAATAATCGACTGAAATCGGTTTTTGAGTTTTTTCCTTTTTCAGCACCTAAGAGGGTATAAAAGGGTTGAACACGTTTGCACAAATTTCGTCATATCTTTTAGAAGTGATAAGAAGTTGAATTGGTTTTTACTTTCTCGTGTTGTCTTCATATCTATCTATTAACTTCTTTCAGGATTTTTGGATATTTAACCCCCAAGTGGGTGTAAGGAGGCTGCATATCTAATGATATATCGAATTCATTTTTACTTCCTAAGGTTTTGCTTCACTAAAAAGTCAATTTCAGTATTTTTAGATATTCAATCCTAGGGGGTGTAAGGTGGTTGGGCTTTTCAAAGCTTCGACATATTTCTAATGTTTTGAGATATTAGATCGCTTTTCACTTCACAGACTTTTTATATAATCCCTACAAACCCATTTCTCAATTTTTGGATATTCAATCCCCAAGGGTTTGCATATGTTTTCACTATTTTTGTCATTCCTTAGTTCTGATGAGATATAAAATTGGTTATTACGGCATTTGGTGTAATGACCTAAAAACCATTTTACGATTTTTCGAATTTCAAGAACCAAGAGGGTGTAAAGGGTTTGCTTACGTTTTCGCAAATTTTTCAAAATCGCTCGTGTCTCATGAGAAATCAAGTTGCTTCTTAAGAAATCGTCTAAAAACCTGTTTAACAATTTTTTCGAGAATCAAACCCCAAGTGGAAGTAATGGTTTTGTATACGTTTTAACAATTCGTCACATCTCTTAGTTCTGATAAGGCAGCAAATTAGTTTTTACTTCTATGAGCTTTTAGTGTTCATAATATACCGAAATTTGAATAGTCTACCATACATGGGCTTTTCCAATGTTTAATCGGTTAAAAATCTCTATTTTAAATATTTTTTCTTTAAGAACAAAACTGGCCTTCCAAGAAACCTCATAATTTCCAAACAACTGACTTTGACCGCTCCCGAACTTTCACCAGAAAATAATAAAGTTTCGCCCAGACCATTGGCAGATTTTTTTTTATTTATCTCAAGAAAAAGTAGAAAGTCGAATTATTTTTTACAATTATTACAAGTACATGGAAATGGTTAAAGGTAGGGAAACAAATTTTCTTCTTATGTCGAATGTCAAAGCTTGGTACATGTAATGAAGAGTTTTTCAATTAGATGATCAGTTAGTAAAAATTCTTTATCGGTGTCCAGGTGCGATATATGGAAACTTTAATTAATTTCAAAAAGTAAAAACAGTTAAAACTGGTTGAGGCGTCAAGCATAGATGATTCGTCTTCCAATTAAATTTTGGTTGGTGTCTTATCTTGACTTGTTTTAAAACAGCTGACAAAGCTAATGATAGAGTGAAAACAATATATTTTTATTGAATAAAAAAAGTCAAAAAAAACGAATAGTTTGCTTCGTGTACATCTTGTTAAAACAGATTATGACGTTAAGTATTGATGATTCTTGTTCCAATTGAATTTGGGTGGTGTTTTGGCTTGACTTGTTTTAAAAAAGGACAAAATTTTAATTTTTCTGCTGTAAATACGACGATAAATTTTTTATGGAATTTCCCAGTAAACTTGGATTAAATTTTCCGAAATCTAGTGTTCATTTCGTTACAATTCCAATTTGACTTTGACGATATTGGCTGGAGATTTAGAAGTAGATGTGTGAGGAGGAACGTTCTAGACAAACAACTTCGGTTTCTTTTTCTCATCAACTGCTTTTGGTAGAAAGTTGAAACTTGGGATTTATAAGGGGCTATGATGGTGGAGCCATTTGCAAAAAATGTCGATATACCGTAGGGGTGAAAGGTGAAAATAGTCTAGACTATACAATAGTAACAACTACTATATCTTTTGAGCCAAGTACGGAAAAAAGTTAAAACTTGGGTTTTTAAGTTTATAAATTTTTGAGGGGAATGGTGGAGCACGGGTTGTGAGAAATTTTGAATAATATAATTGTTTATACCTCATTAACCGTTTTAGATATGGTCCTGATATTTTTAAAGCAGTTGCGTAAACTTCTAGCACCTAAACAATTTTGGACGGAAGAGAGGAAGGGAGAGTTTAAGGGGTTTAAAGTACTTGTGCACTTTTCCACGAATTCCGACATATTTCTCAGGTTTAATGAGATATCGAATTCGCTTATACGTCCAAAGAAATATAGTGAAATAAATTATTTCACTTCTACATATAAACCACTACAAATTGAAAAAAAAACATATTACAAAATACATTTGAACTTTTTATTGTACAGTCCGTTCTTAAGATAAACAAAAAATCTACCTTTTAAATCTTCAAATTCCAAATTTGACAGTAATGTGAAAGCAAATTGCAAGATTTTGTGTATAAACCACTATATTTTCTTAACATAGGAGTATATGCGCTACTGAGCTTGACACAAATTTTGATGCAAAACATAAGTTAAATCGAAAATTAGAAGATCTTACATCCAAGTACTTCCAAAGAACATCTGTCTCATATCGAAATTTTCAACTTTGCCTAACTCATCCTGGCGCTCATTTGCCTTATGTAAAAAAATTCATATAAATTTTACTTAACAGTTGATGCCAGCTTCCTGTGTAAGAAAGGTAGTTACCTGCGATAGCAAAGCCCAGCTGTTTCCAAACTTTGTCGATACAATTTCCATGAAGTAAGCTATTTCCTTTCATTTATTTATAAGGAAGAGAGCAAAAGGAGTACTTGACTTTTGCCGGCATTAACCTCCTACGACTGCCAGATATGAGCACAACATCCTGCGAGATACACGCGAAAGTACCGCCATTATTTTTATTTATAGCAGGATGATATACAAAACAATGCATTATAGATTTCCCTTTACGGCAGCATTTTTGCCCGCTGTTATCTGCTACTTTGAAAGGTTAATGTATGTTTTCCTCACCATATCATAGCGCTGGGTATTATGAGCATAGCAAAAATTATACGAGTAGAAGCCCGGTAGGAGTCGCTACAACTTCCCTCCATTGTTGTCGCATTGTTTGTTAGATATAGAGCTATTATTACCATTGGCATTTCATATTCGTTCTGTTTGTTCTAGCGTGCCTTTTGTCGCACACGAACCGAATCACTCGAATGATTTTCTGGAAGCAAAATGTCTAGACGGCTCTCATTATTCTCAGATTTAATGACCTTTTACATCAGCACTATTTGAACTTATGAATTGAACGAGAAATTTCGAGAAACATTTACTGGAACACGGTAGTGAAATTTTTCTTCTCATTCCCGTATATAATTAAATTTGTTAAGCTGTTACTCTTATCCAATGTTCACGAAATTATGGATATATTCCAGTACGAAGAAATCCTTGGATGCTATTTTCTAAAGGATCAGTAATCCTTGGTGGGAAACTGGAAGAGCGGACCAGTTAACGAGGCTATCTATCTTCCTTCACGAGAAATAATGAACGCCTTGATTTATCAGCTTTGTGCACGGAACGGCCAGCGGTCTACTTTTGGTCGTCCAACTCCACCTTCCTGGCCGATATATTCCCATCTGCTATTACAGCCCTCAGTTGGATAGGTGTGAATCGGTTGCCTTATTTGGGATCAGAATTGGTCACTCGAGAAAGACCCACGATTTCAGAATGATTAAAATGACGCAGCCTAGATGGATTACCTGCCAAATGTCGGAGAAAACCACCCCTTCTTTCAAAACTTCTACCCTCTTGCCTGGAACATCTACACTTTAGAGACACCTTATAAAAATCTGTTACCTCCACCCTCATACCTATCTCCGCTTACTCCTAAGCTGACCTTAAAATTTATAAGTATGATATAAACTCAAACCTAAGTGTCAACATACCCTTACTGTTAAGTGATAAGTATTAATAAATAAGACGCTACTGTGCGTGATAAGGGCATCGTATACAACTCTTTCATGCACAAATAAATGATAATGAACTGAATCATAAACCACCAACACATTTATAATCTAAGATTAATATTAGAACGAACCCTATTTGTAAATATATAATAAGATTAGATTGTAATAAAAAGATTAGATTAAGTTATTTGCTTGTACATAATTTAAGTTGAGTAATTTAAGCAAAAAAAGTTTCAGATTTGCATTCGCATATGGAATAGTGGCGAAAATAATTGTCAGTGAAAAGGAGTCAGAAGCATTCTCTCGAAGTGAGGTCTGCTGATATATCGAATTAATTTTACTTTTCTGAGATCTTTACATAAGCGCCAAGAAATCATTTTCACGATTTTTCAATAGTCAATCACGAGCGATTAAAATTGCTCAATTTGCAGCAATATTCATCAATTTTGACGTCACGAAATTATGAAGCAATACACAGCAACAATATCAATAGACGATAAGGTTCAACTTTCATTAACTCGTTGCTGAATTGTGATGAGCGATATTGACCAATATCTAGCAATTCGGCAATAAGGGCTTACACGATCAATTCAGTCTATGAACAACACGAAAGCAAACTTGGCAAATAAATGTAAAACTTAAAATAAAACTTGAACATATTTGAATTTCAAGTTATTATAACACGAAACTTGAGAAATAAATGCAAAACTCAAAACAAAACTTGACAATTGAATTACCGAACGAGGACAATTGCTCGGAATTTTCCAAGTACGTGGAAATACAGCAACTATAGGGCGAGCAATACCAGCAATCTGAAAAAATATTGCCACATTGCCGAAATATTGCCGCAACTAGCATGATGTTGCCAGTAGTGCTCCATTAATCGCTCCACTAATTTTGGCAATAGTCGTTGAGCAATCAATTGCTTGAAAAATTGCTCGTGTAAGAGAACCTTAACCCTGCCTCTACACTGGTAATTTATCTGGCAATATTTCCATTGCGTTCAATTTAAAATCGTAATGAGTGGGCATTTGACTGCCAGGCAATTTTAATTTGAGCGAGTGAATTCGAAGTTTCAGGTTCTGATGCAAAAGCAAACTGTCGGAAATTGCATAAAGAAAACTATGGATAAGTTCAATGGTTTTCTCTTCAGTCAACTTAATTTTCAGCCATTTCGCGATCAAAGCAAAAAAAAACCTTATTCCTACCTGTTTATGTCAAACGATGCGTCTTCTGGAAATATTGCTCTTAAAATTGACATGGCAATGATTGCCATGGCAATGTTGAGAGCAATATTGCCATAAGCGTATGATGACTCTGCACTGTCAATTTGTGTATAGCAATATTGCCATTGCCAGTGTAGACGCAGGGTAAGCTACAGTAAGTACTATAGTTGAGTACGTTTTCACCAATTCCGGAAAATTTTTTCGGTCTGATGAGAAATCGAATTGTTTTTAACTTCAACGGGCTATAACTCTCCTGAAAAGCAATTTTCAGAATTTTTTGCAAGGTTATCGTTCAACTTTATATCTTTGGTCCGATCGGATTTCGATTAGATTTTTACTTCCTCTAAATTTTTATACATTATGGTTTCAGGACTTTTCGGGCTCTAAATTGATTTTCAAATTGAAGGAAACAAAAATGTATCATTTTTAAATATTTTATATATCCGTTTTGTTCGACTTAAAAAATTAATCGCTTTGATAAAACTGCATCTCTACACTGGTGTTACCACGCTAATGAAAGAAGAATTCAATTTATATATTCGACCTGGTCTGTTTTTATTTTCCTGAAAATTGTAAATATTTTGTGGTTCGTTTAGTGATTCAAATATCCAGAAATGTATCTTCGAAATTAATGTCTTGCTAGTCACTCAATAAGCCAATTATCAAACTTAAAAAATGCAGTTAGTTAAGCTTGTATTCGAACATGTCACTTTGTCAAATATTTGACTCATTTGGTAAAATCAGTCAAATAGTGTATTAGTCAAATAAGGTACCTATTACCTATTAGTACCTATTAGGTCAAATTGTTTTACCTGAAAAGTATGCGTTAATTTTTTCTCAAATAATTTTAGCTAAATATTTGACAAATTTTGAAATTTATTTTAGTCAAAAATTTTACTGTATGCAACAAGCTTTACTGATTCGATGTTTTAATGTATTCTTTAAATACGCAATCACAACTGAATGGACAGCTGCAATTTACCTTACACTGTGATCAAAAATCTAATGAAAAGTGGCAAAAAAAAAGAAAAGTGCTATACAAGAATTCCTGACGATATTTCCAATCACATCGAGCAACCAATTTCGCAGTTAAGCTCCCATTACAATAATTAATTTTCATTTTTTTCTACATACTACAAGCTATCCGTAATTTAGTTATTTGAAAAGTATACAGATAGAATTTTCCTCTCAAGTTTCTGCCGCGTAAAGATAGTCCCAAAGAATGTGCGAGTTTGCTTTCTCCACCAGTAAGTTAGTTACTAATAGCGCATAAACAATTTTTAATGGACTTTTCAAGCAATTTCATTTGGCCATTACATAAAGCTTCCCACGCCATACACTGGAACTGGAAAAGCAAAAAGAATAACACAAGACGAACCGTTTTGGGGGTGAAAACAGGCGCATGGAAAAAAAAAGTACCCCACTACGTGATACTCCTTGTTCTCTATAAAATCATGTAGGTATCCACAGATAGCCAGGAAAAACTTTGTCGGAAAAAAGCCTGTGCAGAAAAGAAAATATAGTGAAGGAAAAACTGAAAGAGAAAAGAAGAAAATTTTCCCCGGTTCATCGAGCCAGTGCTTCGTTAGCAATAAATTTCCCGGGGGGGTTGAATGTGGGTGGGAAATTATTATTTGACCCCTTGCCAACTAAGTGACCATTTCTCTCTTGTAATGTTGCTAAAGTTTCGGTTCATATTAGCTGATTTAATGTTTCGAACATAAAACGATGAGGAATGGCCCCGAACCGAACGCTCCTTGCGCTTCGAAAAGTTTTCCAACGAAAATTTCCACTTAATTGGCCGTCACTTTAATTACTTTACTTGGAAGAAAGCAATTTTCCAACGATGAACATTTCGTACGTGTACGAACGTTAACTGCCAATTGGGCGAAGAGTACTTTGGTATCCTTGTGCGATTGCATTTCGTATTCTCTAATAGTTGGTTGTATGTACGGTATCATATCGTATGAAGGAGGTGCTGGTGTTTGAAACAAAAGGAATCGATTCCCGAATGGCACATATGTTTTTCTATCGGCAATAAACATTTGCAGATGGTACACGTGCTTCAGAATTTCTAAGTGCTTTTCATTATTTATGGGGAAAACCCTTTTTTTTAAGGATATACACCGGGTATATTAGGTGTAGAACATGTCAAATGGTACACCAGGGCACAATAATAACAGGTCCTTAGAATGCGGAATCGAAGTTTATTTTGTGCTCTAGAAATGTTCAATAAGAATTTCGCTTTACTGATTTAATGGGGTGAAGATATTAATAAATGATGCATAATTAAATATTGATGCATAATTTTTAATTTCTTGTAATAAATCTGGATGAGATATCTCACAATAACTTGTGGAAAACGTTAAAATAATATAAACTTATCAATTTCTGCAATCTTCCTATTAGTTTTCTACTCCGGTCTAGTTCAGCTCCTTGTTAGGTTACAACACGACTATAAAATAATTTTGCTTAGCATCAAGGTAATCTAAGAAGTAAAATCGCTGGCATAAAATAGCATTTTCTGCAGTTTATTCTGCAGTCCTCCGCATAGGAAAACAAATGGAGGGTATACCTAAAAAACTTTAGAAGGCAAACAAGCAAAAGATCAAAATCAGGTGATTTAGTAGCATCTTTATAACCTGCAGAAAATCTGTACAACACCGACAAAGTGCAATAAATTTCTGCACAACTGAAATGGCTGAAGTGAATGGGTTTTGTACGTAGGCAGAGAGGGCAGCGTTTTTTCTCCGTCGCGGATTAGACCCCAAAACTGAAAAGTCGAGAAGGTAAACACGACAAACAAGAAAATATGAAATAATATATTTTTTTTAATAATAACGATGTAAGGTAAGGGAATATAAAAGCACTTTTGCAGATGCATTAATTTATCTGAAGGGGATTTTTAATTAGGTTAACTTCAAAGTCCAATTAAATTATAATTGAATCATTAGGTGCTTATTTGGTTAACATGGTATTGGTCAATTGGGTGTTTAATGAGATGATGACGTTCCAAACGTTTTTACTTAATTAATTTTTCAACCTGTTAATATGTGAAAGATTCTATAAATGTAGGTCATGTTTTAAAAAAAAGTTCGTAAACTAGGTACTACAGCTACTGTTTGTGAATCGATTCTTATCATTTCAATAGAGAACTAATTTAGCTAAATTTCAATTATTTTATTTCAATAATTTCATAAGCTAAATTCTGTAATTGATCACTTCTGCTAAAGTATGAAAGATATCAGAAACACTAATGCTTCGTAAAGAATAATTTTTTTTCGAAAGGCAAATTAAAATAAGAAAAGTGTTCTTAATGAATGAAATTATGAAAGAAGAAAAAAAAAATGTTCGAACATAATCACTGAATCAATAAACGAACTCATAGTATTGATGAACGTAATAATTACAGTTCATAGCTTTAATGCACATATTCGCAGGTATAATGAACGATGCACTGAATGTTGGAACTTATTCATTTATTAATGGACAAATTCATGATATTCATAAATTCTTTAATTGCTCTGTTCAACTTTGATGCACTTATTCCCTGTTGTATTGAACAAAATCTTTCTAATAAGTGTGAATTCATTATATTAATTAGCGAATATAACTTTACTGAACAAATTCAATGATACAATGAAAAATATCCCGAGCAATACAATTGCTACATAGTATTCATGTGTGTATTGATGAACGCAATAAACCTCGTACATAATTTTAACGTGATAATTTACGGATATAAATATTAAGCTTTTTATAATATGCATATGATGACCGGCTTTCACATTGGATTTTTAAATTTAAAAAAAACATATTTCGGATAAAATGCAACCAACTTGATAAATAATTCGCTACAGTGAAATGCAGAAACGAAAATCTACGAATTTGTCACCGTTATGTACATGTTCATCGATAGTATGAATGTATGATTTATCGTTATGATCATGTTCATTCTAAATAAAAGTGAAGAAGCTCTACATGATTCTTATAAATACGTTCATTAATATTATTAACTTTGTAGCTACCGATATTAGAATTACACTGGCATTTATCATATACTGGACGATATCGCAAAATATTTGATAAAATCTAGTTGAAGCCCTTGGCGTAACATCATTTTTCCAACAACATGAAAAAACTTGACTTTTTTGACCTCTTATTGCATTAAAATTATTTTATTGATTGAATCATAAGGTGTTAACTGCATCAGCTCAATTTCAATAAAAAGTCAGAAAAGTCAAGTCTTCTTATGCTATTAAAAAAAATCTGCCAACTGTCTGGGCGCAACTTTATTATTTTTGGGGTAGAAGTTCGGAACGAGTTTAATTCTGAGATGCAGTGTAGGTTACTATATGACTGAAAGCCTAAAAAAAAGTACGGGAAGCGGTTAGAATGGGGTCGCGCTAGAATACTTACGCCGCTGCCACATATAACATATGAATTACAAAATTGGGTCATTATCCGGGACGAGTTCTAAGTCGTAGTATAATATCAGTTGTTTCGCGATTAGGAGGTTTTTCGTGATTTGGTTTTGGGCCATTACATGAAATCGGAAATGCGTTTATAGGCGATTATATAAAAAGTCTGTGGAGTGAAAACCAATCTAATATCTCATCAATCCTAAGAAATATGTCGAAGCTGTGAAAAGTATACAACCCCCTTAGGATTGAATATCTAAAAAACCTGCAATTAACTTTTTGACGATTATATAGGACGCCTTAAGAAGTAAAAACAAATTCGATATCTCATTAGAACTAAGAAATATATAGGAATTTGTGAAAACATGCAACCCCCTTGAACCCACTTTGGAGTTTAATATCCAAAAATCCAGAAATGAGTTTTTATATATATACAAAGAAAGCCTGAGGAAGTGAAAACCAATCCGATGTCTTATCACTCCTAAGAGATATGACGGAATTCGTGAAAACGTGTTCAACCCGTTTATACCCTCTTAGGGGTTTAAAAAGGAAAAAAACTTGAAAACGAGTTTTAGGTGATTAGTAAACAAGATCGTGGAAGTGAAAAGTTATTCGATATCTAATCAGACCTGAGGCATACGGCTGAATTCGTGAAAATGTATACAACCCCTTTACACGCTCTTATGGGTCGAATTTCAAAAAATCCTGAAAAAAGCTTTTTAGGTATTTATATGAAGATGCCGTAGAATAAAAATGAATTCAATATTTGGAAAGACCTAATAGATATGACGAAAATCGTGAAAATATATGCATTTCATTTTCACTAATCATTTGTTTCGCCCCTTCCGAACGCCAATGGATATTTGGAAAATTTTTTTATCTGAATTACTTTTTTAGTTGATTTACATATATATACCAAGTTTCAACTTTGTAGCATAAGCCGTTCTATAGATAGAAAAAACACCATGCAGCCCCGTACCATACTACCCCTATACAAAATTACATTTTTCCAACATGCTACTACTATAGCTCTATCTATGGTAAATATCAAGTTTCATTTTTATATAGTTATTGGTTCTCGAGAAATAAAAATCGAAACTTCACCCTCTACACCCTCACCACCAAACTTTTTTTTCTGCTAGTGGTCTCTTAAGACTAGTTCTGGTAAAAATTCTAAGCATCTATCTTACACTGTTCTTGAGATATGAGACGTGATTTTTTTAAAAAATTCGTATTCCCTCCACTTAGATGCTTCACCTCCCTTTTAAAAAATTTTACTTTCATCAAACTTTATTTGTCAACCTTTATACAGAAACCGATCACAATACTGTATTATTGATATAATAAAGTAAAATGAGTTGACCCATTGTTGCACTAATGGCTTATGTCATGAAAGTAACGTACTGTTTGTTGAATATTACTTAGAAAGTATTGATAAATTTGTTCGATGTGCCAATTGGTCATCATATATCAAATCCAAATTTCATTTGATGAAAATGATTTCTTTAAAATAATGAACGACATTTTTATCAGTGTGGTATTACGTTTTATTTGAATTAAGTTATTATGGCATCCCTAAAAGGTGTCGGTAAATATCTTTCAATTGGAATCTCTGAAGGATTTAATACTGACAGTTTACAACTTTTATCAGGTTCACAATTAACAAGTTACTTTATTTGAGGCAACTTTGTTGTTCTGGTAGATGATATCACAACCAATAGCACTAAAAGCCATTAACACCTGCTAAAACACTCCATAAAACTGACGGACTGTAGTACGTTAACCGTATTGGAGACTCACCACCTAAATCCATTTCGGTGTCAATTGAAAAAAAATTCGTTTTAATACCTTTTCAAGTTTCAACTTTCTAGCGTGAGCCGTTCCTGAGTTATTACAAATATGCCCAACACCCGTATCCCACTACTACCTACAACAATATTTTTTTTAATTTAGGTATAGAATTAGGGGTTCTAAGGAGATTTAAAAATTAGGTATTTCCTACCCTCCCGAATCCCAGACATTTTTCTGATAGTAGAGCTCTCCTAGTCTTCTAAATAACCACTCGACTTAAAATCATTTCAGCAAAACAGTTTTTTACGTGGTTCAAATTGTCTATCTACAATAAAAGAGTATTTTAGCTTTTCACTTAGAATAATATCTCATAATTTCCTTACACTTTGTCAGTTTTATAATCGGGTTTATTATACTTAAAAAGCAGGTAGGCCAGGTATAAATATGATCGCGAAAATTTCTTTTGGAACTAAACTCTCACATAAATTTCCTTTTTTCCGTTTTTATGTAAGTAGGTATCATAACAGCGATCTTACCAAAGTACTCGTATCCGCAGTTCATAACGTCTCAAATAACGGAGTATGAAAAAAACATTCACCTGAATGTGTTTATTGTTCATTTCGACAATTTAAAATGGAAAACTTGACATTTCGAAGGATTTTAATGGCCCGAAGGAAATTTATTGCTTTCATTAGTGAAAGAAAACGCAATCATCCATATGTTAAGGAGTTCCTTTACAAAGCCGTACATTTCACATCTTTCACATTTTTCCCTGTCGTTTGTAAAAGTCGTGACTTTGCATGGCATCAGGCAGGACGGAATCGAGTGATTTACGATCGCACCACGTCGGCTACCTCCTTTCGCCCTCTTTCACTCGACACGTCGCTCCTTAAAGAAAAACTCCGATATTAAGATGAAGCCATTTGGATTCATAATTCACTTTTGTACCAATTTCTACCTTGAGACAGTCACCAGTGACTTATAGTATGTGTTCGTTGCTCGATATGGGGATGAGCCATATTGGTTTCCTCGCAGAAGGAGCCCGGCCAGGTAGGTAGGTAGGTAGATAGGTAGGTAGATGGGTAGGTGGGTAGGTCGGTAACGAACGAAAGACGCAACAAAATAAATGGCTTCAGTTTTTTCTTCCCATTTTGAGAATAAAAGAAAAGGCTGGGTCTTACTCAAGAATTTATTAAGCTAGGCGTGGCTGTGGAAAAACGATCCAAGCCCAAGACAAAACAAGTGGTAGCCGACTCTCTGAATCACAGAAACCACCATCCGGCCAAAGAAGCCATTTCGGTCGGGCATCCAACAGTCGAGATCATGGACGACTACGCAGGAACTTTTTATTCACCTTTGTATTTGCCGCTCGTCTGATTGAGATATAAACGGAAATTTATGGTAATGGTGTTTTATTGAATATTTAATAAAATTACCCGGAGAGAGCCAGATACGAGGGGCATTTTCTTTTTTATTTCTGTTTTGATTGTCATTAAAGTAAAGTTTCGCGAATTGTTATTGGGGCCTATGGTTATTGCCTTAATTATGGCCATTTTCGGTGTCTTTATGGACTATGATGGCATTATTATGGTTACTTCGATTGGCGACTATGAAATTTTATTATGTCCGTATCAGAAGAATCTTAAATGTAGGAAATTGGTTCAATAAATTGCGATATCGGGATGACCTAATAACCGAGCAGGCAGTGAGACGGCATAAATTCGCAACTTTTAATTGGACTTACTTCTGAAAATTAGACAGATTGTATCTTAACTTAAGTTGTTTTCGTGCATAACAAAACAAAAGGGAGATACTAGCCTATTCCTGATTCTGAAAAAAAAAAACGTAATTATGGTTGCGCAATTTCGAGAGAAAACTCAGATTTAAGAAATTTTCAAATTTGGTTCAAGAGTCTAAGACCCGAATCGCGTAATCATGCTATTGAACAGAACACCCAAAGTCCTGGGACCCTAACACCTGATTAACATTGCCAAATTTCAGCAAATAGATTTTGAAACCTCAAAAACCGTTTAAATGGCACTGAAATCCCGTCTCAAACCAATTTGTCCGCAGATTGTTGTAATTTACAAAAATTGTGTATTTGTTGGGAAACATAAAATTTGTAGTCGATTGTCGCATGTTTTGACGAACTCTTGACATTTTGATACATACTGCATGTGTGGAGTCGGGAGTTTTCCCGAATATTCGGAGGTGAATCCGAGAAGGGAAAAAGTGAACACTATCGAACTTGGCCGAAGTTTGCAGGTTTAACAACGCCGTTTTCATTTATTATTGCAAGGTGACCAGTCTGATGTTTTTCTCAGCTATTAGTATTGGGAGGTTGTGGTTTTTTTTCTCACTAGAAACTGGTCTCTTATTTTATGTGTTCTCTTCAGCTTGATCAAACCCATCAAACATTGTGGCGAAATTTCGATAAATCGACCTGTGGACAAACCGCATTTTTTTCAACGAGATTAAAAATGGAATAATATCAGTAATTCTAATTCATGAGAAAGGAATTTTTTCATGGTGAAGTTGCCTTAGAAGTTAATTTTTTAAGAAGTTTTTGTTGTTTTCCGGCATCAGAGGAGTTTTTAGTGTGAAACCCCAACACGAAATCCCGACTGGTCATTCACGGTATCCTGGCTTCTGTCATTTAGGACATGACAGTTGGAAAACCTTCACTGGAGAAGCCAGTTTTACTTTATTATTTTTTAATAATAAAGTATTGTGATCGACATGAAATTTCCAAAAAATTTGCTACCCTGTAATTTTGTATTTACACATTTTAGAAGTAGTAAGCACCAAAAAAGCAAAGAAAAAAATGTTCGTCTGTCCGCCGTAGACGCCGTCCGCCATACGCAAAATCGTGTAAAGGCGCGTAGCTCCCAAACCCGTTGATATACTAAGTTAAAATTTTTATGGTAGGTAGATTGAGTGAACCCCTCCCTACGACTGGTATTTTTTAGGGAAGTGGGGTGTGAGGGAGGATGAGGGAGGAGCGTTTTAGACAAAAAATTTTGGTTTCTAGATTTCAGAAACCATTTATGCTAGGAGGCTGAAACTTTGAACTTATGTAGAACTATAATAGTGGACATTTGCAAAATGATCGGTAGAGGTGGAGGGTGTGGGAGTGGGTGGGAAACACAATGAATCCGAAACGCTTGAAAGCCGAGATTGAAACATTCCAAAATCCATATGTTCTGAATGATTCATGTCAGAAGGTTGAAACTTTGTGGTTGTCTTTAGGGATACTTTGAGATTAGACAAGGTCTAAAATTTTTAACGATGGTGTTCGGGTGTGAGGGGTGAAAAATTTTGGATTACAATATCTTCCGAACCAATTACACCAGGAAGATAAAATGTTGTTTCTGTGTATGGGATCACAAGTGGAGTCTACTGGATAACAACTTTTAAAGGGGGGAGGTGGAGCACGAAAGTGGGGGGTAGCAATTTTTCAAAAAATTCAATTTTAATATCTCAAAAACCGTACCAGATATGATCTTGAAAATTTTATAGGAGTTGGAGTCAGTAGACTTCTAGGAGGTTGGGGGTGTGGATGTTGAGGGTGATGGCGCGTAAGGGGGTAAAAAGGAAAACATTCTGATTTTTATTTCTCGAAAACTGTAATGAATAGAAAGCTAAAAATTTACAACTCTATAGAGCCACTATAGAGAAATCCTAGAAAGTTTTGATAGGGGTAGCAAGATACAGGGGTGAACGATGGTTTTTTATATCTCAGAAACGGCTTATGCTAGAAACTTGAAACTTAGTACGTATATGTAGATGCGCTATTGGAGTAATTAAAGCAAAAAAAAAGTTCAGATTTTCATTGGCGTTCACAGGTTGATTAAATATTATTAAAAAATAATAAAGTAAAAATGTCCGTGAAACCACATTTTCACGAATTTCGTTAAAACTTTTAGACATGTCCAGCTATCAAAGCTATTTTACTTCTACGGGCTCTTTATATAAGCACCTAGAAACGTTCTTCCAAATTTTTCGATATCCAACCCCTAAGGGGGTGTAAAGTTGTTGTGTACATATTCACGAATTCCGATGTATTTCTTAGGTCTATTGATATTTGGAATTCACTTTTACTTCTAAAAGCTTTAAACTTATTCGGGGAAAAACCGATTTAAGTATTTTTCAATATTAAACCCCCGGGGGTGTAAGATATTGTTCAAGTTTTCACTGATTCCGAAAATCTCTTAGGTTTAATGTGATCGAATTTGCTTTTACTTCTATGGAATCTTCTATTGATAAAAAATACGTAAATAAATAAAAAAAATCTATCAACAGTCTGGGCGCAACTTCATTATTTTTTGGGTAGAAGTCTGGAACGCGTTTAATGCGATGTAGGTTACTATGCAACTGAGAATCTAAAGAAAAATCAGGAGGCTATTTGGAACGTTATTTTTTAGGTTTTCAGTTGCATGGTAACCTTCATCGCTTCTCAGCATCAAACGCGTTCCGGACTTCTATCCAAAAAATAATAAAGTTGTGCCCAGACTATTGGCAGATTTTTTAAAATTATGTTGGACTAGGTCCGAAGGAGCTGTTTCGTCATCGGATGGCATAGACTCTTTAGAGTGTGTATCATGCCTACTATCCGAAACACCCTTACAGCTGGTAGTATTGCTGAGGATTTTTCCCTATATGCGATATAGAACCGAAATTCATATCTGCGAATTATAATCTTACTAAGTTTTGCCATAGTAATTCATATGCTTTAAGGTAGGTGGCACTGAAGATCATCTAATATTACAACCAATTTGGTGGAATTTTTGGTTGTTAACTGTGGTATAACATATTAAATCACACACTAACAATAAGTGCGGCCAATCGTTTGTGAAGTTTCAGCGAATCGCTCACGACATAGAACAGCAGCATTGTTATCAAGTTATCATTACGATTCGCGGACGAGTTGAAATATTTTTTTCAGGTAAATCGTTTTTAGATCGGTAACAAATTCGGTGGCGAAGAAGCTATTCGGTATAGCGATTCGTAGTCGATGTGCTGGCAAATCGTACTGTATGGTGGGTAATTATTCTTTTTCACTCGACCGACAACAATTCAGTAAATGACATGAAAAGATTGTTTCGTCCGTGATATTGTTCTAAACTCTTTTAAGAAATTTATTGCAATGCGTTCTACGAGTACGAGAGCACTGCAAAATTGTCCATATCGCTGAAACCAGTCCAACCGTAATCTACTATTAAAACGGCAATGCCTATTTTAGTAAATTAGTTTCAATGATCATCACGGGGGAAAATTTTAGAATCAGTCGCTGCCGGCGGCGCATTATAGTAAACGGCTAGGAGTACATTACGTACGTATGGCATAAGCATGAATTTCCATCGACGCGTATACAAACATAATTAGCGGTTAAGTACTGTTTGCATTTGCCTCGAGTGTCGAACATATGCAAAACCATGTTCCAATGGCGTTGTTTATTTAATGTCTATTTGGACAAAATTACTACAGATTTGGAATTCGGGGAAAATAATTCGTCGTCGATTGTCTCCTAATAGAGTCCGGGCCGGAATGCCCGCCCCCGATCCATCGATTTCGCATTAATGTTCTCCGGATAGGAGCTCACCATACCAACATAATGGCACCATTAAAAAAGATTTGTATCAGTTTTGCAATAGCGATATCTGATACTGGGAATGGGATACAGTGATAAATTGTCAGGTATCTTTACTGCTCTTTTTTTCTACTTAAAACGAGATTATTTTAATGAATAGCTACGACGCTCGTATCGTAAATATGAGCATCCTCCCAAGGAAGCAGCGAGCTTTAGTCATGCTGTACTGCGAATCCTGAACAGCGTTGGTGCAGAAATAGAAAAAGGACCTCCAACCTCCGTAAGCGAACAATTGCAATCCAATGAAGATGAGAAAAGCAATTTGCAGTAAACTCTAATTCTATGTAGGACATGTGGGGTACTCGTGTATAGGAGAGGACGTGGTGTATGAGGGGGCCGTACGATGTCTAAACAATAGGTTGTACACTCCATGCACAGTAGTCACCTAAAATGCCTATAAAATTTGATAACGACCAAATAATGTCCAAATAATGGAGAGGGCAGGCAGTACGTGTACAGAGTTTTGTGTTAAACCGAATTATTCGTCCGAATTCTGGTGCATTTAAACGGCTTAATGTGATACCCATTGCACTTATACATGACATGATAATACTTCGTCTAAATTGTGCAGAATGCAATTTTACACTTCCTACACCGGCATAAATGCCGAATATTGCTTTGCCATGCCTAAGGTATTTATGTCCTGGCACAGGCTCACTGTATGGGCTCACACTCAGTTTTTTTTTAACTCTATGCGATATGTGCGGATTGTGCAGTCCATGCGTACAGTCCAGACTATAGCCACTGGCCAAGTGGCAGACATATTTTCTGTTAAGCTTACAATAAAATTTTATGACCGTTTTCGTATTGCCACCGTGCCTATACATAGTTTCGGTACGACGATATTGAAATGGACAGAGCAAAAAAAATTGAACATGGAACGCCATAGCTGAGCTAAAACAATCCGAATCCCTTTATTCTTGCAATTCCCTTCGCGTTAATTTACAACCCTCTCAGCGAGGGCGGTTTATGGCCATTGCAATAACATGAATTGCATAACACATCATCGTTCTTATGTCTCATTCAAAAAAGGGTAAGTTTTGACAGTTGGACTAATTTATAGGCAACCCACGACGAAAAATCCTTTCCTTTCTTTGCTTTTTGTTGGCGGTATACGAAGAACATTTCCTTCAGTTGATTTTTCGGGTTATAAAACAATAAAACTCGATCCCAGGGGGGTCGAAGAAATTTTCATTCGATGGGGTTTCTGAAATTCATTTCAATAAGAAATGGTAGCAAGATGGTTGCTCATTGTCAAATATAGTCACTGAGAATTTCTTATACGGACATACTATACTTCCATAATTGGAGCTAGCCGGTTGAAGAAAATCATAGGTTGAAACTTGTAAGCTAAGCAGTTTTGGGTAAAATTTTGAGATATTGTCCAAACTCTACCCTCTCTAGGTGCAAGTACTTACAGGACGTATACTCTAGGTGAAATTTATAGAATTATATAAGTCACGCGGAAAAATGTATACCTCAAAATTATATTATTATATCTATTAGTCTGACGTTCCAAACTTTCTGTTGACCTAGGAACTTGAAATTTGGAACACACTAGTTAAATACAGCGAGTTACCAGCTGCATTTTCGAAGAAAACGGGCCAATCACTCCACCAGCTAAAAGTGCACACCCCACAGTAACTTTTCGTGGATGCATTGGCTTTTCAAAGAGTGCCATTGGATTTTTATCAGCCCCTATTCAGCAATTCTGCTTGTTGACGTTGCCTCTGAAATGAAAATGAAGAAGAAGATTTTGGTCGCAAATCCATTGTCTGGCATCCAATCGGCGAACCTAAGGCGCTTCAAGTGGTCAGTACCAAAAATTTGCCAAAGACTGATCTACCGAAATGTCAAAACTGTTGTCAAAAATTATTTGACGTTTAGGTGTGGTTTATTTTAAATTTCGGAACGGGTTATTGTAACACATTTTATTATTTTGTTCTTTCAGGAATGGCATACACTAGAAAGATGAAACTCTGTAAAAATATGTAAACAAATATTTATATTATATTTATTAATATCAATAATTGTGAAAATTATGGGCAATTAACCGGAACTTAATTACTGTTTTTTTTATCAAGCCAGAAAGGTCGGTAATTAATGTTAAAAAATTAACGTAAAGTTCAATCGGCCGCCAGTTCGTGAAATTTTTTTTTTCAAAAAAACCTACGATGTTACATTACATTTTCAGAATCTTTTTAAAATTTTTGTTTCTGATCAACCGAATGCATGTCATCTTGGAAACGGCAGGCCGTGCGAGCGAGGGACATTTTTTACGCCGGCCATGACAGCAGCGCGCCAGGTCATTTATATTTATAAAAAAATTTGTCGACGTACATCAACATGTATATTCGAATAAAACTAACCTGGATAAAATCAAATTAATGGTTTTTGAGATAATAATTCCTAAAATTCACCTATTTTTTCGCTGTCTACTCGGATGAATTCTAGTTTCAAAATTTCATAAGTTTTTATGAATTATTCTGTCCAAATCTATCACATTCGTCCATTAACTGTTTCTGCGTACGATGCTGTAACAACTATTATATTGTAATATATTTTAATATGCTTTTCATGAAATTAACTGAAAAGTCATACCTTAAAAATGTTTAATCCTGAACCGGACTACCCTGCAAATAGCGACATTACATACTGTCTATTAAAAATTAAGTGAACTTTCGCGATACAATTAATTGAATAGTGATATATCAATTTTAATTTCATCCAGAAATAAAAAATTTATTAATAATTTAAGAGTACTAAGTATATATACTTTGTTATTAAAAAAATTGAATCTACAAAGCATTAACAAAGAGTAACTTACAAATATGTACATTGCAATTTTTTTTTCCATAATAGAACAATTTTGGAAGCATATCGTTCGAAATTCGACAATACCACGTATCTGATAATATTGTTGCAAATCAGGGGCTTGCCGGGATTTCAAGTAAAACACAATTCGATTAAATTATTTCATTAATTCAATTCGATTATATTATTTTATTAATTTAATCGAATATTCAGTTATTTTTACACTTGGCAATTTTTCGCGCTTTCATTTACTTCACGGTCGTCATTATTAATGAAAGTCACTTTGCCGCTTTCGCGAATTCGCTACATCATTAGACTTTAGAATTATGTGAAAAAGTACTTAAAACCCCCAAGGCGGTTAGTCACTTGAAAACGAAAAAAAAATCTAAATTTTTTATATTTTATTATTTTTCTACATTCAATTGTACGTAAAATATAATAAACTACAGATTTCTTCCGATCAGTAAAAATGCCCAAAAAATGAGTTCAAAGTGAGAAAGTTTGGTATTATGTATACATTTTCATGTTTTTATACTCTAGATGAAATCATATAGAGTATTATAAGTTTAATCCAGCCCGAAAAGTTTGTAACGCATAGAACCGAGCCTCGGACGAAAAACATTTATATATTATTTTGTGTTTAGTTGTGGCCAAAAACCCCAAATCCGTTTGCTGTCCGTCCGTCCGTTTGCACGATAACTCAAGAACGCGTTGGCCTAGGAAGTTGAAATTTGGTAACCACCTGTAAAATGGAAAAAGTAAGGCTAAGTTCGTTAATGGGCTATATTCTTCAACTCCTTCGGGTACCTCCCATACAAGAGTCCTTAAAACACGTATTCACAATTATTGCTCGAATGCTTCAAATTAGGAACTTGAAATTTTGCATACTTAAAGTTTACAATGTAGGAGCCTACAAAAGTCCTTCAAAAATGTATACAAGTTACAGAATCCACTATAACTCTAGTAAGAGTTAAAGCAGGGATTCAAAATTTTACAGGAATTAGTTTTATATCAAAAGCAAGACCGAGTTCATTAATTAGCGCAATCCATCAACTCCTTCGGGTAGCTGTCATACAAAAGTTCTTAAAACACGTGTGCATCAATATTGAACGATAACTTTAGAACGCTTTAAGTTACGACTTTGAAATTTTGTAACGTTGATTTTATAATAGTCGCAGCTGAAGGTATTAATATGAAAAATATCCCGTAAGTCCTTCATGTAGTTGCCATACAAAAATTCTGTAAAAATGTCCCAACTTAATTTATGGAACTCACTATAACTCAAGAAATTGTTTAACCATCCATCGAGTAGCCACTATACAATAGTTTCTACCTGTAAATAAAAGGTCATGCAATAATTGTATGTGCACTCCCCATTCTTTTGATATATTCCCAACTAAAATATAAATCGGAGTTCAGTATTTCATCTAGAGTATCATACGATTGGCTTGCAGCCGATCGTGACTGCGTTATGTTTTTATATTATATTTCAAACAAAACACAAAACATAATCTGATAAAAAACTGAAGAAGGTTGGAAAATAGAACCAATGTCATCTCTGTAATTTGTAACAACAATATAAATAAAAAAATTTAAATTTAGAGAGAAAATCATTGAAAAAAGGTGGAAACTAAACGATTTTAGTTTTTTCGCTCTCCTGCATAATTTCTTTTTCACATTTTTTCAAGATTTGTACCTTTTTCTTGAAAATGATAACAGATATCAAAATGATTTTTCGTGAGTTAAAGATAACAACACTGTCTTAACACTGAATAAAGGAATTTTTAAAATGTTAATTCTAACTATTTTTTTTTATGTCAACAAACATGAAAAAATTTCAAACTTTCAAAGCTTATAAGTCAATTAGTTTTCAATATTTTTGAAAAACCTTCTTTCAGTGGCCTCAAATTTACTAAAGTAATAAGTGCACAAAGTTTGATTCAAATCGGTTGAGCGGTTCCCGAGAAAAAAGTACATCATTTTGTATGAAAAATCGGCAAGTGACTAACCCTCTTAAGGGTTGAATACCGAACAATTCGGAAAACAATTTCTAGGTGATTATGTAAAGAGCACGCAGAAGAAAAACTAATTCGATACCTTGACAAAACTAAATTATGTGATGAAATTCGTGAAAAAACAGGCCCTTATCACCAAAAACTTTTTTGCATAAACTCCGTACTGCACATTTAATTTTTTCCCCATTTCAATTATTTTTATATTGCATATATATATACATAACAAGTTTCAACTTTCTATCATATGTCATTCCTGAGATAGAAAAAAAACCATCGTATGTTGCAACACTAATCAAACATTTTTAAATTTTTGTTTTAGTGTGCGCCTTTAGTAGCTGTATAGAGACATCAACTCCGAGCCTTCCATCCTTAGCGGTTCTCGATCAATAAAACTCGAAATATTTTATTTTCCACCCTCGATATATACTACATCACCCCTACACCTCACACACTACACTCCCACGTTCAAAATTGCTAAAAGTCAAGACCATATCTGAAACGGTTCTTGAGATATAAAAGTTATTTTTTTTTAAAGTTTTTATTCTCTCCATTTCATTTTAATTGCCAAAACATTTTCTTATTTTTTCAAAATCTTAACAAGAATGTTTCGACGTTTCAAATTCGATAAAATTTTGTGTGACGAAATTCTAGTGGTTCACCCCTAAAATTTCAACCAATTTACATTTTAGCATGACAAACATAATTTTTATAATTGAAAAATTCAAAATTTTTAATTGAAACAGTGCCGTAGAAATGGGGTTGAAGATTAGTGATTTGGCGAAAAACGTCACCGAATGCAACGATTTAAGTCGTTTATAAGAAAAGTCGTATAAAGTAACTTCTAAATTTAGAATTCATTAATCTAACTTACTTACTTACTTTTTTTATTTAATTATTACAGTTATTCTATAAGGTATTTACAGTTTATACAATTTTTGTAGAGATCAGACAGGGAAAAAATTATTGTCTTTACAACTATAATATAGTATTTCTATTTCTTGACAAATTATGTTATTAATTAAAGTGATACTTCATTTAGGAAAATTCATTAATCTAACTTAACTGATCAATTTAAATTGAAAGTAGGATAATAGTGAAATTTTCTTGCTGACTCCTTCACAACCTTTCAGAAATAATCACTAGATACGCCACTACATTTATAAATTTTCACAATAATTTTTTACAGTGTATTTATTAATTTCTTACCGCAGCTGTCTATTTATCACTTTTAAACCATTCTAAATTTCAGTGTTCTGTTCAACTACACGCATTTCAATGTTTAGTTAATTTTTTCATCTTTAAAAAAAACTCAAGAAATTTTCATCTCCATTCCCAATAGCAAAATTTTCATACAGCAATAGCAAAATTTTCATCATCAATGGCGCGACAGGCCAAATCGGGCCCTGGCCTCCTAAAGTCTTCGCCTCTACTCGTCTCGAACCAAAGACCGCGTTCTCCAGCTGCTAATTTTTAAGAGGGCATTGCTATCTTCATCAACCGAGAAAAATTTTGCTTATCCTTATTACTTAAATTTAAGATTTTGATGCATTTTTACTTCAGATTGATATAAAAAAAATCTTTTCAATGATCCCTCTTTGTAAGTTCACGGCAACTGATCTTAGAGTTAATTCATCGTGAAAATTACAATAGCATAAAGGCAATTCCAGAAAAACAGGGTTTTTTTTAAAAAAAATATATAAAAAAAATTTTCTCCTGCTAAATTCCTGGTACCTGTAATTTTTCTTCATACATGTTTACACCGCAACTCATTTTGCATGCACTTTGCATACGAAAAACCTGACTTATGACGAATTATCTTCAGTCATAACTTTACGAGCTATAAATTTTCCAAAGTGTGTATGTTGTTAAAACGACTCATAATTTTATGACAGGTGTAATCTTCTTTTTTATGTGCGACCTTCAAATATTTTTTACTTAAAAAATTTCAGAGATGAAAGGTGATATTTTGAGTCAAAGAAAAAATAGAAAAAACCAAGGCCGCTAAGATGCGTGTATAAAGAATTTAGATATTGGTGTTATAAAATTGTTAGTGTACTATCCTAGCGACGGCAAAGAAAAGCGCAACAGTAAATTCGTAAAACCCAAACAAGAAAACCTTTCTCCCGAGCAATAATCATAACCGAATTGTATTCATGTAGGTAGGTATGTATGTTATTTTGCTATAGTTATTATTTTTTTGCTTGTTTTTTTTTCATTTTTATTTCGAACATGGATCCACTTATATGTGATGCGATGGGCTATAGTACACACGTTCGTCGGGAATATTGTGAGGGAGATAATAAAAATCATAAAACCGACAATAAAACACACCCTTAAGACATGTAGCACACATATGAGGATGGCAAAAATTTCGCATCATGTCGCCGGGACATGTACAAAGCACATTTATTCGTTGATATAACCGAAGACAACGAATATAAGAAGCTAAAACATCTTTCCCGTACGATTATATATTTATCCCATGTTAGTCGCTTTTGTACGCAAAAGGCATTACAAATTTATATTTATTCCAATATATTGCACAGAAATGTTTGCGAAATAAATTCCGAGGCGCTTTTCCCTCTTTTATCGCGATTTGTGAAAATTTCAAGATGTTATCGTGTGCATTTAGTGAAATTTTAATTAACTTTTCTGCAAGAAGTCGACGGTACGCAATTCACTTGAATTTAGCATTAGATCTTGTCGTACGTATTTCGGATTTACACGGCAACTTTTAACCTTTTAACAATGTTGCTAGTTTATTTGCACTCGAATATGCGAATATAACTTCTATGAAAGGGAACATATATATGTCTTGATTGTGATATGCAAAATTACTTTTACTAATATTAAATCGAATTTGCAATTGGAAACCAGTTGCTTGGAATGCCGATTACGTCTTTAGATTTTGTAATTAAATTTTAATACCGCAGTATGTGGGAGAATATTTAATTGCAAAATTAATTATCAGAAATTTTTTTAAATATTAATGAACCGGCTTTTATTTACATGTTTAACACTAAATTATGTTGTGCTAGTTGTTGGCAAGATTTCCACTTTGTGAAAAACGTTTAATTCATTACGGGACGCAGTTGGACTAGTGTTTTGTAATTCGATTTCAAATCGATTTATTGCTCCGAAACCAAGTCTAAAAGCTTTCGGATATTAAAAAGAAGACCCTTCCAGAAAGGGGGGACCGGCATACTTCCCTCTACAGCTGTGTGTGCAATCAATTGAAAAGAAGGGATCACGAAAACATTGCGACCCCCACTCACATACGAGTATAAAGCCACTGCCTCACATAATTTAAATATCCGAAATAGATAAATAAGACAATATTAAATTTATTGACAGATATATTGCTTTCGTCCTTTCTTGAATGCTAAGAAGTTATGCTATTAAACAGTGGCATTTGGGGCCAACTCAGACGCACTGAAACATTTTTATATTTTTAGAAAATCTAAACACGTTCAAGTGTAGTTTTTCTTGCGCCTTCTCCATTTTCCTTCGATTTTTTTTTTGGTTCGTAAAGGGCGTAAGGGAAAAAAAATTATACAACTGGTATAGGCTTATATAACATTAGGGTACATAAGACAACGTGCTTCGAATTGCCCTTAATGTCTGCTGTAATGGCTGTTCACTTTCGCCTTTAATTCTTTTTGACGGCATCAACTTGCAGAAACATTCCTTCTTAATGGCTCCTGAGGAGCTTCCTTACGTTCCTTGATATCTTTACGTCATCTTGTAATTAGGTACGAAACGATAGTTGTACGTGAAAATATTTTTAGAATTTATTTTTAATGTTCTTAATATTTTTTTGTGCGGTCGGTCGACATTAGTACAACTGATTTGCCGGACTGCAGCTGGCATTCAGTTGTGCGACAAGGGTGAAGAAAGAAAGGGATGTTATTGAATTAGTGGATTAACGTTGAAGTCATAGTATCTGTAAAGATGTGAAGATGAAGATGACAGAGTTTTTTTTTTATATAATAACAGTTTACTTAAACACTAAATTCTATAAAAAAAATTGTACGAGTAACATGACTTGAAGTAGGTTTAACTACATACGAATACTTTCATATCGAGTATTGAGCGGAGAAAGTAGACAAAAGATTTCAAGTGTGCTACCAGTATACCAAATCGGGACAACCAGCAGAATTCGGTCGAAAATCCTGTCCCCTTCCAGTACTGAGACATGCAGAACTCAAGCAAATCATAGCAAGTACTGACTGAATTCGGTTATAAGGATGTGCTTATACATCGCATGAAAGTATTATAATATACCAGTTCTGAAATTTAATATTGTGCAGAATACATTTTCGGTACCTACACAGAACTGAATTTTATACAATTATGATTTAGAGAAATAAATATATTAATTTTATATAAATAACTGACTAATTATTGTTTTATATTATTTCTTCTATCTTAAGTCCATATAAAAGTTACACCAGTCTATGGGTGAAAAACTTTGAGACTGTGTAAATTCGAACTGTACATCTGAAGACAACGCCTTATACCCGAGGATATAAAACACCGACCATTTTATTAACAAGAGTTATCATTTTAATTAATATGTAAAAATTGTTCTTTTTTTCTTTAAAACACTAAAACTTTTATTTGAATGTACAAACTATTCGATTAAACATGAAAGACGATATCTTATAAATGGGCATCTTGGCGGAGGTTTGGTCATCGTTTTCAGAAAGTTTTGGATCGAATAACATTTGTAATATTGTCCTTAGATCATTGGCGTAGACTTTTTCCTTAAATTAGCCCCACACAGTTAACATTTTTTATAACATTAAATATTGGCAACTAATTGCCAACATGGGATATTGTAAATTTTCATGTCTCAAAACCCCTTACATTTCTACTGTTAAATTGAAATTCGGAATGTAATAAATACATATATGGCTTTGTAAAATCACATGCCTAATAGTAAACATAGATCACATGGCATGAAGTAATTTATAATACCAGTATATGTAACTTTATCACTTAAAGGGTTAATTGTACAAGTAGCCACATGTAAAACTACATTACTACATATTTGTAAATTAATTTACATAGCACTTAATTTATAGGCTAGATAGTTTTAGAAGTATAATCTAATACTAAGATAATTTTTATTTCTTCGTAATTTTACATAGTAATTCATGTTTTCACGTTTATACACGAATTAGATTATTTTACCTATGATATGGGGACAATTTTATTACATTAAATTTTGTAAAATTACAAATAATTTTTATTGTGCATTGCTGATGGACCGGGGAATAAGTTTTTGGAAAAGAGTGGAAGAGTGAATAGCAAAAGATTCTGTTTTTTACCCCAAGAGCCGCTAATGGACTGTAATAATAACACGTTCCAAAAATACATTTTTTATGAGCGTATTATGTATGATACACGAATAGCGAGTGTTTATACTCTAGATGAAATCATATAGAGTATTATAAGTTTAATCCAGCCCAAAAGTTTGTAACGCATAGAACCAAGCCTCGGACGAAAAAAAGTTATATATTATTTTTTGTTTATTTGTGCCCAAAAACCTCAAATCCGCTTGACGTCCGTCCGTCCGTCCGTCCGTCCGTCGGTCCGTCCGTCCGTCCGTCCGTCCGTCCGTCCGTCCGTCCGTCCGTCCGTCCGTCCGTCCGTCCGTCTGTCCGTGAACACGATAACTCAAGAACGCCTTCACCTAGGATCTTGAAATTTTGAATCTGAATGTTTGGTTGAATTTGTAAGGCTAAGTTCGTTAACGGGTAAAATCGTCCTACTCCTTCGGGTAGCTGCCATACAAAATGTCCTTAAAACACGTGTTCAAGAATATTTACCAATAACTTCGGAACGCCTAAAGCTACGACTTTGAAATTTTGTATGTGTTACTTTTTTAATAGTTGGAGCTAAATGTATGAATATCAAGAAAATCCTGTTAGTCCTTCGTGTAGCTGCCATACAAATATCCTGTCAAAATGTCTTCACTTAATTTACGAAACTCACTATAACTCAAGTAATCTTTTAGGTACGAAATCGAAATTTTGTACAAATTAGTTTTTAGTAAAACCAAAGTTCCAGTTTACTAGTCAGCGAAATCCTTTCACTCCTTCTGGTAGCTGCCATACAAAATATCCTTAAAACAGGTGTTCAAGAATATTGGTTGATAACTTCAGAAGGGTTTAAGCTACGACATTGAAATTTTGTATGTATTATTTTTTCAATAGTTGGAGCTAAATATATAATTATGAAGAAAATCCAATTAGTCCTTCGTGTAGCTGCCATACAAATATCCTGTCAAAATGTATTCACTTAATTTACGAAACTCACTATAACTCAAGTAATCTTTTAGCTACGAATTCGGAATTTTGTACAAATCAGTTTTTAGTAAAAACGAAGCTTGAGTTTACTTGTCAGCGAAATCGTTTTACTCCTTCTGGTAGCTGCCATACAAAATGTCCTTAAAATACGTGTTCAAGAATATTGGCCGATAACTTCAGAAGGGTTTAAGCTATGTCTTTGAAATTTTGTATGTGTTATTTTTTCAATAGTTGGAGCTAAATGTATGATTATGAAGAAAATCCTATTAGTCCTTCGTGTAGCTGCCATACAAATATCCTGTAAAAATGCCTTCACTTAATTTACGGAACTTACTATAACTCAAGTAATCTTTTAGCTATGAATTGGAAATTTTGTACAAATTAGTTTTGAGTAAAAACAAAGTTCGAGTTTACTAATCAGCGAAATCCTTTTACTCCTTCTGGTAGCTGCCATACAAAATGTCCCTAAGGCACGTGTTCAACAATATTTTCGATAACTTTTGAACGCTTTAAGCTACGATTTTGAAATTTTGTACACGTTCATTTTTAACTAATTCCAAGGAAAAGGATAAATATGTAAGAAATCGAGTGAGTCCTTCCTGCACCTCCCATGTCAGAGTCCTTCAAAAAGGACATTTTTGTTCGATGACTTACCCAGTTTAAGATATGAAATTAAACACTGAATATTGTCTTTTAGGTTTGAGTAGCAATCTAATGGCAGTCCTTAATAAAGGATATACAACATGCACACACGTAATTCTACTTTATCCCCAACTACAATATAAATCGGAGTTCAGTATTCATCTAGAGTATTATACGATTGGCTTGCAGCCGATCGTGACTGCAGTATGTTTTTTTTTTGTTTTCAGTAACGGTTTAAGCTATAAAGTTGAAACTTAGTAGCTGGTATAAATTAATATAAATATAAATTTATAAATTTACTAGAAAAGTAATTTAAGCAATTTTACTTCCACCAAATCTACAGATAAAGGCATAGAAACGGTTTTCAGAATTTTTTGATATTTAACGCCTGAGGTAGTGAAAAGGGCTTTTATGCGGTTTCACGAGTTTTGACATATCTCCTAATAGTTATGAAATTTAAAATAGATTTTAGATTTGTATATAATCGCCTTAAAAAAAATTGCAGAGTTTTCGAAAGGTGTTGTATTAAATTTCAACAGTGCACTTTTGTCATATTGATAATAATATGTGAGCAAAACAAATAAAAATTATTTAGTTTCATAAATTTTTGTCAAATTGATAAACCTTCGGCGAAATTCCAGTTCGGTTTTTTAACAAAACATGTATTATCGAAATGACAAAATGACGAAATTTACAATGTCCGCTCTTTCATAATGAAAAATAATTTTATCAAATAAACAATTTTTTTATTGTTTTGAAAGAAGTATTAAATGTTGTCTTTGAAACAGGTTTTGATAAAAGTGTTGTCAGAGTGACCAAAAGTCAACTACAAGATTTTGTTATATATACAAAACGATTTATTAAATTGACAAAAATGTTTGTCAGCAATTCTACGGTGCGCAGAGTTCTAGTTCGATTACAAAAGGTACCAATTTTTTATTGTAAAATTTTTCTCAATTCAACAACTTCTTTTGTCATCTAGACAGTGGGTTTTTATCAAATAAAAATGAAATTTGTCAATTCGATAAAGTAATTTGTTGGATGTATATTGACCGTAGTTTTGTCGAATTGAACTGAATTTTTGCCGATGCTACCAGGCTTTTTCTCTGAGTGTGGTTAAGTCTGACGAGAAATGGATTGCCTTTTTAACTTTCTATGTAGTCTAAAAAAAATCGAATTTGAAAATTTCTGATGTTTAACACCTACAGGGGTGTAACAGTGCTACAAACATTTTCAAGTATTTTGCCATATATTTAAGGTCTGATTAGAGATCGCATTGATTTTTACTTCGTCGAACTTTCTTATTATCGCTTCAAAACGGATTTCAGAATTTTTTACTTTCAATACCTAAGGGAATGTAAGGGAGTTGTAAATGTTTTCACGAATTTTGCTATTTCTCTTAGGTCTCATGAGATATCGAATTGGTTTTTACTAGATTTTTTTATAATCGCCTTAAAACCAATTTCAAGATTGTTAAACATTTAACCCTTAAAAAAGTTTGAACAGGTTGCACGAGTTTTCATTAATATATATGTATCTCTTAAATTTGATCGAAAATCGCAGTGATCTTTACCTCTAAGGACAGTTTTTTCACATTTTCTTATTTCAATTTTTGTATGATGAATGTTGAAAATTTTAATAATCTAGAGCCAAAATGAGCTTTCTAAATAACGTCCTTATCTCCAAACAAACAAAGTTACATTTTCGCTTTACCCGCGTCCTGACTATGACCCAGAATCGTAATTGGTGTCTTAAGAGAGTTAATAGTGTAAACACTTCTATGCATCTCGACTTTAATCATTTCTTGGACTACGAGTATGTCCCGAAAAATATTGAAGTTGCGCCCTGACTGTATTCAAATTTTTTTTTTGGGCGTGTGAATTTAACACGTCCGTAAAATTGTATAATGCGGTAATTATATCTATATTTTATTCAGAGTACGATAAAATTGAGGACTTAGCGATGGGAGTGATTTGGCGAAATGTGCTCTTTCAGGTCAGACAGATTTTTGAATGCCAGCTATACAGAAACGTTGCATATGCCATGCGATAAACATATGCAGCATGAAATTGACACATTAAAAAAATTTTTTTTTGAGCATCAAAAATACTTTAATTTGTCAGTTTTGATTTGATTTTAAGATATGTAGTACAGTATAAATGTTTATTTGTTTGATTCCTTTCTTAATCTGTGAATTTCAATTCAATTAAATTTTTTAAATTAAATTTTTTAAAGTTTTCCAAAATATAGGTATACTTAGAACTAGACATTGCTGGTGAATTCATTGGTTAGGTTAGTTGTGAGAAAACTTTATTTGAAAACTTTACATCCACAGCTACATATGCAGTTATTAATAATATATTGAATATGTTTTTAATAAGGAAACAGGAACGAACAATCTTATTGTTGTGTATTTAAACCTAGAACTAATCTTAATCTAAAAGTTACAAATAAATAAGTGGAGTGGATTATCTGTGGAGTACAGAGAGAATCAACAAGCTGCTTGATTTAAAATCAAGTACTGAATTAAAAGTATTTAATGTCCGTCAATCGTTTCGCACTATATTACTTTATTATTTTAATAAAGCTTTTTAGACGAAATATTTTAGTTTCTAGATCTCAGCAAGCGCTTATGGTACGAGGCTGAAACTTGAAATTTACATAGAGAATCGATAGTGGACCCCTTTGCAAAAAAAATGGTGATATGGGTGAAGTGGTGTGGGATTCGGTGGAATAATAATGTGTCCGAAACGCACGAAAGCCGAGATCGAGACATTCTAAAATATATATCTCCTAAACGGTTAATGTCACGAAATTAAAACATTATGCTCATTTGTAGGTATACTAAGAGAATAGATCGGAAACACATTTTTGAATGGGGGCAGTGGCGTACAGAGGTGGGAGGTGAAAAACTTTAGATAATGTTATCTCATGAACCAATTGCACTAGAAAAATAAAATTCGGTTTCTGTATTAAGGTTGATAAATAAAGTTTGCTGAAAGTAAAATTTTTCAAGGGAGCGGTGGAGCATCGAAGTGGAGGGGATAAGAATTTTTCAAAAAAAATCATGTCTCTGAAACTTGGTATTTAGATAGAACTATAGCAGTGGTATTATGGAAAACATTTTTTTAGGGATAGTATGGTACGGGGGTGGGGAGTGTTTTTCCTAACTATAGAACGGCTTATGCTAGAAAGTTGAAACTCTGTACGTGTATGTAAATCAACTAGAAAAGTAATTTTGATTAAAAAGAAATTCAAATATCCATTGGCGTACAGAAGGGAGGCAAAAAAAATTATCAGTGAACATGGAATGAATATATTTTAACGATTTTCGTCATATCTATTAGGTCTTTTCAAATATTGAATTTATTTTTATTCCACGTATTCTTCATATAAATACCTAAAAAGTGTTTTCAGGATTTTTTGAAATTCGACCCCACGATGGTGTAAAGGGGTTGTATACATTTTCACGATTTCAGCCGCATCCCTTCGTTCTGATTAGATATCGAATAGATTTTTACTTCTACGGGCTTGTTTAATAATCACCTAAAACTTGTTCTCAAATTTTTTGCTTTTTCAACCCCTAAGAGTATATAAACGGGTTGAACACGTTTTCACGAATTTGGTCATATCTCTTAGGAGTGATAAGACATGGGATTGGTTTTTACTTCCTCGGGCTTTCTTTACATATATCTAAAAACGCATTTCAAGATTTTTTAATATTCAACCCCTAAGTGGGTACAAGGGGGTTGCATATGTTTTTACAAATTCCTACATATTTCTTAGTTCTAATGAGATATCAAATTCATTTTTACTTCCTAAGGCTTCCTACATAATCGTCAAAACGTTGATTTCAGGATGTTTGTTATTCAACTCCAATAGGACGTAAGGCTTTCGACATATTTCTCAGAATTGATGAGATATTAGATTGGTTTGCACTTCCACAGACTTTTTATATTATCGCCTACAAATGCATTTCCGATTTCATGAAATGGCCCGAAACCAAATCACGAAAAATCTCCTAATCACGTAACAACTGATATTATACTACGACTTAGACCTCGTCCCGGAGTATGACCCAATTATGTAATTCATATGTTATATGTGGCAGCGGCGTAAGTATTCTAGCGCAACCCCATTCTACTACCTCCACTTTTTGAACTTTTTTCTGAGTTTTCAGTCACATAGTAACCTACACCGCGTCTCAGAATTGAACGCATTCCGAACTTTTACCGAAAAAATAATAAAGTTGCGCCCAGACAGATTTTTTCTTATATTTTTATAATTGTATATCACATGGACGATAAAACGCATTTTGACGAGGACGCATTTATTACCTATGAGTTATTTGGGCCTCTGTGTAGAAAACAAAAAGGGAAAATTCCAAGAAAAATCCAATTTCCATTTTCACTTTTGTCTTGAGTTTGAAGAGGATTTTAACCAAACCCAAAATTAAGGCTTTAATAGTGCAAATTATTATTGAAAAAGATTAGAACTCTTAATTTCTATTGCTGGATTTTTATGAATGTTTTTTACGTTTTATAAGTGAAATGATTCAGTGCTAAATATTTTGGCGAATAACGTTAATTGATGCGGAATACCTTAATAATCGAAGAAGGTACTAGCAGATAAATTTATTTTATCCCAAATTATCCCACTTTACACTACAAATGCCTTGGAGCTACTGTGAAAAGATGATAACGAATAAATACATGATTTCTCCATATATCCCTATTTAACTCCCTGAATTACATTTCTTAAGTTACATATAACCACCTATCCTATAGACTCTTGTAAAAACATTGCAAAATTTCAATAGCCGATCAATTTTTATTTTAATATGAGGTGATAACAGGAATCTCCTACCTCATGCGGATATTGAACGAATCTCAAAGCCGGTATTCTACATGGCCGTCTTATGCAAACTCCTATGACACATCGTGTTCCTCTGGTGCTATCAGGCGCTCTTTATATGCAGCATAGGTCGAGCGAATAAATCTCATTAATGGCCGTACAGAGAATTTATCCACACATGAGTATACTTCGTCTCTGGTACCTGCCAGTAATAACAAAACTGCATAAAAACAAGACTGTTCGATGTGTACATTAACGGAATAAGATGGCAAAAAGTCGGTTTTCCTCATCTTTCGCCGTGTTCTTTTATGCTATCGCAAAACTCGTTTATTTCGTCTTCGTGTCATGTCTCTGCACTCTCCAAGGATTTAAAAAAGAAGGGAAAGAAAAGAAATCCACTTTCTTTCGTTTATTTTGCACGTGAAATCTTCTTGGCCGCCCCAACCGCCCACTCGTACTCCCCCAAGCCGTTCCACCTCTAAGGCCGTCTCCAGTCTCGGTAGTTTATTTCTTGAATTTGTTTTCGTTTCCTTCGTTCGTTTTTTTTTGTTGAACGCTCCCTGGGATGGTTTTCTTTTTACACTTTTTTTGCGAACATAAAAACGATTTATAGGGGAGACGCGATTCGTGGGCTCAAAGCTCCTCCGGGCATATCTCACAACGTATACGTCTTCTTGCTCCCCTAATCGCACTGTTGTCATCTTCATTCTCATTTTCGTATTCGTTTTTTTTTCTTCCTTGGCAGGGAGACTCAAGGAATGCGCAAATAGAAGGAAAAAAGTACATAAGACTCGCTTATATAAATGTGCTCCTTAAACGTGTTTGTAACGTTGCCACCTAATATAAGAAGGAATTCCGGATGATATATACCGCGTTTCACGAAAGAGCCGCCGACCGGGAGAAGCGTTTTTTTTTCGTCCACGTTCAGGTCCTTGGGCTCCACCATCCTCGTGGCGGGCGTAAAACGCAAGTCTGCTACTTAAAAATGCTATGGCGTACGAAAGGAACCTCTAAAAATCCAGTCAAAGTGGTCTTATATGTTCCTTGAAACGACTACGACCAATAAGAAGTCGTTCCAAGAAAATCGCGTTTAGACTGCTTCCTTGGGCCGGTCTTGGGCATGCCGGCAGAGGACCAGTCTAAACTCCTTGAGACCATGAAATGGAACATCCACGATAAGAATCTCGCTCAGACGATGGCTCTATCCCGGCTGGCAAGGATACGGTACGGTCACCGTCTGACTCTAATGGCATATAAAGCGCCACTGAAATCAATAAAGAGCAATCTCTGATGCTCATGCGCTATTTTTGTTGTTGTAGTCCGGAACGTGTGGTTTTATTTCTTTACTTTGGAGTTCAATTTGATGGCCCCACCGACTTGTTCTTTTCGTTCGTACCTCGTCCTCCCCCGAGGCCTGGGGGCTGCTTTTCTCAGCCTCGTCCGCAAGCGGTTGTACCTCTTGTTCCTCGTATTTCCAATGCTAAGGGAGTTTTTCTGTACGGGACAGGGTGCTTTTGGGGGTGGTGGCAGGGTGCGGGACAACACTTATGAATTTCTGAGTTCATTCGAGCCGTGCTCCCGAAATTTGTTGCTGATTTGAGGAATTTTAAAGTTCTTTAAGGACTTTGTTGGCTACCATTCAATGGGATTTAGATACAAATGCCATTCCATTACGTCGAATTGTTATTACACGGAATGTAAGTTAATCGTCTGTGTAATGGAAGCAGTAGAAAAATGAAACTTCCGGTACACCTGAGCTTCATGAGACTCGAGGTCAAGACAATAATCCCGAAGATAATCAACCTCCTACATGTCTTCCGGATTTTTCTTTCAAACTGAAAATCGTCGATGCGGTAATTTGGAATGGGGATCGTTTGAAACGAACGGATTTCGTGGACATTATATTGCAGATGATGCTAATGCAGTGGATAATTTTATTTTGGCTAGCTCTTAGAACAAGTCTGGGCGCAACTTCATTATTTTTTGGGTAGAAGTCTGGAACGCGTTTATTTCTGTAAGTTTTAAGTTACTCTGAGAATGACAACCTAAAAATTAACGCTCCAAACAGCATCCGGTTATTAATTAGGTTCTCAGTCGCGTAGTAACCTACACCGCATCTCAGCATTAAACGCGTATTGAACTTATTTTTTTTAATTTCAATAAAACATAGGGAGTAAGATATCGACATAGCCCTTTAGAGGTTGAATATTAAAAAGTTCTGAAACCGATTTATCGGCGATTATATAGAATGGATACACAAACATTTTACACCCTCTTGGGTGTGGAACATCGATAAATCCCGAAAAGGATCTATAGATTTAAAAAATTTTTTTCAGAGTTCGTGAAAACTTGAACAATACTTTACACCCTTTGGGAGTTTGAATATCGAAAAATGCTTAAATGTACTTTTTCCAGATTATATTTAAAACCTTTAGAAGTGAAATCGATATCTCATTCTACCTAAGATCTTATTATACTGCAAGACTTCGAGCTGGCTTTCACGAAATCTTGAGATTTCGACACATTTCTATCGAAATCTACTAGATTTCCCATATACGAGTATCTAAGAGATTTTGAAATCACTTCAAATTACTGGATTTTGTGGTAATCCAGCTCGAAATCAACTGAACTGACCTGCACAGCCCTGAAATGTATGTTTCACTACTTTCACAATTCACTTCAATATTCACCGTCAAATATTTTAATTATATTTTTCAAGTTACTTACCCTAAATACACGGTTTGGTATTAAATAATTTTATTTGTTGATTTCGACTCATGCAGAACATTCCATTACTAAAAATTGTAACAACGAAATTAATTAAAAATTTTGACACAACAGTCGGCTGCTAAATTAATTAAATTTCAAACATATCTCTTCAGAGCGATGTAAGCGCATTTTGAGGATTTGGAATCTAGTTGTCGAAATCTAGCGATGTAATTCAAGCTACAAGAAATATGACGAAATTCGTGAAAATGTATACAACCACTTTACACCTCCTTAGGGGTGAAACATTTTCGGGTCAAAGTTCGGGAGCGGTCAAAATCGGAGTATATCATCAGTTGTTTCGAGATTATGACGTTTCTTGGAAAGTTAATTTTATTCTTAAAATAAAAATATTTAAAATAGAGATTTTTAGCCGATTAAACATTGAAAACGGCCGTGTAGACTATTCGAATTTCGGTATAACTATTATGTACACTAAAAGCCCATAGAAGTAAAAACAAATTTTTTGCCCTATCGGACTTAATAGATATGACGAATTGTTAAAACGTATACAAACCCATTACTTTCACTTGGGGTTTGAATTTCGAAAAAATTGTGAATCAGATTTTTAGACGATTTCATAAGAAGCAACTCATGAGACACGAGGGATTTTGAAAAATTTGTGAAAACATAAGCAAACCCTTTACACCCTCTTGGTTCTTGAGATTCGAAAAATCGGTTTTTAGGTCATTACATCAAATGCCGTAATAGCCAATTTTATATCTCATTAGAACTAAGGGATGGCAAAAATTGTGAAAATATATGCAAACCCTTGGGGTAGGAATTTGTGAAAATATGTGTATCCTACTTACACCCACTTTGGGGTTGAATATCCAAAAATCTTGAAAGGAGTTAATAGATAAAAATGAAGACAGAACGAGAAGGTAAAAATCAATCCAATTTCTTATCAGTTCTAACAGAAATGACGGAATTCGTGAAAACGTGTTCAACCCGTTTATACCCTCTTAAAGGCTGAAAAAGGAAAAAACTTAAAAACTGGTTTTAGGCGATTATTACCCAAGCCCGTGAAGGTGAAAAGATATTCGATAACTGATCAGACCTGGGGGATATGGCAGAATTCGACAAAAAGTATATAACCCCCTTACATCCTCTTAGGCGTCGAATTTCAAAAAATCCTGAAAACACTTTCTAGGTATTTATATGAAGAAGACGTAGAAAAAAAATGAATTCAATATTTGGAAAGACCTACTAGATATGACGAAAATCGTTAAAATATATGCATTCCATTTTCACTGATAATTTTTTTCTCCTCTCGTCCAAACGACAATAGATATTTGAACATTTTTTTTATTTGAATTACTTTTCTGGTTAATTTACATATACATACCGAGTTTCAACTTTGTAGCATACGCCGTTCTATAGATAGGAAAAACACCACCCACCCCCATACCATACTACCCCTATAAAAAATTATATTTTTCCAAAATGCTACTACTACAGCTTTATCTAAATACCAAGTTTCAGCTTTATTTCATTATATGTTCTCGAGATATAAAAATCAGAACCTTTTCCTTCTCACCCTTTCCCACTCTCACCCTCTACAACCAACCACCAAAATTTTTTTTTCTGTTGGGGGTCTATTAGACCTACTTTTGGTAAACATTCTAAGCATCTATCTTACACTGTTCTTGAGATATGAAACGTGATTTTTTAGAAAAATTCTTATTCTTTCCACTTCCATACTCCACCGCCCCTTTCACAAATTTTGCTTTTAGCAAACTTTTTTTTGTCAATCTTTATACACAAAACGAGTTTAATTTGTCTAGTACAATTGGTTCGTGAGATATCGTAATCTAAAGTTTTTGAAACCAAAATTTTTCGTCTAAAACGCTTCTCCCACTTCTCCTCTCATACCCCTCCCCTCCCCCTTTAAAATGTGGTCACTTCAAGGAGCCTACCCAGTCTATTCATTAAAAAAAATCAATTTAATTCCTCAAAGGGTATGGGAGCTACGAGCCTTCAACGCGTACGGCATACAAACGTACAGACGGACTGGAATTTATTTTTGCTTTTTTCGTGTGTACTAGCTATGGAACGTTAAAAAAAAATGTTGAGGGTAGCCAATTTTTTTTTAAAAATCGATCACAATACTGTATTATTAAAATAATAAAGTGAAATGGTTCTAGGCGGTTATATAAAGAGCCCACAGAAGTAAAACTAATTTGATAACTTGACATCCCTAAAAGATGTGAAAATGTGAAAAAAAAAAATTTCATGGACATTTTTTTTACTCTACCTCTGTATGCCAATGAAAACCTGAACATCTTTTTTTACTTTAATTAATGCAGTAGTACAGTTACATATAGGTACCAAGTTTCAACTTTCTAGTATATGCCATTTTTGAGATATAAAAATCCTTCCCCAACCCCGAACCTTGCTACACCTATCAACAATTTTTGTCTACACTCAGAGAAAAAGCCTGGTAGCATTGACAAAAATCTAGTTCGATTCGACAAAACTATGGTCAATATACGTCCAACAAAATACTTTATCACATTGACAAATTTCATTATTCTTTGACAAAAATCCACTGTCTAAATGACAAAAGAAGTTGTTGAATTGAAAAAAATATTTTAATAAAAAATTTTTAGTTTTTGCATTTATAAAGATAAATTATCAAATCAACAATTTTACTTTATTATTTTAATAATAAAGTATTTTGTACTTGTAACAAAAGAATATTATCAATTACATTTATTGTTTTGTTGAAGACGAAAGTGTTCAAGTCAAATTTAAGCTTTCTATCCTTTCCGGTTTTCGAAAAATAAAAATCAGAATTTTTTCTTTGCTACCCCCTCTCAGCACTCCTGTATTTTTAAGATCATATCTGGTACGGTTCTTAAGTTATAAAAATTTAATATTTTAAAAAATTGCTGTCCCCCAATTTCCATGCTCCCTCAAAAGATTTACATTCAATAGACTCTTCTAAGTAGTTCCTGAGATCTAGAAACCAACATTTTTCGTCTAAAAAGTTCCCCTAACTCCCCCGAAAAATCACTCGCAGGGGTTCTTCCACCCACCGAAAATGGGAAACTTAATACCTCAATGGGTTTGTGAGCTACGGGCCTTCAACACATTTGGGTACGGCGTAGGGCGTACCGGGCGGACAGACGTACATTTATTTTCCAAGTTGATCAGAATACTTTATTATTAAAAAATAATAAAGTAATATTGGAAAGTACCCACATATTAGAAGTGTAAGAGCATTCCTACAATTTGTTAAAAAAAATTTACCTTCACCACATTCACATTTTGATTAAAAAAATCTCATCGACTTGATATGCTAATAATTTCGGATCTGTCGTCATTCATCACAGTTTAATCTGCATGAGTAGCCACCGCACGAATCATTTTCAAGGTTCGCCTGTTTTCTCTAATCTTCAATCAAGATGTCTTGAAGATCATCAGCATTTCAGCCGAAAAAGACCTCAATAAAATGTCAAGAACAAAAGGTGTTTATGTCTAATTGAGTGTTATAATGTCGGGTCCAAGAGATCTTTCGAAATAGACGAAGGAACCACATTATGCCTGGCGCAATGTAAGAAACAAATTAATTTCCCTGCCCGATAATCACCTGATTAAAACTATGCAGTATGCATGTTTGTACCTTTCTTGCACGGTCGTAAACCAAACCGAACATACTTATGACTGGATCATAAATTCCTTCGGAAAAAAAAGGCCGAACCGGACAACGGACAGACAACATTGCCCCGTAATAATAACATCACGACAAAAAGCGGTAAATTCAAACCGTCCGTCGACGCCAACATGGATACGGACAAAGACCAGTTTCAGCGTTTTCTTAATGGCCAATCAATGGTTTTAATTGGTTTTTATTGAGTCGAATGAATGTAAATTAGTGCTTGCGGGGATAAATGAAGATAAATATGAACGGCCGAGTTTAAAAAAAAAAATGGCGGCCAATCATTGGAGCGGCTCCGTTACAGTTGATTCATTTCTATACACTTCATTTTAGGCCTTGTTCAACAATCATCCGACTTATTAATGCACTCTCGTGTACCAATTAAGCCTTAAAAGATTTAATTTTTATTTTTGTTATTTTGCGCGAAAAAGTTTAAAACGAAGTTTCTTTCTTCTGACGCGATGCATCTCAAACGACATTTAATTTACGCGGAATAGCCATGCTGATAAGATCGGATAGAAACGATTTTCATGCTTTTCGGAGTCCGAAACGGATCCCTTCGCCCGTGATGTCCGTCGCTTCGACGAATAATTAATGCTAATGCACTCGCGTATACCTTCATAAAACATCAGAAGGACTTTTTTAATTAATAAAACGAATGTTTTCCTAGTCGACCGAAACGAAGGTCTTTTTCAGCGCTGTGAATCGCAGCGAGGGTGGGAACATGTTCTAAAGAGAGAGGACAATAATATGATAAATGCGACGCCAATACATTTGTGTAATTATCGTAAATTATTTTACAGAAAGAGATTGTTGATGATTAACTTTTATTTTATGCATACGCGTTTGCCTACCTGGTGTTAATTCAGGCTTACATTGTTTCCATAAGTAGAATAAAAAAAATGTATTTCAGTGTAAAAGAATTTGTTACAATTGGCTACAATTTCCAGAAGTCAAATTTTACACCTTTTGGTACAGTTTAGTTCGTTACTATAATTAATTTTGTATTTGTGTAAATTCAGTGAAATCCAACGAATTTGTTTTAAATAAAAACCTTGATTGCTAAATCTTGCCTTGTTTAAAAAATCTGCCAACAGTCCAAGCGCAACTTTATTATTTTTCGGAACAAAATCCAGGATGCGATTAGAGTCGAGATGCAGAAGAAGTGCTAACGCTACTCCTACTCTTAAAATACTAATTTCGTTTTTAGGTAATTTTTTAAACAAATACAGTCGATACCTACTACTAATATTAAAAAAAAATATTTATCTCTTCTTCACAAGCATCTATCCATATACGTTACTGATCCATCATGAGCGACATACACTTTCCGAAAATGAAATCTTAGGACATCCTACGAATATTTTTACATACTACCCTCGCAACCCGCGCAACTCGATCAGTTTCTTGTGAGAAAAAGAACAACCTCCCAATACCTAACTGGAAAGCGGAGAAAAACATATCCAATGAAAAAGGCATCAGAAAATCTACGCACTTCGGCAAAGTTCGATAGTGTTCGAGAAGAATCACTTATCCCCTTCACGAATTGTTCTTAACATTTCCCGAACATTCAACACACGCCACCGAATATTCGGGCGAGCTCTCGACTCTACACATGCAGTATATAAGCACGACAGTTTGCAGCCAAAAACAGTTTCTACTACGGTGCAGGCAAACCTTTCTTTGATAACCTTGATGAGATCTCGAAAAATAAGATAGGAGAACTGATTATCTTTTTAAACAGCTCCGGATGGATATGATAATCCATTCCAGACCCAAGTCTCTGTAAAACTCTGTATCTATACTTCATCAGCCATCAATGACCAGGTTAAGCGAGTTGTGGTATTAAAACGGCGCTAATGTGCTAATTGGGCCCTGTTTCTAATGACAGGCCACCACGTAAACCAACCAATCAATTAACCACAGTGCAGTGAGACGACGTTCAACGCGAAAGTATTTGCAAAGCGATTTTGGTTAGAAATAGCGATCGATCAGTGATCAAGTTGAATAAAAAATCAGGCAGCGTTGCCGGTATTGCGACTATAAGTGCGATTATTGATGGCGAATAATAAAACGTTATTATTTGTATCGATTTTAAGCGAATTATGTTTTACTTGAAATTGCTTGAAATTCCGGTGCCACCATCAGTTTGGCAAGGCCCTGGTAGGTCGGCCAATAAAGAGGCCCATCGTAACGCGCTGAAAACCGAGTAAATTTGAAAAATTATTATAAAGGTTATATGGTGAAAAATTATTTAATTGTTGAGTTCACATAGCTTATTAAATTTTTTTTTTTTAATATTAACATTGTTTTTTACGGGTATAAATGGACTACTTATGAAAATCATGGCTATTGGTCGGCATCATAACTTCAACAAAAATAATTCAATTTGCAAAAATAAAAAAGAATCTTGTAAAATAATGTAGTAGTAATAGTCTGACGGAGGGAATTTTTTTTTTTTTCAAAAATAAATAAGTTACAGTATTTCAAACTTTATTAATCAGTTTTTTTAAAAAAAAATTTGCTTTTAATAACTTATAAAAAATTTAAAAAAAACCTCTCGTCAGACTATAGAGAAAATAGTTTTTATTAATTAAAAAAAAAAAGTTGAAAAATATTGAGAATTGACTGAGCTATCGTGCCGACCATGTCTAAAAACATAGTTTTGAGAAAAATGCGTTTAAAGTTTTTGGTAGGTACAACGTGAACTTGCGGCTAGTCTCCCATTCCAGCTTCGTACTGTACATCTTCTTCCTCTTGTATCTTCTGGTTTTTTACAGATGGTCCTATAAATGACCTTGTTTTCTATGAAACCCAGCTTTTGCGAATAAAATAAATGCTAAACGCTGCTGTTGAGAGTGGCGCAGCAATTAGCCTGGAAGCCGCTCCAAACCGATGTTTGGTCACATTTATTGCTATAACTTTGTAATGGAGTAGAATTTTCTAAATTCCAAATTTTTTTTTAATTCTTAAAAGTATAAAAAATAAAAAACTGTAAAAAAAAAAAATTTTTTTAAATTTCTGTGGTAGCCTTTAAGATGCTCAAGCAGATTTCCAAAACCTTGGCGGTTCGATTTCTTAAAAATTCGAACACTGATTTGTGGGCTCCTCCTTCATCAAAATGAAGATTCCTTCACTTTTCCCAAGTCCGTTGAACTTCTAGGCGAGGTGTACACTTTGGCTAGGCCAGGTTTATGAATCGTTTTCTTTCTTTGAAGTAAAGGCAAAGTAACTACGAAGAAGGCTACTTCTTCCCCAAGCCGATTCAATATCAACTCCTAGACTGAACCCACATTTTTAATTCCCACATTCCCCGCAGCCAAGCATAATTTCTAACCAACTGCTTCCATTCCTAAAGCCGGTTCCTTCTTTATGGAGCCATTTCAGTGCATCCTGCATTTGGTTTGTTTTATGAAGCCCTCTTACTTCCTACCAAAACTAATCCTTTCAATAAATTAATT
This sequence comes from Beris morrisii, assembly GCA_951812415.1. Lineage (NCBI taxonomy): Eukaryota > Metazoa > Arthropoda > Insecta > Diptera > Stratiomyidae > Beris > Beris morrisii. The sequence continues at coordinate 9,704,201 of OX638312.1, read as the reverse complement.
TTTTGTATGATCCCTATGAATCCTCAAGTTTCAAATTCTTAGATTTATTCCTTCCAGAGATTTAGAGTTCTAAGATTCTAGCCATAAAACACCTCCAAAAATGCATCAATTTTTTTTTTAAAGTTCTTCAGTTAGGATGCGTCAACCACGTTTTCAAATAGCGTATTCTACAAACGCCGGTCTTTTAGGGACTGCTAGCCCTAAAAAGTGAAAATGCAAAATTTCAGGGTTGCAAACATTTTTGAAATTTCAAAATACTTTACATAAGTTAGGAAGGATGAAATTAGTTGGTTGTCTACTTACAGGGATCGTGGTAAAAATTAAAATAGTTGGGATTCGGCAAGTTCTACTATTGTAAGAACACCAGCGTCAGTGTGGAGTATTCTAGTCGAAAATTAGAACGGTTTATTTGTCGCGATTTTAAGGCACTTATTTTGGCAAATCCACAGTTGCTCTTTATGATCCATTTATTTCTGTATTTATAAGAAGCTACAAGACATGAATGTGCCTGAGATCTTGCAATATACGTTTTTCTGAGGTTGACAAATGTTAATTTATAGTCCAGCGTTAGACCAAGACAAATTAAGTTATACCATGCAATGTGATGCCCAATAAAAATTAAATTCACGATCTGTAAAGTGCATTTACTTTCTTTTCATCTTATAGTGCATTTTCTTGGTTTTCTTGCATTAATTTCAATTTTATATCATCGCCTCTTGTATAGGAACAGGCAAATGCATCTAGTTCCGTCAAAATGTAGAAAAAGTAAGAAAAAAGCATACTTGGACTTGTTTATCCGTCAACAAATGATGCATTAATGGCCAACAGTATCTATCTAAATTGCAAGCCAACCTATCAAATATTTGGCCAAAATATTTAACAAAAATTCAATTAAAATTCCCAGGAAAAATAAGCCTTGTAGAAGGCAAATAAAAGAATTAGACTAATACACTATTTCTCAAGCTTGTATTAAGATGCACCATTCACAAAGAAGTTCATATATTCCTATATGAGCATGTTACTAAAATAAGTGAAAATCAAAATCAAAATTACGCCAATTAGGCGAGTGAAATTTGACATTATTTCATATTATATTTACTGAAGGGTCCTGCACCCGTTAATTTTATAAAATAAAATAAAAAATAAAAAATATTAGGACCAGTATATTAATTTTAAGGGATTGCGACTAGGTTCAAATGCTTTTTTTTAAATTTTCGTCCTTCTAAGTTGCTACCACGATTTTAAAATACTAAAATTCTTTCACCGAAACACGTCATTAGACTACATTTTTTAAAACCTTTCTTTGTGCAGAATTTTTTCGCTGAAGAATTTGAAAAAAACTTGCTACTCAACTTTTGTGTATAATTTTATTGTCTAATTTGATGATTCGAATTCAATGGTTCCATAAACAGTTAATGAGGTGTTTGTAGAAAAACCTCACTAGCAAATCCCTGTTTTTCGGAACAAAATTATTCTTTTATTAAGACCACAAAAGAAAGCTATTTCAGGTTTTTGGCAATATTCTACTCAACTATAACTAATACCAAAAACGTAATAATATCCGCATCTAAAGAGCCTGCTATAAATAGTAAACAAAAAGAACATAATGAAGTTATCACCCTAAGACACCAGTTATAAAGACAATAACAATAAATATAGTCCTCAACCTATCTCCGTTTATGTGAATTGGTTTTAAAAACAAGAGCAGTTAACACCTGAAATACGGGAGCAATTTTCTGTGAAAAAGGATACCAAGTCTGTACATTCGGGGGTAGGTACCGATGTGTGTACATACACTAATCCAACAATTCCTTTGAGAATAGTATCGTTCGGGAACGGTTGAACGAAACGCCATAGCGTAGGTATAGTAGAGTACTATTAAACCGTTGGCACACTGAAAACCGAAATATCATACCCCCAATTCAGCCCCCACCCTCTTCAATAAGACTGAAAACCGAATCCAACCCTTTCTCTAACGGATTTCATCTCTGCGGCTATTTATTCAACGTGTTCGGAAGGTATCTGGATCAGGATACCGCCGCTTTCGATATAGCGAAAGGGGGTTTCCGCGGGCGGGATTCGGAACCAAGGGTCCTTTTCATTGTTCGGCATACACATATATCGTTCTTTTCCCCGGCGATAGTATTGTGGGTGCTATTGTTTCAACAAACCATAAATACACATTTCGTATATGAAAACATATCAGGAAGCGCACTCTTCTGGAACCCGGGAACCTGAAACCGGTGAGGGTATGCCCTTATCGTCATTGTCGTCGGCATCGTCTATAGAATGGCAGTATGTGGAAGGTGGGTAGGTACCTCTATATCCAATTCACATCTAGTGATCCAGCGTATCCCACCTACACACAATCTTTTCGTGCCAGTATGGGAAAATTAATGGCTGATTGGAAAAATGGGGTTTTGCCTCCCGGATGGTTGGGTCCGGCTCAATTTATGTGCAATTAAAAGGATTTTGTTGTTCTCAGCTTAATCGGGAGTTAGGGGTTGTAATAAAGTTGAAGAAGTGCTTTAGCAAGGTGAAATGTTGGAAAAAATTCGCTCGAGAAAGGTTAATGTTGAATAAATGATGGTTTATATTAGGTAGGTCTAAGTAAATGTTATGCTAAGAGATATTTATGCCTTTTAAATCTAGATTACGTCACGTTTCGCTGAAATTAAACGAGCATTGGTAAGCTATAGTCACGCTCGACAGGTTTAAAGCCTTGAAGGAGCGCGGATATCCAAAAAAATCTTGTTTATCGCATCAGAATTCGTGCTGGATTCTCAATAAAACATCTGTTCTTTCGAATTTGGGTACTTGGCACTTTTGTAGCGACATATTGGCAATTTGTATTGATTGTGAATTTGTAATACTTGTGAAATGTTAGAGATTTCTGCAGTCATTCAATAAGTATAACCACGTGTTACCAGGGCATTCGATGGAATGGAAGGATTTTGAGATTTTATCACTAAATTTTCTAGTGTAAAATTTTGATCAATATCTTATACGATTCATCGAATTAATGCATAAAATTTCCAGGGACTTTTGTATGGAAGCTGCAAAAAAAGCTCCCTAGATTTTCGATAGATTTGTTCGATTCGTTGGAGCTATTATCCACGTCAACTATACGAGTATCATTTCCAAATTATGGAAGTGCTTTCCAGGATGTTTTTTGAGAGAACCTATAAGTACCTGTTTTTTCATATGTTGAAGTTCTCCTCGTTTATCTAGGAGCGAATGGAACTCGAGAAACCTTTCGGTGTGGCTTTCTAAATTGTGCCAAATATAATTTTTGCACAACTACAATTGCAAAAATGTAGAATATTTAGTTTATAAGATTAATAAAATAAAAAAACAACTGACAATCTTTTAATTTTTACACATTAACTAAATTTTAAGACGGAATAAAATTAAATTAACTATTATAAAAAAGTCTTTAAGAATTTTCGTTATTCTCGTTAAAATACTATTATACCGAAATCATGTATACAAACTTGTCTTAATTTATATTTAGTACCTAGTTTTAAGTTCAGTACATATATACCTAAAGGTATGTTAAATATAGTTTTTAAAAAAAATTATACAATAAATTGGGATACCAAGTTTATACCCCTTTTCTATTCAGCATCAGCGGGCAATACTGCCCGCTTATACCATATATCGCTTGACTCGTTCACTTTCGTTCTCTCTCAACACGGTCGCGTATACACGCTGGCTGTCACAGTCGAATTAATAAAAATTACTGTCTTCGCTGAAAGCTTCACCTGCTTATATACTAGCCGGTTGCAGTCTAGGATGTACTTGAATGTTCGATGCGTGTGTATTGTTCTAGAAAGCTTTAGAGCTTTCGATTTTGGTCTTCGTTCAGTTGTGTATGTAGAAGGTTCAAGTGAGCTTGAGATCTTTCGACTTTGATTCTATTTGGATTCTAGTACATTGGAGAGCATTCGATAAGAAGAGAGATAAAACCGTGCTGTTTCGCCTTATTTCTGATTGGGTTATTTTTCAGCTAGGTATTCGGTTGTTGTTGTTTTCATTATGTGAAACGATCGAGTTGCACGGTTGCGCGGTTGCCAGGTTTACATGTAACAATATTTACACAGCTTATTCTTTCTCTAATTTTTAGGTCAACGCCAATATTGTAATCTTTATCGTTCCCACCCCGGGTTCCGTCGACAAATCGAAACAAGACTCATTTCTGATACCGTACAATAAATTAAGGGCACTGTGATTTTGTGAGACGTAAGTAGAGTTGTTGTTAGTCAGTAAGCAGATATTTGTACAGTAACATAACATTCGTCTTAAAATTGTAAATAATACAATAAAATAATGTAAAAATGTTGGTTATATTTATTAAAAAATAGTATATTTATTAAAACAACATTATTTGTCACGAATTTTCCTCACTTTATGACGCTGTTAAACTAATGAAAAATAAATACATTAAACTAGCCGCGTACCGCGGCTACGCTCGCTTCGCTTACGTTGTTCCATCGCTCCTGTTACTCCCGTTGCTCCCGTTTCTCCCGTTGATCCATTGCTCCTGTTTCTCCCGTTGATCCATTGCTCCTATTTCTCCGTTGCTCCCATTTCTCCCGTTGATCCGTTGCTCCTGTTTCTCACGATGCTCCTTTTACTCCCGTTGCTACCATTTCTCCCGTTACTCCCATTTCTTGCTCCCGTTACTCCATCCTCCATCCCCCATCTCCAATCCACCATCCTCTATCCTCTATCTACCATCCACCATTTTCCATCCACCATCTACCATCCCCATCCACCATCCTTTATCCACCGTCCTCCATCTTTCATCCGCCATCCTCCATCTTCCATCATCCATCCTCTATCCACCATCCACCATCCTCCATCCTCTATCCACCATCCCCTATCAACCATCCACCATCCTCCATCTATCATCCCCCATTCTCTATCCTCTATCCTCCATCCACCATTCTTCGCCCACCATCCACCATCCTCCATCTTCTATCCTCCATCCTCTATCCACCATCCTTCACCCACCATCTCCCATCCTCCATCTACCATCCCCCAAATTCCATCATCCATCCTCCATTCTATATCCACCATCCTCCATCTTCCATCCTCCATATTCCATCTTCCATCCACTATCCTCTTATACCATTTAGTAATAGGAATAGGCATAACTAATACACCAAAAACGAACTGCCGCTAAATCATATGAAAAACACTCAAATGTTGAAATAACTCGCGAACCACCAACTGTTAAATAATTTTGTTAACGCAGAAACCATCGAGGGCGTACCCTCAACAAATCACCAAAGTTTCATCGCAATTGGATGAGTGGTTTAGGAGCCTATACAGGACAAACAGACAAACAGACAGACAAACAGACAGACAAACATTCATTTTTATATATAGAGATTATCTACAGAAAAAGTTTTCTTGCATTCTTCGAAAAGAAAAGACTTTTTAGCCAAATTTTTATCTTTTACAGCTTACATCTTGATTAATGATAATGCCACATAAAAAAGTAGTTAATAAAAGTTATAGAGAATTTAATTGTCTAGAAATTCGACCCAAACAAAATTTTTGTGAGACTCACGGTTACAGACATATATCAGAAAAACTGATTGCACTTTTCTTTTCAAGATGGCGGCCGCTGAGAAAAAACTAGTTTGTACTCGTATACTAAACACAGACCCCGTCAAAAACTGCTGCCTAGCCAAAATACACGGCTGATCTATTTTTTCCGACCATTTGACTAGATTTAAAAATATAAAAAATATGTGTTTCAAACCCGAATTCATATTAATGTTTTCAAACCGAATTTTGAGAAATTATAGAAAAAAATTATTTTACTTAAATTAGAACAATTCGCTATTACTTATTGTAATACGTAATATTTTTTAAAAAATAAAATATGTCTATTCCCACTATAGAATTGCATTTTGAAATGAACATTTTTGTTTTTCAAATTACTGTTGAAACTTTTAAAATAATGCTAATAATTATATTATGAAGCTAACGTTTCTGTATATTTTGAGAATGAAATTACTTAATAAAATAAATAACTGAAATGGTGACTATCTCTTGTCATCTATTAATTTATGTATGTAGGTTTGCTTATTTATTTTAATTTATAATAATTGATAATGGACGCGATCCTTTTATAATTTAAGGTTAGGCTGGCAGTCTTCAATATTATATGAATTCTACAGTTATGTTACATCTATGTTATTCATGGAAAAATATACAAATTTTTTCCATTCATTTTTACCTACTTATATTGATCTTAAAAATCCCAAAAAAAACTGAAATGTACTAAAAAGAAGAAAAATTTAAAACATGCATAAATCTGACTAAGTAAAAAAATTATTGTTGGCACCTGCACCCGTTAATAAATCTCACTTCAATTTCGTTTAAGTATTCAGTAATAGTTTTTAGTTTGGCTATGAAAAACAGTTGCATTTGTTTTATTAATTTAAGACCTGAGTAATAAAAATTCTTTATGGAATTTTTGCCTTTATATATGTGTATATGATTTTGTTGTGTAAAATAAAAAGACTTGAAATCAATTACTCCATATTTATGTAAATGTTAAGTGTGGTTTTTGTGCATTTATCCAGATCAGAGCAGTGAGTAGAGAATTTTCATTAAAAACACAAAGATATTTGCTTTTTTTGTTATTTTTTATTGATTTTTCCTGTAGATGGTAGGCTGGAATAGAATTTTTAAACGGAGTAACTATAAACAAAATAGTCACACTAAGGCGGCAGAAAGACCTTTTACAGATCTACAATCTACAGCTGCTTCAGTAGGTATTCGCGATAAATTGTATATTCAAGGAAAAAGGTTATAAAGCAACAATCTTATTGTTATTTTCTATAACAATTTTCTAACGTACTGTGTTCAAGATAAATATCCGCAAAAAACACGAATTGCGTGACTTCTAATATCTGGCTCAAAATTAAGGCCTTTAGTCTTAAATTTACAATAGTCGCAATTCAAGTTTTCTCGTGCAATTGCAATTTGTTTATTATTCTTCGCTCAATGAATCGAATAAAGTTTAAGAACTTTTGAGATGAGGTGCCAATTATATTTATATTTATGTGTGCAACCAAGATATGAGGCATGTTGTGCAAATAACAATAAATATAAAAAAAAACTACTTCTCTGAAGTTTTTAATTTGTTTTATTTTAATTTTCAATGTGAGGTAGGTTGTGGGTGGTTACCATAGACTACAGTAGTTGGTTTAAAACTTAAACAAATTTTCACTTTCAGTAAACTAATAAAATTTTACATTGACGTATTTTTTATTGAATAAACATTTAAACTATAAAACACTAGTGTCTATACCTAAAACTTATCCAATCTAGTCAGTAAAAAAAATTGAGCTGAATATCTCAATGGGTTATGAGCGATCAAACGCGAATAAGGCGAACATATCTTCTGCTTATTTTTATATTAATACAGTGTCAAAATAATATTCGAGTTATTATTACGCTAACTTCTTTTTTTACATAATATAGGTATTATATATTTGTAAAGCTAAATAGCATAAAATGGTTTATTCTATATTTGTCTAATTTTCCTGTAACGTAAATTACACATTTTCTTAGAATTCCCATTGTAATAATCGGAAACATAAGAGAGATTTCTTCTCGCGGAATTTCTATTACAATATAATTTTAATAATTAAGTTGTTAAAGACGAGTCCAGTTCCAAGTAAACTTTCTTCAATTGAGAGTAATTACCTTTTAAATGTATATACTATTTGAGTGGAAGCCCCGATATCAATTCATCATGAATTATAAAGTTTAATGATATTGCAAAAAAGAATTACTGCCCTTTTTCACCTTGAATATCGGAAATCAAATCAATTTCCACTTTAGTGAAACTTAAAACTCACTTATGGTTACGTATGGATATACTGCATAAATTCACATATGGGTAAAATCGTATAATAATTCCAACTATATCAAACCTTTCCTCGTGATATATCGGCCCATTAAATTGATATGTTACCATTTTAAGAACCCAACTATGTTGTTTATAATGACATTTTAATCTTTCGAATGGAAAGAAGTTAAGAAAACATGAAAAGAGAGTAAAAAAAGGTTTAGATAATATTTCTTGTCTACCATTTTCCTGCCTGACTTCCACCGAACGTGAAATAAACCAATGAAATCTACCTCGTAATTTTCACATGGCTCTCGTACCTGTACACAGGTAAAGTTCGTCACAGTCGTAATGTGAATAGGACCGCGCCATATGTAACCGAGCGCTTAGGATGGAAGAACCTGCTGTGGATTAGTAAAATATATACGTGATACATGCAACCTGCCTAGTGTATTTAATTCAAGGTAGGAAGGAAAATTTATTAACGAAAAAAGGCGGTGTATTACTTCAAGATGAAGACCTTAACATGTATCAGGTTGGCCGCTTCTAATTTATAATTTGTACTGCATCGGCACAGCGGAACGCTTGCTGTGTGAATAATTAAAACATAAATAAGATCGACGGTCGTATTAAAATATTGGAATTCCTGAAAAGTACACTCCATTCGTCGATTTTTTTCCATGTGATATGATGACTACACGTATTTATTTTGGGGCTACATATCAGAAGGTATATATGTTAAATATCTATGTACACATATTGCAAAAGATAAAGCTTTAGAGTGGGTCTTTTTTTTCACTTTCGAAGCTGATCATATTTTGAAGATTTCCTTATCTAAATCTTCTAAAAGGATACACCTTATAAGCCCTGACGAGGATTGCCACGTTTTGATAAAGATTTATCCCAGTGTTATTGCCATTGCCTAGTTCACCCCAACTGCGAATGACTCACGATGAATTTATTTGAAGATTATGTAAATGGATGTGATTACTTTTTGGAAGGCTCCCATAGTTTAAGTTGAGGACGAATTACTTATGGCTGAAATGAAAAAATAAAGAAGACCAATTTCCATACCATTTGCATTTGAAATCGGATTTTCGTAACGTTCTACATGATGATTTTTGATGACACGTTATGAAAAGTGGTCAAAAATTACTCGAACATCTGTTAAATATTTTATTTTAATTTTGAATATAATGTCTTTTTAACATGCACTAGATAGGTCTGCCAAACCTTCTACCCAAGGAATTTTATGTAGCCATACATCTTCACCTTCGACTCCGGAAAACTAAAAATATTCTAGATTTCCGTTTTGAAAGATTAGAGCGGACATTGATTTGATCACATAAGAAATCATAGCTAGATAAAATTTGAATATACGACCTCAAAGTTTGTAGACTTTTGTCACTTCGCTCCGAGGTCACAAGACTTCTATATGTGGTGAACTTTTCATGAATGTGAGTCTGGGGAGGGAGTCACTAGGGTTTTAAAACGGAAAACTTCAAAATTGCAAGTCCCAGGAAAGGCTTAGACATGCAATTTGAAACTTAGAGGGTATATGTGGATATACGATGCAAGGGCGATCATACAACATTTTGTAGGGACAAAGCTATGGGTTAGAAGATTAAGTCAAGTGACAAATATTTATAAAATACGATAAAAAGTCGCTAAGGTCTCAGAAAAAAAGAATTCAATTGACCTAAAGATTCAGAAGTAGTAGTAGGCCTGAGTATCAAATTCTATAAGCTCAGAAATTTGTTATTCCTTCAATAGCATTAATTTTAACCGTCTTTTCTTGTTTGAGTAAAAATTACACAAAACACACAATCAGGAAATGGCTTTTCACAAAAGTGTTTGTATCTGTACTAGCTATAAAAGCCTGTAACTACATAGTTCCTAATACTATTCAATACTAGATTGGAAGCTACAACTAAATTCAATTTCCCTAGTCATGATGTAAAGCTAGCAGCTAGTATAATTAGGTAAAAAAGATAATTAAACTATCGAAGAAAAATTAATAAAGTCCTTGTTTTGAAAAACAATCGAACATTTTTCGTTCCGTCGAGTCGGATGTTTTGTACAATTATATTCAATTTTAGGGTAGGTGATAGCTGAAATAATTATGCAAAAAGATAATTAAAACATTGGCGAAAAATTATTATTTATTTTTAAAAAACAATCGAAAATTTTTCGTTACAGCCGGATATTTTTACCATTTACGTTAAATTTCCCTAATCGTGTGAAAAGCTGGTAGCTGGAATAATTATGTTAAAAGATAATTGAAATATTGATGAAAAATTAAAAAGGTATTTTTTTTTCGTTCCGTCGAGCCGGATATATTTTACAACTACATTAAATTTCGTTATTCACGATGTTAATTAAATTATCGAAGAAAAATCAATAAAGTAATTTTTTTTTTTTTTTAAAAACTCTCGAAAAAATTTTTTTTATCGAGCGTGATTTGAACCAGGCCAGACGAAGTGAGCAATAAATTAATAGTGAACGTGAAGTGCAAAATAGTTACCATATTTGATTGGAAATTCGATTTTTTTTTAAATCCAGCGGGAGCAAGTGCCCCTTCTTGCCCCTCTAAGGGCGCCCATGATACGATGTAAGTTTTACATCAAAACTTTGGAAAACGATGTCTCATGAAGAAATGAAGAAAAAAGTTTGTGTTTGTGTACATAAATATAAATAGTGGAAATAATATAGAAGAATATGCAATTTTTGGCACTATACTAGATAATCATTCTTGTTCGGGGTGTCTGTGTAAGCAAAAGTGACAGAGTGAAGTGAAAAAAATTATCGACTAGATCATAGATAAAAGCATGTGTTAGAAAAATGCAATTTTGAAGAATTGATTTCAATTATTGAAGGTAAGTCCGCTGGCTACACACGCAAATGTAATATAACTACAGTTATTTTAGCGTTTATAGCCGCTAAATTTATTTTTATACTCTAGATGAAATCATATAGAGTATTATAAGTTTAATCCAGCCGAAAAGTTTGTAACGCATAGAACCAAGCCTCGGACGAAAAAAAGTTATATATTATTTTTTGTTTATTTGTGCCCAAAAACCTCAAATCCGGCTGACGTCCGTCCGTCCGTCCGTCGGTCCGTCCGTCCGTCCGTCTGTCCGTTAGCACGATAACTCAAGAACGCCTTCACCTAGGATCTTGAAATTTTGAATCTGTATGTTTGGTTGAATTTGTAAGGCTAAGTTCGTTAACGGGCAAAATCGTCCTACTCCTTCGGGTAGCTGCCATACAAAATGACCTCAAAACACGTGTTCAAGAATATTGGTCGATAACTTCAGAAGGGTTTAAGCTACGACATTGAAATTTTGTTTGTGTTATTTTTCTAATAGTTCGAGCTAAATGTATGATTATGAAGAAAATCGTGTTAGTCCTTCGTGTAGCTGCCATACAAATATCCTGTCGAAATGTATTCATTTAATTTACGAAACTCACTATAACTCAAGTAATCTTTTAGCTACGAATTCGGAATTTTTTACAAATTAGTTTTGAGTAAAAACAAAGCTTCAGTTTACTTGTCAGCGAAATTCTTTTACTCCTTCTGGTAGCTGCCATACAAACTGCCCTTAAGACACGTGTTCAACAATATTTTTCGATAACTTTTGAACGCTTCAAGCTACGAATTTCAAATTTTGTACAAGTTCATTTTTAAATGGTTCCAAGGAAAAGAATAAATATGTAAGAAATCAAGTGAGTCCTTCCTGCACCTCCCATGTGAAAGTCCTTCAAAAAGGACATTTTTTTTCGATGACTTATCCAGTTCAAGATATGAAACTAAACACTGAAAATTGTCTTTTAGTTTTGAGTAGCAATCTAATGGCAGTCCTTAATAAAGGACATACAACATGCACACACGTAATTCTACTTTATCCCCAACTACAATATAAATCGGAGTTCAGTATTCATCTAGAGTATTATACGATTGGCTTGCAGCCGATCGTGACTGCAGTATGTTCTAATAATGTAATAAAGTTGCTGAAGTTAATAGGCTTTAATTTATTTTATATCGGTTTCTTGGTATTATTTTTTTTAAATCTCTTGAAAGCAACATTAGTCGGAAATTTTAAACAATGAGGTGTTCGATTTAAAGTTCCATTATATCTATTTTGATTTATATTCTTGATATTTTTATATATTTTATTATTTAGATTTTAGATTATTGATCTTTAGTTTCATTTACTACGTCATCAACATTAGAGGATGTAACATATACCGAATCACATAAAGTCATCACGAGCCAAGACGCATTTAACTTCACCCTTTTAGACACATTTAATAGAATAACTTGTTGCAAGTGGAAGGAACATACCAGTATACAACATCAACACAATTATTGCTGGCATCAGTAAATTACTGAAGAATGTCAAGTAGTGTGCCTTGATTCGGAAGAAATTTTAAATACTTCTTTTTTGATAGATTTTCAGTCAGTAAAATATGTTATTTCAAATTAAATTTAAAAAATGATCGAAGTTTAAGAAGTACCTTTTATTTTATACCAATTTTCAATACTCTAAATCAAGATTAATTATAGTTATTAAGTTATTATGTTTATAACATAAATGAAATATATTTTTGTTTCTTTAAAAGTAAATACATATTTAATTATTACACAACATCTGCTATAATTATAATAATACCTAAATTCCAAACTCGTTATTTTTGTCCAAAATTAAATATTATATGCAAAAAATAAGCTGATTATTGCCTAACTTGCAATATTTTTTCCATTTTGTATGTTTTAAATTGCGTCTAATTAATGTTTGAAGTAGAAGCATATTTTCCCATTTCAAAAATGATTTTCTGTTAGTTATATTACCTATTACTCATCGACATTGACAATCGACAATGAAAATTGCTCATTTTGCTGTTTTCACTTTACATACTTTACTATAATATGTTAGGTTGCATCGTGTACAATGTACATGGCAAAATATCGTATTTCAAAGTATTTATTGTATAAGTCAATATAATAGTAAATTTAAGTGAAGAATGCAGAATTTGCTATTTAGTAATATGCTTACCGACTTTTACTACTATGAGAAATTGAAATATTACAAACTATGATAATTGCAATTTTACCTTGCTGTTCATTGTATGTTCCATTAGAACTGCTGCCATACTTTTAATACCATGTAAAATGGCACTGATAGTAATATTTCGTACTATCCCGATTTCAACCATTTAATTTGCAATATATAATAAGAAAAATAGCACTTCATGCTTTTTTTTCTTTCAGTGTATATAAACATTTCACTATTATTAGGTACAATTATGTACAATTAGGTCTATCCATAAAAATACCGACCGACCGTATAGCGCATCAGTACTCTATCGGTACTCCAGCGGAACTATTTTCTCCTTGTAGGTAGTACTGAAACATATACATATCGAACGAAATATTTTTAATACTGATTAAATTTTGTTAAAGTTAGTACTGAACAGGGATACTGCTTTAGTATTACGAATCCAGTACTGCCTAGGTACACATTAATGGTAAAATTTCTAAATGTGTTTTTCTATAGCATTTATTTTAAAATATTTTTTTTTCTTTTCTATTTATTGAATATAGGCAACAAATGTGTAATATGTTTAAATAAATAAACTTACCTCATCTTTCTAAATACTCTACCCCTGGTGCTATATCCACCGCTGTGCATGTTATGAACTACATGTGGTTTCAATCTTTGTCGTTTTAGGTATTGATTAAGTATTAATTTTCTAAATTCGGAAATGGCAAGAAGACATGATAGGGAAAAAGAGACAGAAAACGATTTTAAAAGTTTTACTCATTTTTCAGGTATACACATATTTTTTTTTATTTTTCTTTTAGTTTCTATTAAAAACTGCAATATGTATAGCATACAACCATGGTAAACTCGGCAGTATTATCTTCACAAGAAACCCTCTCTTTCTACAGTTCTGTACTGAAAAACAGAATTCGTTCAGGCATAGCTGGTATATAGTACCTACTGATACAATTACGATGCAGTATTGAGAAACCAAATTGCTTCTTAAAAAGATATAAAATACAAATTAAATTATAAAAGCAGGTAAATTCAGTACTGAAAATTTATATTGAATTTTTTGTAGCAAATTCTTATCTAAATCTGACCTTAAAACTTCAAATTCGAGATCAGAAATGTAGAAAGGCATGAAAATTTACGACTATTGAGAATTTGTTTCATTATGTGGACAGTCGAACTGCACTGCATGTGGACTTAATCAAGTCATGAAAAACAATTAGATTGGGTAAAATACTGCACGAGATAATAACTCCTGTTCGTGGAGACAAAAGGATTGTTGTCCCAGGTTGCCAAAATAATCGCCGTGAACGTAAACGGTCATAATCATAGCACTAAGAGCTCCAAAGTATGCCATAGTAATCTCAGTTTATTATTATTTCACCCCTCCAAATATCAAGCAGAACTGCTCCGTGGTGATCCAGGGGCCGGGGAAAACTCTAATACTTTTTCTTTACTCTTCCAGAATCACGAGAATTCCACTTATATGGTCGCTTAAACGTTTCGGTGGTCGTTACGAAATTTACGACCACTAAAAATAAGACGCCGAGAACACCGAGCTACATGTCGGATTATTCGCATGGGAGTTAACCTAGCCATAAACAGAAGTCGAACGGATTGAAATCAGCTCAAGTACGCTAATCATTTAGTCGTAAAAGGAACCGACAACGACGACGACGGTTAAAGTTCAGTGGCACTCTAAACAAACGTTTTTATGAAGTGACTAAATCATTAAATCAATTACAAATTGATTTTGTCTGGCCTTTTGATTACCATTTTGATTAATAGCCTGGAACTGGCAATAAGAAATAGCTGCTCCGAAAATTCTTTCAGGGATAAGATATTAAAGTTTTCAACACCTTTTTTTATCAAACGACTTTTCTTTCGCGTTGCGAAACAATCTTAAAAAAAAAGGATTTAAATTAAACCCGACCAGAAAAGGAGCAATAAAAGGGCGAAACTTTTCTCTTGTTATTTTTAATGGCACCCCATAAATGGTAACTGCCTCTACAACAAAAACTTCTCGATTTCGAATTCCTTTTTGAATGAATCTACACCAACATTAAGGAGACTTATGTATAGTCGCGCACATACCCAAAAATATCTAGATATGGAGATTTTTGCGAAACACACCCTACACCAATACCAGCGTTGTCGTCCTGGTGGTGTATTTTTTTGGAGTTATTTGTTCACAAAAGGATTCAAGGATATGCGAAATCCCTTGAAATAATTTTTCAATGGATGCCTGGCATTTATGGCGCAAAATTCTTTGTCGAATCGAAAGAAATTCGGTTTTGCGGTATGAAATTGTTCTGAGCCGAAATCATAATCTATTCATGGTACTAAATAGCAGTTTACGAAATTTCATTAACAATAATGTCATTTGGTAGCCATGCATATGTATAAGATGATTATTCGGTTTGGCTTAGCGAGGGATTTAATTAGAAAAGTGTTTAATTAAATTGAATGAGCACAAGACAATGAAGAAAATTGCTGCTTGGAAGTTTCTAAATGGGACGGACTTTTTTTTTTGCACTAATCTGACGTCTTAAGATATTCAGTCAATTTGGAAGGTACACACCCAGGTTTTCTGTGGATTC
The DNA here is from genome assembly GCA_951812415.1 of Beris morrisii. Lineage (NCBI taxonomy): Eukaryota > Metazoa > Arthropoda > Insecta > Diptera > Stratiomyidae > Beris > Beris morrisii. Next base: position 9,688,668 of record OX638312.1, on the reverse strand, counting down.
AATGAATTCAAATTTTTTTTTATTACCTAGAAAAATTAACATAGTAAGACGTAGACCATAAGTAGGATCTATTATCTCCTCAGTACTATTTTAATTACCTGCACTAATTCAAAAAATCGGCCAACAGTCTGGGCGATAAATTTTAGGAACCACTATCGTTCCTTCCCACAATATATTATCAAAATTTCGATTTCATTGCTACGTAACATTTTAGCGTAAGTAGTTCCTAAGACATAATAAACATAGCGGTTACTATGGCAGCTCCTAGAATGGTTGCAATTACAACAAAAAAATGTTTAAAGTTTCATCCCGATTTTTTTCATCGATTTTTGAGCATATCTTAAAAAATCTGCCAACAGTCTGGGCGCAACTTTATTATTTTTTGGGTAGAAGTTCGGAACGAGTTTAATTCTGAGATGCGTTGTAGGTTACTATGTGACTGAAAACCCAAAAAAAAGTTCGGGAAGCGGTTAAAATGGGGTTGCGCTAGAATACTTACGCCGCTGCCTCATATAACATATAAATTACATAATTGGGTCATGCACCGGTACGAGATCTAGTCCTAGTACAATATCAGTTGTTACGCCATTAGAAGGTTTTTCGTGATTTGGTTTCGGGCCATTACATGAAATCGGAAATGCGTTTGAAGACGGTTATATAAAAAGTCTGTGGAAGTGCAAACCAATCTAATATCTCATCAATCCTGAGAATTATGTCGAAAGCCTTACGTCCTATAGGAGTTGAATAACAAACATCGTGACATCAACGTTTTGACGATTATGTAGGAAGCCTTAGGAAGTAAAAATGAATTCGATATCTCATTAGAACTAGAAATATGTAAGAATTTGTGAAAACATATGCAACCCTCTTGCACCCACTTTGGGGTTGAATATCCAAAAATCCTGAAATGGTTTTTTAGATATACCATATATGGTATAAAGAAAGCCTGAGGAAGTGAAAACCAATCCGATGTCTTACCACTCCTAAGAGATATGATGGAATTCGTGAAAACGTGTTCAACCCGTTTTTACACTCTGAGGGGTTGAAAAAGGAAAAACCTTGAAAACAAGTTTTAGGAAATTATTAAATACGCTCGTGGAAGTGAAAAGTTATTCGATATCTAATCAGACCTGAGGGATACGGCTGAATTCGTGAAAATGTATAATCCCCTTTACACCACCTTGGGGGTCCAATTTTAAAAAATCCTGAAAACACTTTCTAGGTATTTATATGAAGAACCCGTAGAAAAAAAATGAATTCAATATTTCGAAACACCTAATATATATGACGAAAATCGTGAAAATATATGCATTCCATTATCACTGATCATTTTTTTTGCCCCACTTCCGAACGCCAATAGATATTTTAAATTTTTTTTAATCAGAATTACTTCTCTAGTTGATTTACATATACGTACCAAATTTCAACTTTCTAGCATAAGCCGTTCTATAGTTAGGAAAAACACCCCCACCCCCGTACCATTCCACCCCTATAAAAAATTATATTTTTCCAACATGCTACTACTATAGCTCTATCTAGATATTTTAAATTTTTTTTAATCAGAATTACTTCTCTAGTTGATTTACATATACGTACCAAATTTCAACTTTCTAGCATAAGCCGTTCTATAGTTAGGAAAAACACCCCCCACCCCCGTACCATTCCACCCCTATAAGAAATTATATTTTTCCAACATGCTACTACTATAGCTCTATCTAAATACCAAGTTTCAGTTTTATGTTGTTATAGGTTCACGAGATATAAAAATCGGAACTTTTTACTTTTCACCCTCCCCAACCCTTACCCTCTACACCCTCATCTATGAATTTTTTTTCCCTGCTGGCGGTATATTAGGCCTACTTCTGGTAAACATTTTAAGCATTTATCTTACACCGTTCTTGAGATATGAGACGTGATTTTTTTAAAAAATTCTTACCCCCTCCACTTCCATGCTCCACCGCCCCCTTAAAAAATTTTACTTTCAGCAAACCTTATTTGTCAACATTTATACAAAAACTAAATTTTATTTCTCTAGTACAATGCGTTCGTGAGATATCGTAATCTAAAGTTTTTCAACCCCCACCCCCGTACGTCACTGCCCCCTCTCAAAAATTTGTTTGCGATCTATTCTCCTAGTATACCCACAGATGTTCATTAAGTTCTAATTTCGTGACATTAACCGATTAGAAGATATGGATTTTAGAATGTCTCGATCTCGGCTTTCAAGCATTTCGGACGCATTATTATTCCCCCCACTCCCACACCCCTTTACCCATATTATTATTTTTTTTGCAAATGGGTCCACTATCAAAGATCTATATAAATTCCAAGTTTCAGCCTCCTAGCCTATGCGGTTACTGAGATCTAGAAACCAAAATTTTTCGTCTAAAACGCTTCCCCCACCTCCCCCCTCACACTCCCACCACTCAAAAGGTGGCCACTTGAAGGGGTCTGCTCAGTCTACCAACAAAAAAAAATTCAACTTAATAGCTCGAAGAGTTTGAGAGCTATAAGCTTTCAAACGTTTTGCGTACGGCGGACGGCGGACGGCGTACGGCGCACAGACGGACTGAAAATTTTTATTGCTTTTTTGGTGTCTATTAGTCATGAAACGTGGGAAAAAAAATTTTCAGGGTAGCAAATTTTTTTTTTTTAAAAATCGATAACAATACTTTATTATTAAAATAATAAAGTAAAACGACGATAGGATTGCCTGAGCTCAATACTAAAATAAAGGAACGATTCAAAAGTACTTCACCAAAAACGAAAAAGGTAATTAATTTTATGATTTTCGATAATTATGGTCTCGCAAAAAGATTATTAAAAAGTTCAGTCGAAGTAAGGACTCGGAAATAGTTACGCCAATCCCAATTGATACCCTTGCGCGATCGGACACACACTATTTCACAAAGCACAAAATGAGTGCTGTAATTTCATAAAATGTATTATTATAAGCCTATGACTACATATTGTAAATGAAATTGCTTTTACTTACTATTGAGCTTGGTAGGTAAATTTTCATAATGTAAAGCCGGCAGTCCTTTTTTTGAATGATTGCATAAAAGAAAAGAATTTGTTGATCCGTCGAGCCGGATTTGAACCAGCTACCTATGAAAGGCAGGAGTAAGCCATACATTTACCGGGAACCTAAATTGCGAAATTTTTAAGCCACATTTGATTGGAAATTAAATTTTTTTAGTGTACGTAATACAGTGTAATACAGGTGGAAGCAAGGGTTTGCTATTCTCTCAGGGATCTTTTTTCGTCGTGTATAGCTCATTTGAATCTGTGAGAATGAAAATGGTATCCTACATTATCTATGCGTTTTGGTTTAAAATTAAAGTATTCATTTTCTGAAAAAAATTTCATGAGCTATATACATTTTTTGGATAAGAGCGAACCATCAAGGAAATCTTGAAAAGCTCCAAATTGATGCTTTAATTTTATATAATTTCTTACACTTCATTCGAAAATTGTGGTGATATTATAGCACTATATCAAATTCAAATTCAAGTTTATTGTAATTGTCTTTTTGTATAAACACAGAACTACTTATTTTAGAGAACAGATAATCAAATCTTAACAACTGTATTCCTTAATTATAAGCAGCGGCTGATATTATTAAAAGTTTTGAGGTATTTACTAATTAATGCAAGGAAAATTTTTTACAAAAAACCTTGCGTGATTAAATACTATAGCACTACTGTTTACAATTAAATTAAATTTCCGTCTTTATAAGTCCAGCTGACATCACGTCACTATCCAGTTACTAAATCTTCACTTTTGTAATGATTGTATAACAATTACACATCCATGTCCACTTCCACGATAATTAAATTCTCGAAGAAAATGTAATAAATTCTGTCTTTGTAAAATAATCGAACATTTTTTAGTCTGTCGAGCCGGATTTGAACGAATTCTGGAAACCACAAGAAGTAAGCAAAACAGTTGATTCAGATTTCATTGCAAAATTATACCCTTTGTCATTTTATGATATTTACTATTTTGAAGATTGGTAGAATACAAAAGGTAGCAAGTGCCCCTTCTTGCCCCCTTTAAGGGCGCCCTTTGGCAAAGCTATGGCGACATGTGATGAATGTTGACGCAACATAGGAGAGAAATAGCAAGAATAGTTACGTATTCCTAAATTCTCAGAAATAGTAGATATTAGTCATGTGCAAAACTTGCGCGAATATTTATCGAATTTCAGAAAAGTTCAGATCTTTATTTTTCTAGTTAAAAAATTAAACCTAAGAGCTAACCCTGTACAGAACCACTATACGCATATCCTAGATAAATTGAAATGGATTTTTTTTTGCTAGGGGTAGCAAGGTACGGAGGTAAGACGTGTTCTTCTTGTTTTTCAGGAACGACTTATGCTGAAAGTTGAAACTTGGTATGTGCATGTAGAAAGTAATTTAAGCAACAAAAAACTTCAGGTTTGTATTGATAAAAGAAGGCAGAGCAGAAAAAAAAAACGTAAAAAACTTTTTTATACATATTTTTAGGTTTGCTAAAATCTCGAGTGAGGATACATCCTGATACAGCTGAGGAGGAATCACCCACATTTTGTGTGAGTGTTAGGCGGTTGAAAGGAAGCGACTGAGGTGGCTGGGCAGTATTTTCTTTGAGAATTTGGGGGACCTGAGGTCAATAGGGCATGATAAGCTAGTCAAGTTCGTTATTGATCTGGATTGTTTAAGGGATGTTTAGTGACATACGAGGTTCTGAAGGGATCGCTATGGTGCCTAGTGTGCGCGGTGGCTCAGCGCCTTCGCCCCTTCTTAAAACTAAAACTAAAACTAGGATACATCCACGAGGTGCTTAGGTAAAGGTTTCGAGACCATTTTTATGATTTTTGATATTCAATTCCTGAAGGGTCGAATGCGTTTTCACGAATTTTGAGATATTTCTTAGGTGTGATGACGTATTAAATTGATTTGAATTTTTGTAGGCTTTCTATATAATTTCCTAAAAAAAAATTCAGAATTTTTCAATATTCAACACCAAAAGCGGGTGTAAGGGGGCAGACAACGTTTTCACAAATTTCACTATACTTCTTATGTGTGATAATATATCGAATTGAGTTTTACTTTCACCGACTTTTACAATTTTATACAATTGCCTAAAAACCATTTTCAGGATTTTCAATCTCTAAGAGGGGGATAATAGGATTGCATTTATTTTCACGAATTCCGTCATATCTCTTAGGTCAAATGAGATATTGAATTAATTTTTACTTCTACCGTTTTTTTTATAATTGCTAAAAACGAAATTAGTTATTTTATTTTAGGAAGTAAGGAGTTGGTTCTGATTTCACGAATTTTGTCATATATCATAGGTCTAATTAGATATTTCAAAGATTTTTATTTCCACGTTTTTTATAATTGTCTGTTCTAGATTTCCAAATTGCTTTAAAGGAGTTTTATAGCTTTCACGAATTACGTCATATTTTTACTAGTTTATCTCGCCTAAAAATCTATTTCAGAACTTTTTGATATTCAATCCTGAAGGGTTTGTATACGTTTTCATTGATTCGTTTAATTTGTTCAGTCCAATTGGATATAGTTTTTACTTTGGCTGTTTATTTTTACCACTTTTTTCTTCAATTTTTTATAAAGAACCACTGCTGAATGTTGAAAGCTAAGTATCTTACACGAAGTCACAAAAATTGCAGCCCAAATAACCTCCCTGTCTCGAAATAGGTTAGGTTAGGTAAGGTGGGTGGCCAAGCACATAGACCGCCAATGGTTCCGTCTCGAAGTAAGAAGTGGTTCATTTAGACTTTGACTATGACCTCAAAATCGTAGTTAGTGGTTTAAGGGGTATCAATAGCGTCGCACTTCTGTTTCACCTCGATTTTAATTGCTTCTTGGACTGTGTCCTGAAAAATTAAAAGATTGCGCCCATACAATGGGTAGATTTTTTTTTAAATAAAATCTGTATTGGTAAATATTTGAAACCGTCTTAAGTGTGTCTAGGCATGGTTAATGGCTTACTAAGCGATTATTTAATAAATTTCTAGGCGCAAAAAATATATTCGCGAAATAATTTTCGCCTCATATTTCCGTAGGTATAAAATACAAAAATCATAAATTTCAATTTTGCAAATTAAAATCAAAACGAAATTAGAATAAATTTTGTGAACGGACGGACGGCGAAACCATTAAAGCGAACGCCATTTCTAGCTGAACGGATCGGCCATATCTTGGGTTAAATTAAATAAAAATAATTTTGATGGTCGATTTTCCGTAGTATAGACGGCCTCCATAGTGCGATATTCATTTCACTTTCCGCTCGTTTCACTACGCGTTTTTTTTTCTCACACTCGAATCCGGTATTCGTTATCCTGTTTCGGGAACCCCCCACTGGTTTCACAGCTTCCGTCTTTCGCTTTACTCAGGGTTGTTTATTTTTCCACTCTTCCCTAAATCTTCGGGAATTGTTTGTTGGCTGTTGTTGTTGTTGTTGGTTTTTTTCATCCCTCGACTGGGTATTGTCTTCCCTTTTTGCTGGTGGAATGGAGTAAGGATTCGTGGCAGCATCCTTTCACGATTTTGCAAGATATCATCCACCCCTGGGCTCAGGGAATAGGAACGCGTTTAGATGTGTATGTAGAGACGGAAAGTTACTTTCTTAGAGGAAATTGCTGACATAAATCTTGGGGATGAACTTTCAGTCGTTTCTCCCTACTGCAATACACAGCCACGTTTTAATGGAAGATTTTTGTGTACGCTATCAATAAATTAAGAAGGAGGAAAATATAATGGCATGTTATTCAGTGGATAATTATCGGTCATTGCGATTTTGTTTATCTGGAGTAATTTAGGGGATGTTTCTACTATTTTTAAAAATTAATCCCCTCTATTCCGAAAAGAATAACTTACTTAATTCACCGAAGAAAAAACAATAAAGTTGTTGCATTTTAAATCATAGAGTTGATTCGACCGCTGTATTTTCATTGTTTTAATTTGAAATACAAGAACACGGGCTATAATCGGGCTACTGGAGATGGTGCGATTAACTACAGAAAACGTCTTCTTCGCATTCTTTTAAAATTTCTGGTTTTTAATCTAAAAGGAATTAATCTTGAGTTATAACGACGAAGCTCATGAGTTATTGCCTTGATATGAAGTTTTTCGCAAAACTCGCAGAAACGCGAAAGTTAAAAAGCCACACCAGTCGTCGTCGGAAGGTGGTTCTTATAATAACCTAAGCGAATGGCTTTTATATACGCTGAAGGTAGTTTTATTGGTCTGGCCGCTTCATTTGAATAATTTAAGTGGACGTCATGCGAAAATTGGATAGGAAATCGCCGAGGGACATCACTAACTCGGGAATATTGTTGATACCTTTATTTCTGAATTTGCGCTGCTTCCTACCTTCATTATACCAAAAAAAAACACCTTAGTATCACGGTTTCGTTTTTTCTTAAATTTTTTTCCACCGCCATAATCATGGTATCCAGTCACCGCGCAAAATAATGGCGCCCCCTCGATTATGAATTCAAATTGTTCTTCCTATTCGACATGGTCGTAAATTAGAGCAAAATGGGCAATTTTAGCAATTTTATTTCGTCTCTTTTTACACCGTCAGAGCTTTCTTCTAGCCAATTACTATAATAGCGGGAATGAATGATATTTAGTGCAAATTGTACGATTTAATTTTAAATGTTTCTTATTAAGAAGTTAGTGTTTAATTTATATGTTCATAATTTTTGTTTCTTTTTTGTTATTTAAAGTTTTTATGAATAAATTAGACATTGAAATCTGAATATGAATGGTTCGAATCAGTGATAACGAAATAAATTTGAATGAAAGTTGTGTTAACTTCGGCGTGTAATACTATTTGCATGATTTTTGACAAATATTATGGACATAAGTTTAATTGTTTATGCTATGAAATTAGTTTTACGAGATTTGAAAATAGTTGTAGAAATTGAAAGTTCTTTATTATGGAAGAAAATTTTATTATTTTTTAATATATTTGTACATTTTTGAAAAATTTTACTTTCAGCCTTATTGCAGACCACCATATGAAATTCTCGACTGGAAGATCGCCGCCTGGCTATTGCAAGTGAAGGGACGAACATTTAAAAATCCTATGCTGGATAGGCCACTTTGAACTGTGTTGGACTAGGTTCGTGGCAGAAATATGAAGGCTACATCCCGCAACACGGTCTGCAAACCACAAATTAGATATCGCAATGAGCCCCTGACACTAAAGGGGCGAACTGGTTCTTGTCCGGTCAACCCAGAGATGTGTAGAGGGCGCCAGTGATTCGAAATTTAAAGAACCACGTTCTCGAAACTACCCTTTGCGACTGAATCACAAATCGGAAAAAAGGAAAAGACTCGATTTTGGCGACATTGTGGAAATAGCTGAAATATGTCACGATTGATTCAATTAAAACAAGAATAGTTCAGTTCACTCTAAAAAAAACCCTATTCAAATTTCAATGTCAATTTGAAGATTCTAGATATCGCTAATTTACAGTAATTAAGTCTATCTAATAAATACCTGGGATATTTGAATCTTTACTGAAGAAAAAGATTTTTTTAATCTCGTTGACTGGTTTATGGACATTCATTCACTCGAACTTCCCATCCTAGAAGAAAAGATTCTTGCTTCTCCCAAAATAATTTTTTTGAATTTTTTTTAATTCCTATGGCTATTCATTTGAACATGACCTGTTTCCACTACTACAACTATTTGGATAAAGATCCCACTTCAGCTTTCGCTAGTTGCCTCGAAAACTCCCAAAACGCCTACACCGTCGGTTAAGCTATAGTATTACACTGTATACCAGCTGTCAATTATTTGACCAAAAAAACAGTCAAATTTTTTCATCGAAATTGACGTTAGAGCATTAAAGCAATATGTCAAACAAAAATTTAACGATTACACTATATAACAACATTTGTCCATAGAAAATTGTCAGCTGTACTTTGTTTCCTCAATTTTACATTTTCTCCCGTCGGTTCAATGATCGCGCCCAACCAGATTTTTCGATATTAAACCCCAGGAGGTGTAAAGTAGGTGTTCAACTTTTCACGAATTCCGACATATCTCTTAGGTGTAATCAGATATCGACTTCGGCTTTACTTCTATGGGCTTCAAATCTAATCGCATAAAAAGAAATTCCAAGATTTTGCGATATTCATCCCTTTAGGTTTCTGTGGGATGTTTCTCAATATTTCGGGTTTCGTTTCAAAATCACGTGGTAGCTTTTGTAATTGGACGTCTCATCGCAATAACTGCGTTACATAAACAAACAAAACTTGAAAAATTTGGTGGCATTTTGAATTTGTTCATTTGCCCGAATTTTTTTTTACTTCAGGAATGGCTTCTGCTGGAAAGTTAAAACTTCAAGACTGCTCCGAATTAAATAATAATAATAAATTACTAGAAAGTATTTTGTAGAATTAAATTTAAATTTCCAAAAAAGTATATCAAAAGAATAAGTATCCACAATTGTGCCCTTTGAAAAACGGGGTTCGAATTATAATCTAAATTTCTCAATAATTTTTGTTGTTAAGGATGTAGAGGAAGGGCTGACATAAAGCAATATTATAACATAAAAATTGTTAATAGTGGCGATAAGGTACGAGATTCTTGGCTGCAATTTTCTTTTATATTAGGAAAGGCTATGGATTTTTTAAAATTTAGCCATTTAGGTGGTTGATTATAAAGCAATGGTATATATTTTCCCGAATTCTGCAATATGACTTCAGTTTGGTTAAATATCGAATAAGGTTGTATTTCTGGTTTCTTTTTATATAATAGTCTAAAAACCGTTTTCAATATTTTTTGCTTTTCAACGACTAAGAAGCTGTAAAAGGATTCTACACGTTTTCATGAATTCAATCACATCTCTTTGGTTTAATAAGATATCGAATTAATTTTTACTTCCACGGACTATTTACATACTCACCTACAAAACAATTTCAGGATCTTTTGATATCCAACCCCAATGAGGTGCAAAGGGGTTGTGTACGTTTTCCCGAATTCCAAAATATTTCTTGATATCAAATTGGTTCCTAGGGCTTTCTATATTATTGGCCTAAAAATTAATTTCACGATTTATGGATACATAACTGACAAAGAAATCGTTCCCACAATTTTTACCAATATCTTAGTTATGCTGGGATATCAAATTCGTTTTTCCATCTTCGAGCTTTTTACACAATTGAGTAAAAATTGATTTCAAAATTTTTTGAAATTCAACCCCCAAGTTGATATAATAGAGTTATATACCTTCTCAAAAATTAAGTCTGATTAGGCAGCAACTTATGTTTTATTTTTACGAACTTTTTTATGTAACTAGAAAAAACAGTATTTTTTGATATTCAACCCCTAAGAGAATTAAAAGCGGTAGCGTACGTTATCGCGAAGATATGACAAAAGTCACGGACCTTGGTATAATCGGCTTAAAACGAATTTCTTAATTTTTCGATATTTTCACTCCGCCGTAGACGCCGTCTGCCGTACGCAAAATCGTTTGAAGGCGCGTAGCTCCCAAACCCGTTGAGATATTAAATTAAAATTTGTATGGTGGGTAGATTGGGTGAACCCCTACGACTGGTATCTTTTGGAGGAAGGGGGAGGGGGGGGGGAGTGTGATGTGGAATGAGGGGGGAGTGTTTTAGACGAACAATTTTGGTTTCTAGATCTCAGGAAGCACTTATGCTAGGAGACTGAAACTTGGAACTTATGTAAAACTATGATAGTGGACCCATTTGCAAAATAATAGTCGATAGAGGTGAAGGGGTGTGGGAGTGGGGGGGAAAATAATGAGTCCAAAACGATTGAAAGCCGGTATTAAAACATTGTAAAATCCATATCTCCTGAATGATTGATGTCAGAAGGTTGAAACTTTGTGGTTGTCTTTAGGGATACTCGTACTTCGAGACTAGGCAACAGCTAAAGTTTTTAAGGAAGGTGGTGAAAACCGAAATGAATGGAAAGCTAAAAATTTACGACTGTATAGAACCAGGTTTGCCAGATTTGGCGTAATCGCGCCAAACTGGCGGTTTTTCATTATAGCTTGGCGCCCAATTTTATCATGAATACGCCGGCGCAAAATTTGGCGCAATTCTTTCATTTCGATCGAAAAAACTTCAAGCCGATGCTAGCATTTTTTTAAATATTTAAAAACTTTAGTTCGACATGCACTTTTTATTTCTGAATTTTGAATAGATAGAAAATTTATCAGAATTATCTGCCACAGTGAACTTATTATGTACGGAAAAATGGGAATTAAAACACACAAAAACAGCAATGTTGTTTTCAATAGGTGTGTTTTTTTGCGCACTTCTCCAGATCAGAGCAGGCTAGAAAATTTATATGCAAAACAAGAACATTGATAGCAGCCCCTGTGAGCTCAGTGAGGTAGCTATTCGCGTTAAATACTCTAATCTCTAACTATGGAAAAAAGTTATAAAAACAGAAATTTTGTTGTTGTTTTGCACATAAATTTTCTAACCTGCTCTGATCTGAAGAAGTGCCCAAAAAAACACACTTAATGTAAATTTCATAACCTGCTCTGATCTGAAGAAGTGCCCAAAAAAATACACTTAATGTAAATTTCATAACCTACTCTACTCTGGATACATGCGAAAACACACAAATACTATTTTTTTTTTCGTAATTTGTTGGTTTTTGTTACAAAATGTATATTTTTTCATCATGGCGTAATTTGGCGATTTTTTAAAAGGCCGATTTTTTAAAAGCGCCTGGTAACCCTGTATAGAACTACTATAGAGACACCCAGAAAAATTTGAAAATTTTTGATAGAGGTAGCAAGGTGCGAGGGAGGGATGGTTTTTTATATCTCAGAAACGGTTTATGCTAGAAAGTTGAAACTTAGTATATATAAGCAAGGTACGGGGGAGGGGTGGTTTTTTTTTATCTCAGAAACGGTTTATGCTAGAAAGTTGTAACTTAGTACTTATATATACCAAGTTTCAACTTTCCAGCATAAACCGTTTCTGAGATATAAAAAACCACCCCTCTTCCTATCAAAAATTGTATAGATGTGCTGCTAGAGTAATTAAAACAAAAAAAAAATTGATTTTCATTTGTGTACAAAGATGGAATAAAATAAATGTCCGTAAAAAGGGGTTTTCCCACATTTTCACGAGTTTCGTAAAATATTTTAGACTTCTCGAGCTATCAAATCAATTTTACTTCTGCGGGCTCTTAATATAAGTGCCTAGAAACGTTTTTTCCAAATTTTTCGATATCTAACCCCTAAGTTACCTTAAGTTCATAAATGAAGTGTGAAGGGTTAATTTTTTCATGAAAATCAACTTTTATATCCCAAGGAGCTAGGCGCAAAAAAAATGTTGGGGATGATGGTGGGGAGAAAAAATGATATATTATTATTATTAATTAATTCCCACCAAGGACAGACATTTATGAGTTAACGTCTGTATACTCTCTAGAAAAATAATATTATTGAATGGGTAGCAATGTATAGGGAGGGAGGGGGGACAAAGACTTTTGTGTTGATTTCAACTAGGCGGAAAAACGGCGGATTATAGTGCATGTCGGATTACCGAACATCGTGTTATCGAGTTTGTACTGTGGATTTATGCAAAAATCAGCATATATTCCAATTACTTCATTCCTTCATAGCTTCAAGTGTCACCAATTTATCGAAACACTCTATTCCATACCCATTTTCCGGTCTTATCTAACCTCAATTCCAAAAAGGATGTATCGTTATTTCATTCATATGATCCCCTGAAAGATATTATCGTAGTGTGTACGTATGGCACTTGTATTTATCCGTTTTGATTCTCCATACCATACACCAGGACCAGTTCTATGCTCGTTGGGTTCGTTAAGCCCACCTCGAATTAAAGCAGATTTGCAGTTTCATAATTCACAGGCTTTCTCCGGACTTAATCCTTAAATGATGCCATTTTCTAAATTGCTTACGTTCCGTATCCCGGACTACGGAGCAAAACAAATACAATTTCATTTTGCTATGGCGCTCATGGCATACACATATATCGTCAATAATTGCATACACATCAAGTAAATGGTTTTTCTGCTATCCGTAAAATTTTCCCGTGTACATATCGTGAAAAGTTTGGTTTTTCTTTGGACCCAGGAGCCTTTCTGATTAATTTCATAAATTTATTACGCGTTTAATTTTTCCCCAACTTGAGCTATAATACGAGTAGAACGATTCGTGGGTATCCATAGGCCTACCCAACGAGAAAAAAAAAGATCCAAAGTATTCGGGAACGTTGGATCCCTGGGAAAATTTTTCACTTTTATTGTTATGGCTCGGTAGAGTAATCCTTTTGAATATTTAACAGATAAATTTTCGGTTCCCCCAAGGTTTCTTGATTTTGCTTCCATTCTTTGTAGGAAAAGCCAACCCAAAAATGGGTCGAGTAGCTATAATTCGCAGCCATTGGAGCATATACCCCAAGTATGTCGAGGAAAAGTGTGCCTAAAGGATACTCCCGAGCCATAGAACCGAACTTATGTGGTTGGAACTGTGAAACAGAAAATATAATTTTCTTAGGAGATTCTCATGTGAGCAGCAAGACGATGTAAATTTTCAGATAAATTTCAATGCTCGTATATTTAAGGGAAAAGAAAATTGTGGGATGTCGTTAGTATTTATTTGGAAGAAGCCTATATTGAGATCAGGCAGGGTATGAAATTGGTTCCTACTCGTACGTAGTGTGCATATATTCTGCAGGGTGGGTAGCTGTGCTGAACGTAGTTGGAAAATTTATTTTGTTTAGGAAATTATTTTTCAGTAGTAAATCTTTTTAAAAAAAGCCGTACCATACAGCAACAGTCTTAAAGATCCCAGAAGTGTCTTCAATCACACATAACAATTTTCGAATCAACAACCGGCAACTTCTGAAGCTTGTTCAAAATCACTCGAATGTGGAAGAATTTGCCCACACTATCATCTAAAACAAAAGAATAATTCATACGATAGCCATAAAAAACAATGTTTCTAGTAGATCAAATATTGTAAAAAAAAATTAACTCGCTTACCCACCGCAAAGTACTGAACAAAATTTTTAAACAATTTCCTTAGTCCTGAATGGTTTATTTCAAAAATTTAAAAAAGCTATTAATAATAAAACTAGGCAATTTGAAAATTTTTACGATGTAGACCTGACTGTAAGTGTATTCAAAACAAAGAAAAAAAAATTATTTTTCAGGACAGAGTCCAGGAAGAGGTGCTACAAAAGTGTATACACTACTATCATCACTAACACATGATCTCCATTTTTGGGTCATAGTCTGGGACGTCAAAATTTACATTTCAACTTCAAATCAATTATTTCAAGACCAGGAGTTTTTTTTTGGGAACTTAATTTTGTCACTAGAGTAGCTTCTTGTAAGTGACAAATTTCAACATTCATCAGTGTTTATTTATACAAAAAATCGGCCAACAGTCTGGGCGCAACTTTATTATTCTATGGGCAGGAGTTCGAAACGTGTTTAATGCTGAGATGCGGTGTAGGTTACTATGCGATTGACAACCTAAAAAATAACGTTCCAAATTGCCTCCTGGTTATTGCTTAGGTTGTCAGTTTATTCCCCGACTATATTCAAAGTATTTAGAAGTGAAAGTTAATTCTATAGCTTATTAGACCTAAGAAATATATCGGAATTCATGAAAAAGTACATAACCGTGTGTTTCGATAAATTGGTGACACTTGAGGCTATGAAGGAATGAAGTAATTGAAATATATGCTGATTTTTGCATAAATCCACAGTACAAACTCGATAACACGATGTTTGGTAATCCGACATGCATTATAATCTGCCGTTTTCCGCCTAGTTGAAATCTGCATAAAAATATTTGGTTTCTCCCCCCCCCCCCCCCCCCTATACATTGTTACTCATTTCAATAATATTATTTTTCTAGAGTGTATATACAGACGTTAAGTCATAGATTTCTCTCCTTAGTGGGAATTAATTAATAATAATAATACATAATTTTTTCTTCCCACCATCATCCCCAACATTTTTTTTTGCACCTAAATTTAAAACAGTTCTTGGGATATAAAAGTTTATTTTCATGAAAAATGTTAACCCTTACCCATTTTATATTTAGCACACTCCACTTATGAACTAAACTAAACTAAATTTTATCTTGCTGGCTTAATTGGTTCGGAAGATACTGTAGTTATATTTTTCATCAACCCCCACATGACATCTCCCCTTTAAAAATTTAATTGCTTAAATATAATGAAAATATGATTCAAAACAAGCACCGAGTTTCAACCGTCTGACATAAGCCGTTCATTGCATTATTTTCTCCCACTGCCACTCCTATACCCCTATCCAATATCGAAATTTTCCTGCAAATTTTGTAAGTAATTCCGCTGCTACATTTCTATATAAATTGTTAGTTTCAACTACCTAGCATAAGCAGTTCCTTAGGTATAGAAACCAACATTTTTCACCTGAAACGCTTCTCTACCTTTCCTTCACACCGTCTTCCCTACAAATGTAATAACTTAAAGGGGTTCATCCAGTCTACCCAGCAAAAATTTTTTAATTAAATATCTCAACGGATTTGTTAGCTACGAGTCTTCAAAGGCATTTACGGCGGACAGACGGACATTTTTGTTTCTTTCTAGAGTCTAGCAATCCGAAACAGTAGTTAGTTCCACGATATTTCCGAAGGGATCGCTATGGGCAGGGGACTTTTTTCAAAGGTAATACGTTTTCAACGAAACCAACTCTCCTTCGCGAAATCAGCGGAAACCTTTGAAACCTGTCTGCACGCTGCTTCAGCTGGGGTCCTACGGTAATACGTTCTCAACAAACCCAACTCTTGTTCTCGAAATCAAAACTCATATCTCCAACCTTTTCATTCCCTCCTGTTCAACGAGTAAAATTACCACTGAACAAGTTCATCTTGCAACGATCAACCTGATCGTAATCATTGCTCCGTCGAGCCGGATCAAATATCAATCAAGCTGCAATTTTGCCCTTGTGAACTCGCCAACAAAATTCCACACCAGCAGGTATCAACTTGCAACGATAAACTTGATCGTAAACATTCTTCATATTACTGTTTTGTTCTAATCGCTTTGAAAAAGGGGCCTAAAATTTGAATATTGTTAATGGGCAAAAAATATGGCAAGACTCTCACGACTTCCCATAAATGTAGTATTTGTGCATCACAGAGCTGTAGAACAGAGTTCACAAGATTGTAAGGTATCAAAGTTGTACCAAAATTTTTTTGCAAAATAGTCAAACTACGTGTTATAAGAAAATGTAAATCAGTTGTTGTGTTCACCAACGCACAGCTTTGCATGCTGTTGTGGTAACAGATACTTACAGTTTCCATAGATTGAAATTGAAACCCTTCACGATAAATACCCGTATTCCTTATGAATTCAACAACCTACTCATCCCTAAATTGAATATTCAGTACGCTACTGTAATAAAGACTTAACTCTTATGTCCAGTTCGGTATCCATACAAAACAAACATTTGGTGTAACCTAAAAAATGCTTTCCTAACATCATGTTGGCGTATCTTGTAGTGGTTTTCAAATTGCTGTAGATTTTCTTTTTTATTTATGTTTTAATAGTACAAGTTTAAATTTCAAAAAATTGAGAATCATCTCTTTAGTTTTGTTGTCGCCATCTAGAAGTAAACACCGTCAACAGAAGTTGGGTTTAACACCACTTACCACAATTTTTATATTTGCAATGCTTCCAAATAGAATGCGCTTTAAAAATTTAGTTTTTTTAATTTATTGGCTTAAATAACAAAATTTGAATAATGTAGGATGATAGAAATTTACATTTTAATTCCCTTTCACAATAAAAAACATAAAAACATATGGAGCAGAAAAATTTTGACGACTTACACTAGAATACAACAGATGTCACTTACCCAAATTTTTAGAACACGCATTCTGTCCCTAAACCACTTGTTTATTCTACAGGGTGTCATAAAAGATTTAATTCTGAACAAATACAAACATTTGAAAAGTAAATAAAATTCGCACAAACAAGACTAATGTTTAAGCTATTATCTTTTTAGATGGTTGTAATAAAAATTCATAGAAAACGCAAACCAAACATGTCCCCAGTGTATTTTGTTTGTGTTCTATTTGGCAGAAGAGGCACACATTGTTCGAAAAGATCCTGTGAGAGCTCATGTGGGATTCTGTATCTCGTTCCGAACGATGAACGGATTTAATGGCGGCTCCTTGTAAGGACATAAACAATTTTATTGTGTTGCTATTTTATTTTATTTTCAGAGATTAAATTGTCCTGGAATGTTTCGCAGATGTTAGCTCGTGTTCGACATGAGAATAGTATTTAGTGGTAATTAGCATGTTAGTTGTTGTCTGATTTAAAGTGGGCTAGTTTCATTTTGAAGGAGTTTGAGATGTGGAATAAATTGAAGCATTGAGAGTATGGTCATCGGCATTTGCATCGTCTTTCCTTTATTTTTTATTTATTATTTTTAAATAATAGGGACCCATTTTGAGTCCCATGTGTGGGGTGGAAATTAAAAACTTTTAATTTTTAAACCTAAATTTGGTACGTACATAAAGATTAGAGCTATATTTTTGGAAGACAATGATAAACGTGAGAAGATTATAGAAAAGTATAGTCTTCAAACATCTAGAAGTATACGTTTTTGGATAAAAAATTTGTTTCAAATTCGTAGTGGGAGCCGAAATTTAATATTTCTGAGTATATTTCACCTACTCGTAAGGTGTACAATTTATTTATTTATTCAAACAGTTGTCTATCTAATTACACAATAGTTCAATGGCTTCAATAGATAAAAAGTTGATAAATTGAAACGATATATGAAATATAATAATCAGTCTACAAAAAAATAAAAGTTTCTGGTTTGAGTGAGAAAAAAGAAATAGACAGAGGATTAACCTGGAGGACATCATGATTCCTTTGAATACGAATTATAGCTGAGTTGAAGTATGTATTATTCGAGCATGAGCTCCAGAAGTAAGGACGAATCCATGAGGACGTTAAGAAAAATACACTCATCCAAATACAATCTGATCGAAAGAAGAAATATTGAGGAGTTCTAAAGGCTCCCGGTATGGATGATTTAAAAAAAGAACCGGTAATCGTATGCTGACTCAAGACTCAAGACACTCTATGTGCCAGTTATAGAAAGGAAACCAGACAGAAGAGCTTTGAAAATTCATATCTCATCATAAAATTAATATGGGATCAAAAAAATCGAAGGAAATCAGTAGCTCTCAATTATTTTATGGAAAAAAGGTCACTTCATCAAGAATCGCCAAAAGAGTATCTTTAATTTTTTTTATGTTTTATATATTATACTGTTTTTCAAAACATATCAAAAAATTAACTTGGGATCTCAACTGGATCGGGGTAAAAAAAAATTAATTATATTATTAGAGAACTAAACTAGCCTTAATTGAGAACCACTGATGTTCTTCGATTTTTTTGATCCCGATCCCATTGACATCCCAAGTTACTTTTTTGATATGTTTCGAAAAACAGCATAATATACAATATGTAAAAAATTTAAAAAATTTAAGATATTCATTTTAAGATATTTAAGGTTAAAGTACAAAATCGTTATTCTTGAAAAAAAATTCAAGGATAAATTTTATCAAATTCTTTTATATTGCGACAACCTTCCCCTTTAAAATAAGCCCTATTTTATTATTCTAGAATAAAAATTATCAGAGATATGAATTTTTAAAGAGGACTCGGACAACATTTTTGCAAAACTTTAACAAAAAAAATGAGATAGAAACAAAAATTGAAATCATATTTTTTTTTCACTAATTTTTCGAGTACAAACATTTTCAAAAGAATCGAAGATGGTAAGGTCACAATTTTGGAGATTCTTGATGGAATGACCCTATTGTAAATTAATTTATTATCTTGTTATATAAATTTTTAAATTATTGTCTTAAATTTTTTCATTTTATTTTGTTTTCTAATTTATTATTCCTGTACTATTCTATTACATGCGTTGCCCGAAAATCCGAACCAATTATAAATGGTATCGTTTCCAGGAAGCTGCAACCTTCTAACATGCAATTGAAATAGCATAGCAAGCTCTACAAACTTCTCGCATGTTCTACACAATTCTCGCATGTGCTATACGCTTCCTACATATTCCTCATACACACAACCGAATATGTTGGAAATCTCTTGACTCAACAGATACAATCTATAAGTATATGGTACAAGAGGGCTTGTACACGGGATCAGTTTTTTCTACTACGAGTGTGAGATGACGATCTGTTTTACTGGAAAGTGAGAGTGAAGTGATCTTATTTTATAACAGCAATAGTTTAGTAAATGAAATCGGAATGTGTGTGTAATTATTAAATTGAATAACGCGATTTGTGTTAATTATTAATTTTAATCGAATTATGTTTTTACTTGAGATACGTACTATTACTATGCACTTTAATTAATTTTTATTTAAGTATTATTTCTCACTATTCTTTTGTTAATTATATTAAGTGGAAATCATTTTTTATGAATTTGAATGAATAAATATCATCAACAAAAATTATTCTCGTGAAGAATTATTGCGTTTATAAATATGATGAATCCATTCATTAATTCAATTAATTAATTCAGATGAAACGTTGCATAAAGCGGTATTAGTTGACTTGCAGATTAAGGTGATGCCAATCTCTGACGTAAAAAATAAACTGGACGCATCTCACAGGCTTTAGTTTCCAAAAATTAATTAAAATTTAACTGAAATTAAAATGCTTTACGAAATCCTTTACAAATTATAAATTTACCATAATGACAAAAACCTTCGAAAATGAAACCCCTATCCAAAAATTTACTCACATGTATGAATTCTCCAACTGAAGAATTATTTCGACTGTAATTGCTTAATTTGAAATTTGTTGGGTTGAAATTCATTAACTCGATATATAAATTTCGAGTTTTATCACTCGGAAATGTACGAGTAGAATTCCGAAAGTTAAGCAACCCCCGACGAGCAACAAGAGTCTCATTTGAATCCCAATAAAACAGATTCATAGGAACTATTCGTTTGCGTTTATTAAAACCATCAGAGCAGCGTTTGGGGGAAGGTTAATGCTGGATAAACCCGAAAATTTAAAATGCTCGCTCAAACGGCTACTTTTATATGCGAGTGCGGTTTCAGCACAACAATCTTCAATCCTCCCCTAAAGTTACTGTCGCTACTACAACTGAAATATGAACAAATCTATATTAGGCTCGCACATACGAAACAACGCTGCGAAACAAGCCTTTATCCTAAACCAAAACGTCCTAAATGACCTTGTGAATGGCTACACTAAACTACGTAGACTGGCAATAGGGTAATACAATAAAGACACCTCCTGTCGATTTGTTTATGTGTGCACTGTGACTAGGATCGAGCGGATACGAAGGTTCACTGTATTCGGGCGGAATAACTCATTTAAACCGTGTCGATGTCGCCCCAGAAATGGGGTAAGCCTCAACCACCCACCACCCCCATAACCATACTTTACACATGAATTCACCCGACAGCTACACGCCCGAATGTCTGCGGAAGAAAAACGCGGAAATGGTACGAAACGTGTCAAGGACCATATGAAGCGTCTTTGCTCCCTTTCATGTCGACGTACGTAAATTTTTTTTGATATTATTCCTTAAAAGCAAAAATTCCAATTGGCTGAGCGATTCCAATTAATAAATTGTCTTGGACATTAATCGGTCTTTTGGGGTACGCGTATTATGGCGCTCCAGTCATAAATCAAAAACCCATTTTATTCCGACCGGGGGGGTTAAATTATGCGATCGTAACACGCAACGAAGCGTTCGAATCTTCAGTCTGTCAGCGGCGTACACATGCCGGGTATTTTTACGAGAAATCCGATCCAATAAAAATTATGCCAAAACGGAAATGGTAATTTTGTCGGGATTCTTGAAGGAGCGCGAGGTTCTAGTGGGAGTTCGGCGAAATGTCGAACGTTTACCTCAGGTGATAAAAATTACTCAGTGTAATGTCGGTAATGCCCTGACAACCATTTTGCGAGAAGCATAAACGAATTCTGGCACGCAGTTTTATGGTTAATTTTAGCTACGCCGTAGTAGATTCAACCCCATTGCGGCAGAAGTCCAATAGATCGAGGTTGGAAGGGTTGGAATTATGGCGGCAATTGGAATTAGACCACTTCAAGGATATCCATATGAGGAGTATTAAAATTATCGGCAAATTAAGGAAATAGGCTTACAGTTCAGCAGTAGAGCAGTGGCGTACCCAGACCTTGGTCATAGGCTTATGCTTTTTAAATAATCTGTAGTACTCTAACAGTGTGCCTGTCGGGAAGAGTTGCCAGATTGGAGCTCGATTTAGTCAATTGAGCTATACATTCTGCGAATTTGGCAACAAAATTTTTTCAAGATACATTTTTATTTCTTCCACTTCCTCCTACCCTTTTTATTATGAATTAATAAAGTAAAACGGAAAAGTTTTTTAAAAACTTTGCTGTTCTAGGGGAAGCAAGTTTGACGCCAAATCCCCCATTTTTCCATCAATCCCGACTTGAATACGTCTTAATTACATTTTTCAAATAGTGTACTGAAATCCACATACAGAAAAAATGCTCTTTTAGTTTCAACTTTCTAGCATAACTGGTTTACCGAATACAATAACCAATATTTTTCGAATTAAAACCCT
This sequence comes from Beris morrisii, assembly GCA_951812415.1. Taxonomy (NCBI): domain Eukaryota; kingdom Metazoa; phylum Arthropoda; class Insecta; order Diptera; family Stratiomyidae; genus Beris; species Beris morrisii. Next base: position 9,666,981 of record OX638312.1, on the reverse strand, counting down.
ATAGCTAAGCATGTAAAACATATACATAATATGTAAAATTAATCACAGTTGATCCCGCTTAATCAGCTGAAACACGAAAGCAAAAAGTCGGAGAAGAGGTGATTTTACTTTATTATTTGTTAATAATAAATAATCGTTAAGGGGCGCGATATCCTATCCCTCCACTCTTTTGGGTACCTACCATACAAGACTTCCTAAAACACGTATTCACGATTATTACCGAATGAATCAAGTTGAAAACTTGAAATTTTATACATACATAAATTTTGAAATATTTGCAGCTATATAAAGCAAATCGAATATTTCCTTCGTGTAGCTACCATATTAAAGTCTTTCAGAAATGTATGCAAGCTGAAGAACGCGTTAAACAGGAAGTAACATTTTTTTCGGGGATTGGCTTAGAGTCAAAAATAAGACCGAGTTTGTAATTAGTAATATCCGTCAACTCTTTCAGGAAGCTCCATACAAAAGTCCTTAAAACACGTGCTTGGGAATAATGTTAATCACTTCTGAACACTTCAAGTTTGGAGGTCGAAATTTTCCTTATACGTTATTACTTCAATGTTTGCTGATAGAACCCGTATTATGAAGAAAGTCAATCGAGTCGAAAACACCTGTATTAATCCTCCGGAACCAACTAAGTAAATACGAGACTGAAGGTCCAAAATTTCTTTTTCTGAGTAGCAAAAAAAATCGGACAACAGTCTGGGCGTAACTTTATTATTTTATGGGTAGAAGTCCGAAACGTGTTTAATGCTGAGATGCGGTGTAGGTTACTATGCGACTGAAAACATAGAAAAAAACGTTCCAAATAGCCTCCTGGTAATTCCTTAGGTTGTCAGTTCCATAGTCACCTACACCGCATCTCAGCATTAAACACGTTTCGGACTTTTACCCATAAAATAATAAAGTTACGCCCAGACTGTTAGCCGATTTTTTTAGTTTTAATTGCTCTAGTAGCACATCCACATATAAGTACAAAGTTTCAACTTTCTAGCATAAACCGTTTCTGAGATATAACAAACCACCCCCACCCCCGTACCTTGTTACCCCTATCCCTTTTCTGGGATGTCTCTATAGTAGCTCTCTACAGTTTTCAATTTTTAGCTTTCTATCCTTTGCTGCTTTCGAGAAATTAAAATCAGAATTTTTTCATTTCCACCTCCTCCCACCATCACTCCCTACACTCACAGCCTCAACATTTTTTTCTCGGCTAGAGGTCTACTGGTCCTAGTTCCTCGGAAGATATTGTAATTCAAAGTTTTTCACCCCTCCCCCACATACCACACCACCCCCCTTAAAAAGGTAAAGCCTTTTCTAATCTCCTAAGTTCCAATTTTCAGCCTTCAGACATAAGCGGTTCCTGAGATCTAGAAACCAAAATTTTTCATCTAAAACGCTCCCCCCTCACACCCCCACCCATCCAAGAGATACCATTCGTAGGGGTTTACCCATTCTGCCTACCATAACAATTTCAACTTGATATCTAAAGGGGTTTGAGAGCAACGCACCTTCCGGTTTTGCGTACGGCGTCTACGGAAGACAGACAGACTTTGCTTTTTTTGGGTTTACTAGTCCTAAAACATGAAAATACAAAATTCCAGGGTAGCAAATTTTTTGGAAATTTCAGGTCGATGACAATACTTTGTTTTTATTAAAATTTTCACAAGGCTTTATTTTTCAATATATTCAACCTTACGGTGAATACACTTAGTGGCTATTTCATGAAGTAACATTATGCTCCTTCTAAAGTAACGTTCCTCATTGCCCGCAAAATGTGTCTCCACGGTGTTTTTGAGCGATTCGTCAATCTCAAAACGAAAACCTCTGAGGTTCCGCTTAAGGTTAGGGTTTAGGGAACAGGTAGTAGTTACTGGGGACTAGGTCTGGCTGTAGGGTGGATGGCTGATCTCCTGGAATCTACATTAGGCCAGAGCGATATCATTGCTGTCTGAACACTTTTTGGAATTGCTGAAAAGTTTCGGGAGACCCATCCCGCGCTCACATTCCCAAATATTCATGTAAAATTATTTTCTTTTTTCTTCAGACGACCATTATTCAGCATCAGCTGTTTCACCTGTTCAACAATTGGCGAGTGGCTTGTATTGGTCTTCTACTCCGCCGATCGTCCTCCAACGAATCTCCCCATTTAAAAGGTTTTGACCAATTAATCTCGGTGGCCTGGGTAGGAGAATGCCCATTAACTCCACCAACCGATTATGAATTTCAAAAGGTGTCTGACTCCTTTGTTATTACTATGCTTTGTACTCCATTTTGTTCATGATGAGAAACTGAAGTGCTTAGAAGACAAGAGAAAAGCAACGTCTGACTGGGCAAATCTTGTATTGTGAATTCTTTTTTAAGGATAGCAGGCCTATCTAAAGATAATTAACTTTTATCTCATTAATGTGTCCTTCATTATCATAATATGAATTTTTGAAACTGCGATCGTATATCAAAATTTTACTTGAATTCGTTTTAAATCAAAAGCAAGATCGAGTCCATTTGTTAGTAGCATCCGTCAACTCCTTCGGTAAGCTCCTACATAAAAGTCCTAAAAATACTTGTTCATGAATAATGACAGATTACTTCTGAATACTTCAAGCTCAAAATTTTAAATTTGGTATGCACAGTAAAAAAATCCATTGAATTTTACATCTTTTGGATAGTAGGCCAATATGCCACACCTTTTCAAGTAAATTTACATTGGGATGTAAATAGTCAATTTGAATGTAATTTTCAATTTTCGGTCAGTAAATTTCAATTTGGAATCAGTAAATTTCAATTTCCAAAGCAGCAAATTCACTGGATATTCTCTTGAATTTACACTCTAAAAAAGTGTTTAATTAGCACTCTTTAAGATATTATTTCTACTTCTAATATTATTTCTTACTTACTTATTCTTAATAAAACTCTTGACTGTAGGTAAGAATCGAACCAGCGATTAATTCTGGTTTTCTGCATATGTTTGGCGCGCGTAGCCACTGCGCCACCGCATTTCATTTTCATTTCTGTGGAAAACAAAATCGAACGAAGCGTCCAACTTCGTTGTTTACATGAAAAAGAACGTAATTTTCAATTGATATATAAATATAATTAATTTTACACGAAATGTTGCGTAATTTTGTGAGACTTTTCATGTAAATTGTACGGTTCAGTTGAAAAGTACATGAATAATTTACTAATACCAGTAATTTCGTGTAAAAGTGCTTAAAGTGAGTACTTTTACTTGAAAAAATGAAATATACTGGAAATTTCAAGTAAAAATTGGATTGAATATTCAATTTTTTTAAAACAGTTGTGGTTTATTTATGAATGTGTTAAAAACAGAATATAAAGAAACTTCGTTATATCCCCAACAAGAAAATAAATCGGAGATCGGCAGAGAATATCATACGATTGGCTGCATACTACAATGCGTTTTGTTTTTTACCAATTTACGAATCACATTTACCAAACTACACAGTTAAAAATTTTTACAACATTAAATATTGGCAACTAATTGCCAACATAGGATATTGTAAATTTACATGTCTTAAAACCACTTACATTTCCACTGTAAAATTAAAATTCGGAAATGTAATAAATACATACATGGCTTTGTAAAATCACATGCTTAGTAAACATAAATCACATGACATATGTAATTTTACAATTTAGAGGGTGAAATTACCTTCATTGAAGTATGTTATTTGTAGTACTAATCGTATATGTAACTTTACCACTTATAGAGTAAATTGTAAAAAGTAGCCACATGGCAAACTACATTACTATTTGTAAATTAATTTACATAATACTTAATGTAAATCGAAAGTTTTAGAAGTAAAATCTAATACTAAGATTTATCGGAATGAAAAATTCAACGAACTAAGCACAAATTTAATTGAGTTTTTCAAAAACTTTCGCTTAAAAAAGTTTTTACAGTAGACTCAGTGCAAATTTGTTCTTGATTCGAACGTGATTTTTCATTTCGTTCGTTCTAAGAAAAAAGGTTTATTTTAAGGATATAAGTAAGCGAGATGAAGAATATACTTTCTATTAAATTGTTAATATCTAATATTATATATCTTAAAGAGCAAAATTGTAATACACTTAAATGCAATAAATAAGAGAAGTAATTAATTGTAAATAAACAAGAGCAGGGTTACACATACTCGTATATCCAAAAAAGTTATTTTATTTATGAAAAATATAAAATAAATAATAAAATTCTAAAAATAAACGTTTTAATTTTTAATAAGAGTAATTATTAGATATTCAGATGTTATTAAAATTTTTTAATTTAAAAAATTTATGAATCTAATCACTTTTGCCATGGCTGACAGGCGCGTAGCTCGAATCTTCGTAGGGCTAGCGCAACGATACGATCGCTAACTTTCGCAGAATTTTTTCATTATTTCCTGGAACTTAGCAATCGAAATTTTATTTCTGAATGAAAACTATGTGTTTATCATGGAATTTCATGATCGTGTTATTGCGCCTGGCTGACATGTTCTTTTTCCTTCAGTATGCATTTAAAAAAAAATTTGAATAAATTCAAATGTCTGTGAGACTTCTTTCGGGTAATAATAAAGAAAATAGTTGAATGAATACTTCTTTAAAATTTTGAAGATGCAGAGTTGACAAGATGGAAATCCACATATAAGTAATAAACATCTTCTGTACAAGTTTCTTTAAAAAATAAAACATTATTAATTATTTTTTTCTACAATACACGAGTAGTTGCAAGGTAAGACTAGTATTACACTGTATGATCACGCTGTCAAATTGCAGTAATAAGCAATGCGAAATAGGGAATTTGAATTAGTCTCACAGTATCCGCTCGGTCAAATTCACAATTTCGCATTGCTTATTACTGCAATTCGACAGCGTTGTCATACAGTGTAATAGTAGCATTAATTAGAAAATATAAATTATTAAGAGAATAGCCAAAGTAATTTTTAAAAATTATGGTTTACAACGAATATTTAGTATGCAAAACTATAATACGTACCAACTGCTGCGAACCACGGAAAGAGTCGAGGTGGTTTTATATCCTCTGTTGAAGTGCCAATCTAAGGAGTAAAAAACATTATCATTAAAAGAAATTGCTTAAATGCATTAATTTCTTACCAAAAACCTTTCAAATACGAAATGAACTTCTTCTTGGGAATAGTTGGATATAAATACAGTGCTTCTTTCTTCATCTGCTTCTTCAAAGTCTACGAATTTTTTAAATTTATTTTGTTGACTGAATGCAATGCATTTATTTATTTCTTGAGCGTATTTCCCTTTTATATTTTGAACATCGATACCAGCTAATCTTGAAAACTGAAGAAGAAGATTGTGTTTTTGGAACAATAGCGGCCATTGGGAACTTATTTCTTCTGCAGTTGGAAGAATCTTCAAATCATTTAAAAATTCTCTTATTGCATTGTAGTCATGCATTCTATAATTTCCTCAAATTCGTCTTTTGTGAAATTTTTTTGCACTCAGAACTGCTAGTCTAAATTTTTTTAGTCATTATGGTGTCGGAGAATTGAATTCATACTCACATTTAAAATTAAAATTTTCATTTAACCGATGGAAAAATAATTGATTGTTATATTGTAGGATATTATTAAATTTAATTTCGCACTCACTACACTGCACTGACATTTTTAAAGTTTGAGGAAGGGATCTATTATTAATTTTTACAAATTCAAATTACCTACTAATTACGAAAAAAAACAATCGTGATGTTAGCTTAGCAATATCCGCACAAGAAATGATAAATCGACTCACGATTGCATCATCTCCCTTAATTTACATCATGCCGAAATGTAAAAATCCATTGACAAGTGGTATTCACTGTAATTTTTGCTCTTTCTTATTTTTTTTACAGGGAATCATTTTATTTATCCCTGTTTTAAAATGTACTTTTCCGTACGAGCTATTGTAATTTTTATCTCTTTGTAATTTTACATAATATTTCACGTAAAAAACTGTATTACATAATGGTAATAGCGTTTATACATAAATTAGGTAATTTTACCTATGATATTGGGATAATTTTATTACATTAAATGTTGTAAAACTACAAATAATTTTTACTGTGTACCTACAGGAGCATACACCGTTTGCAAATATTTTTATATCACTTAATACCTAGTACCGACGATAGTCTCATTCGAATACCGCCTACAAAATGGATGATTTTCGACTTGTTTTTTATTAAAAGAAAGAAGAAAAAAAACTATTAAACTATAGGTTCTTAATACCCCAAATTATCGACCTATTCAAATTCAGCTCACACCTAAAACATTAAAACTGGAAAGCGTTGGGGTGACTACCTTGAAGCCATTACAATTTTGATTACGGTATGATTTATGTGTATGTTTCCATTATGGTACCCGAGCCCATATGATGGCCAATGAAAATAAATTGAAAGTGATGTGTGTCGCGTTGTTTTGTATTCACACACAGTCCCTGACCAGCGTTTACGTCGCCCACTTGGGTTAGGTCAGCGTCAATTGACGGTCAAATTAATCACAACAAAAGCATTTGAATTTCGAATGAGCGAGACGACTTCAATAACAAAATAATCTTATCAGTGCGCTATGAGAGTCAATGCCCCAAACATTTCGGTTTTGGAATCGCATCAATTACATTGAAATAATGGGGTTATCTGCCCTGAAATTAAATCATCTCCTCTCATATTCTTATACGTTAATAACTTATTTCATAAATTTTTCCCTTTTCAGTTTAACTCACATCGAGATTGTCGCTGAAGACGGTTATGGTAAGATCAATCATGTGTGCTATATGGCGAGGATGTAATAAAGCCCATATTCTTACCATGCATAGTACCTACATTAAACGATTACTTGCGTGGATATCGTCCCAGTTGAACTGTTTTAAGAGCTCTTCTTCCAGCGTTAACCTCACGTAATTAAATGCTAGATGAGCTCAAATACGGTCTTTTAAGCTATGCAAACGTTATTTAGCACAATCGTTTACCTTGACATGACCGAGCGAGGTGTGAACGGCTATAATGGCACAGTTCTGGTGCGTAATAAATTCCATTTACCTTCTTCCAGAGACTACAGGCAATCTTCGACATTACATCTTATTAATACGAATTCTTTGCATATGTTGCTCCCTTCTCAGTACCCACGCTCCCATACATATTCAGAAGTTAATTATCGGAAAGACAAGAAGAATTCCTTAGGATTAAATTTTTGGAGAAATCCTTCAATTCGTGGGTGTTGACGAAACGTGTCTTATGCGTTATTACTATCCTATACCCAGAAAGCATATTAAGGATACCTATGTGAAATCCTTTCGTTGTTCGAGGATGTTTTTATTCAGGTCAGTTGAGTGTTTCACCACTTAACCAATTGTATGGTGAACTGAAGACTGCTAATCTCGGGTTCGTGACTGTAAGTTCAATCCTCTGAAAGCAAGGAAGTATACAACTAACAGATATTTTTGAGATAATGGTCATTTCTTCCAGTGGGTTGTGCACTACTCTAATATATAAAGTGCTAAGGAAGTACTTATAAGGTACCATTGCTCCTTGGTATTTTTCAGTTCCTCTATGATCCATTTCAATACTTTTGTTTCTATCACCAAGTGTTCTCTGTTGACCACGGATTAACTGGCCATGACTCCGGTAGGATTCAAACTGGATTGGATTTGGTATACTAGCATAGTCCTAGGCGTATCCCGCTACATTGTCTAATAATTTTATACTTTCACCATTTGGGTCCTGGAAGTACAGATTTCAAAGCGAAAAAATAAAATTAGAACAGTTCACACTAGAAAGTTGAAATACAGTTTGCATACCTACCCAGTGATCGAAAATGGGTACGATTTTATATTGAATCTAGAAATCTCGAAGTATGGACTCACTTTCCGCTTTCCATAAGAGTCTAGGCTAAGTTAGAGTATGCCAAGTAAGTTTACATATTTTTAAGGTCTAGCTGGGTAAGAGGTGGGGTTTAAAAAAAGCTTCCGATGAACATAATATTGTTGTGAGATTGTGTTGATATAATAAAATTTTATTATTATTCTCATCCCATAACCGCACTAATAATCGCACTACTGGCAATGCTGACCGATATTATGAACTACTTGATCACTGCTCGATCCCTGTTGCTAATCCAAATTGCTTTACAAATACTTTCGCGCAGAACTGACTGTCGCTTCACCGTAGTAAAAACTGAGTTTGTCTGAAAACTATGTCATGCTTATACACTGCATGTGTTTGGTCGAGAGCTTTCCCGCGTATTCGGTGGTGTAAGTGGAATGTTCGGGAAATGTTAAGAACATTCCGAGAAGGAGAAAAGTGTTAAAAAAAATGTTGAACTACGTAGATGTTTGCAGATTTTTCCACGCCTTTCTCATTGGGTATTGCAAGGTGTACAATCAGATGTTTCTCTCCGCTTTTTTGGTATTGGAAGGTTGTTGTTTTTGTCACTAGAAACTGATCGAGTTCTGCGAGTTGCCAGGGTAGCATGTAACAATATGCCCATTATTTAAGATACTCTTTTTATCATCTATAAAGCGATAACTAGACTTGGGCTCCAATGTGGAGGCTCTACGATGAATCCTAGAACCAGTAAAGGAAGGTTTTGACTGAGGAATTCGGTACAATAAAATCGACTGAGCTGTACATCCGGTTTGACAAACCGGCAGTCAGTCCTTGTAAGGGACGCAGTCATTGGATCGAGATGTCTATAGACCGTATATTATGGAGGCTAGGGCTCGATTTGGGCTGTCGCGCCATTGATGATAATGATGAAGAGCGCAGTATATCTCATAAAATCCTAATAGTAGTTTGTGTTCTTAAAGTATAGGCCCTTTCTAGGTTACCTTTTATAGTGAATATCTGTGGGAAGATCTAGTAGAAATTCAGGGTTCTTGAAAATACCAATTTTAGCGATACAACCAGGTTAGACTCTTGGCAGCCTAGATAATATTCGACAGTTGTATTTCATTAAGAAAATCATAGATCCATCATTCGATCTAATTTTTTTTTACCGAAGCTCTTTCTCTATTGATTCTTCGGGAATGTGTTGTTAGCCTATCACCCAACTCTCGTCAGTTACAAATCTGGAGCATATCGGTAGTGATTCATAGCAGCTATCTACCCTCAAACTTTATTCAACTTTTCTTTAAATCGACAATTCTGCCACCTTTCGTTTAATCCCGTAAACACAAGGGGAATACTTCTCTCAATACATCGGAATAAACTTCCTCTCAACGAATTAAAGGCTGCAGACATATGACTGAGTTCAACTGTCAAATTTTAAATTATAGGGATAAGTATTAAAAGTGCTTTAATTTTAATTATGCAATTTGGATTAAAATGCAAAAATGGAAAGAAGGTATCGCTATGTAATTCACAAATAAGATAAGTTCCTTGTTGAAAAGACTTGGAAATATTTTTTTGAAAAATCAATAAAATATCTCCATCGCATGAAAAATGTTCCCATGTGAATGAATTTATAGAAGGTGTGCAACGAGGTACGCTAAAGGAAGAAAAAATGTCCTGCAATAATTTCCTACTGATATATCGAAAACTATTTGCAATTAATTTCTTTTTAAACGCTTGAACGATCTGGTCACTCTGTTTTATGCTCATCCCTGAAAATCACTATAAATCATAATATAATCTTATGAAAAATATTAACAGTGCTATCAAATTTTAAAGAGCTTCAAAAATTTTGACAATGCTATTTATGGTGCAAAATCTATGGATTTGAAAGTTACTACGAAAATGGTCTAAACTATTTTCAGCCCGATATATTTGATGTGGCACTTAACGTGTTAAAGTTGAATAAGTTACACTATTTAGTTACGTTATTACTGTAAAATTACATTAATCCTCCAGTGAAAATTACTCGTTAAAAAGTAGTAAAGTATATTATGTAGCAAGTTACTTTTACTTAAAATTGCTAACTGTGAGAAATGGTAGTATCAAGAAATTGTTCATATCTCTCTTTCAACTGTAAATGCTTTATGTTAAATGCAGTATTTATCTTAATATCACAAATTGCTAAATTCAATCATCGACTTTATGTGAAATTACTTCCAATAATTAACCGATCAACTATCGAAACTTGTAATTATAATCGTCGTCGATATTAGCTTATTGGTATTAACATATGCAATTTTTAATAAGGATTCGCGTAGATATGGACCAAATACAAGTAGGTAAGTAATTGGAAAATTGTAAAACAAAAAACAAAATTGAAAACATATTTAAGAGCCACTTATGCTGATTACCTGTATGTCTACGCAAGCGAGTGCGTACACATAAGTGCACCGTTTCATTGATTCATCCGGAAAGTTGTAAAACCCGTTTCGAATTTCACATTTGATGGCAATCTAGCCACAGACTGTATAGAGGCGAAACTAACGAAAACTTGATTAAGTTAAGAATTTCGTTTTTAGTTTCTCTTGATCTTGGATGAAAGATGGATAATACAAGTATAAGGAAAATGCAAAGAAAAACTATGTGGGAGGGTTACCGTCATGAAGACCTCTTTTAATTGAAAAGTAAGTTAAAGGATTAGCAGTACCTTCTTGGTACTTACGTTTTTAGTCAAAACTAAATTTTACTTTATTATTTTCTAATAATACAGTATTGTGATCGATTTTTAAAAAAAAAAAATTGCTTCCCTGAAAAATTTTTTTTACGTTTCATGACTAGTAGACACGAAAATAACTAAAAAATTTTCAGTCCGTCTGTCCGCCGTACGCAAAATCGTTTGAAGGCTCGTAGCTCCCAAACGGTTTGGGATATTAAATTGAATTTAATAGACTGAGTAGGCCTCTTGAAGTATCCAAATTCTGAAGAGTGGGAGTGTGAGGGGGGAGGAGGGAGGTGCGTTTTAGACGAAAAATTTTGGTTTTTAGATCTCAGCAACCGCTTATGCTAGGAGGCTGAAACTAGAATTTATATAGAGCTTTGATAGTGGACCCATTTGCATTAAAATGATCAATATGGGTGAAGGGGTGCGGGAGTTGGGGCGAAACATAATGCGTCCGAAACGCAAAAAAGCCGAGATCGACACATTTTAAAATCCATATCTCCTAAATGACTAACGTCACAAAATTGAAACTTAATGAATATCTGTAGGTATACTAGGACAATAGATCGGAAACAAATTTTTGAGTGAGGGCATTGGCGTACGGGGGTGGGGAGGTAAACAAATTTAGATTACGATATCTCACGAACCAATTTCACTAGAGAAATAAAATTGGGTTTGTGTATAAAGGTTGACAAATGAAGTTTGAGGAAAGTAAAATTTTTGAAGGGGGCGGTGGCATGAAAATGGAGGGGACACGAATTTTTCTAAAAAAATCACGTCTCATATCTCAAGAACAGTGTAAGGTAGATGCTTCAAATTTTTACCAGAAGTAGGCCTAACAGACACCTAGCAGAAAAAGAAATGTTGAGGTGAGGGTGGGGAGGGTGAAAATGAAAAAGTTCCGATTCTTATATCTCGAAAACCTATAATGATAGATATAAAGCTGAAACATGGTATTTAGATAGAGCTATAGTAGTAGCATGTTGGAAATTTTTTATAGGGGTAGTATGGTACGGGGGTGGGGGATGTTTTTCCTATCTATAGATCCGATTATGCTACAAAGCTAAAACTCGGTATGTATATGTAAAACGACTAGAAAAGTAATTTAGATAAAAAAAATTTCAAATATCCATTGGCATTCAGAAGGGGGGAGGGCGAAAAAATTTATCAGTGAAAATGGAACGCATATATTTTCACGAGTTTCGTCATATCTATTAGGTCTTCCCAAATATTTAATTCATTTTTATTCTACGGCTTTTTCATATAAGTAGCTAGAAAGCGTTTTCAGAATTTTTTTGAATTTGACCCCTAAGAAAGTGTAAGGGGGTTGTATACTTTTTCACGAATTCTGCCATATCCCCCAGATCTGATCAAATATCGAATATCTTTTCACTTTCACGGGTACGTAGAGGGGACGCGTACCCCTAAGTACCTCCCCAACGTACCATGAGCAAATAGGCTGAGATTTTTACAAGTGACCACTTAAATTAAAAGTGCGGGTGTGTTTTCCAAGAAACTTCATAATCTCGAAACAACTGATGATATGCTCTGACTTTGACCGCTCCCGAACTTTGGCCCGAAAAATAATAAAGTTTCGCCCAGACCATTGGCAGATTTTTTATTTAAATTTAATCTCATCAGTGCGACCCAATTTAATAAAAATTCTTCAATTATTTTAAAGCGTGTGCAATTATTTAATACAATATTCATAGAAGCAGTGAGAAATACTGTTGAGAAATACTCTCAAATTTCAGTGTATTTATTTTGTTAAATTTGAATCGAAATCAATACAAAAATTTTAAATTGATAGAAATATTAACCTTTTATTCAATAGAAATAATAACGTTTTATTATTCGCATACAACAAAAATACTTTATTATTAAAATAATAAAGTAAAAGCATTGCTCGATTTTGTGTTCAATCCAAATCGCTTTACAAATACTTCCACGTACAGTGGCGGATACAGAGGTGGGGGCGGAGGGGGCGGAGGGGGCGGCCGCCCCCCCAAGACCAATTCCGAATTTTCTAAACATACATACTTCAACCGTTCTCCGATTTTTTTACTCCACTGCAATGTGGACTGTAATTAGCTTTTATTGTAGTTCTACGGTGCAATGCAAAGCACAGAACAGAACCATGATGGTGGATTTACCATACACTCAACATTTGAGTCGCGCCTCTATCCCCACCATAAAATCAACCAATCAGATGTCTCATGCAGTCGCAAGAGTCTAACATTCTTCAACTTTTTCTCCGACGCACGTTTCCATATGTGTCCACACATGCAATGAACTGTGGTACCCCACAATTCGCAGCTCATCGTATTTCTGTCGTATTTCTGTCGTCTGTCGCACTTATAGGCAAGTTGCGCCGCAAAGGCATGTTGAGTGTAAATTGCTTTCAACACAGCAAAGAGCACAGCCGACGAAAACCGGTTTGCAATGGCCTGATGGGAGTAGAGGCTCGCCTCGAGGCGAGCCTCAAGGGTGAGTGTAAACGCACTATGATAAAAAGACTACAAGACAACATATTGCGTAGGTAATAGGGTCATTCCATCCAGAACCGCCAAGAATGACGAAATTTGTGACCTTACCATCTCCGATTCTTTTGAAAATTTATACTTTATACTTTATGCTTTAGAACTAATGAAAAAAATAATTGAAATTAAATTTTTTGTTTCTTTCTCATTTTTTTTTGTTAATTATAGTATGTATGTTAAAGTTTTCGCAAAAATAGTGTCCGAGTCCTCTTTGAAAATTCATATCTCTGGTAATTTTTATCCTGGAATAATAAAATATGGATTATTTTAAAAGGTTGTCGCAATAAAAATTATCCTTGAAATTTTTTTCAAGGATAATGATTTTGTCCTTTATCCTTGAATATCTCAAAACGGTTTTTTTTTATTTTTTTATATTTTGTAGGTTATACTTTTTTTCAAAACATACTAAAAAATTAACTTGGGATCTCAATCGGATCGGGGTCAAAAAAATCGAAGAACATTATAGTCGTTCTCAATTATTTTATAGAAAAAGGGTCATTTAATCAAGAATCGCCAAAAGTGTGACCTTATCATCGCCGATTCTTTTGAAAATTTGTGTACACGAAGAATTAGTGATTAATATTATTTAAAGTTTTTGTTTCTATCTCATTTTTTTTGTTAGTTATAGTATGTTAAATATTTCCCAAAAAAGATGTCCGAGTCCTCTTTGAAAATTCATATCTCTGGTAATTTTTATCCTTGAATAATAAAGTAGGGCTTATTTTAAAGATTATTGTTGTTTTTGTTAGTTAAAAAATGAGATAGAAACAAAAACTTGAATTTCAATTATTTTTTTTACTAGTTCTTCAAATACAAACATTTTCAAAAGAATCGGAGATGGTAAGGGCGATTCTTGATGAAATGACCCATAACAAGATGAAAACAATATGCTTCCGTTTTTGCTAAGTGCAGTCTATGTAGCTAAATTCACACAGAACTTGATCAAACAAAATAGCCAAATCAAAAAAATTTCCGCCCCCCCAACAGCAAAGTCTGGATCCGCCACTGTCCACGTAGAACTCACTGTCGTGTGGCGTCTTGCTATACCGTAGTACAAACTGGTACGCTTTATCACTGGAAACTAATGTCATTGGGTAACAGTATTAAAATTTACTATGTGATTTTTCTCTCTGAGTGAAGACTTATAAAGCTAATTTTAATTTTCTTAAAATTAGCGAAAAAATAAAATTGCTGTTGTTAAGAAAATTAAAATTAGCGAAAAAATAAAATTGCTGTTGGCGGGTTTCGAAGTCGCGCTCTCAGCGTTTGGCTCTATATATCCTGGCTTACAACCAAAAATTCCACCAAATTGGTTGAAATATTTGATGATCAAATACTATGTAATCTTCAGCGCCACCTTCCTTTAGTATAGGATTGCTATGGCGAAAATTTAGCTAAGTTTATAAGTCTCGGATCGTAAATTTGATTTCGAGTGCAATATATAGAAATTATGCTCAGCAATTCCACCAGCTGTAAGGGTGTTTCGGATAGTAGGCATGATACACCCTCTGACGAGTCTATGCCCTCCGATGACGAAACAGCTCCTTCGGACCTAGTCCAACACAATCTTATGAAACTGGCGTATCCAGTGAAGGTTTTCCAACGGTCATGTCCTCTAGGACAACGATTAATCAGCAGTCGAGGATTTCGTGTTGGGGTTTCTCACCAGAAACCCTACTGACGCCGGAAAACAACCAACATTTAAATCAAATTTGCTTCTATGGTAGCTTACCATGAAAAAATTCCATTCTTAAGTTCTAATTAGTTTTAATCTTAAGACGTTTCCAGTTAGAATGTGTTTTCCCAACCAATGTACAATTTCTTATCCCATTCTTCTATTTCCTCGACGATAGAGAAGGTCTCGTTTCGGAAGTCGTCTGTCTCTTTCAGCCCATCCCCTTTCTCAAATCCAAACTGATGGGAAAAGCGATGAAATCGATCATATCTAAACCACATGCGCCAGAAAGAGACAAACAGACATGCAAAAAACGCCCAATTGTAGGGGGATTAGATTTGAGATTTCGGCCATCATTAAACTGTTGCGTCTCGCTCGCACACCACTTGCAACGCTCGCTTAGCACTCGCCATCGCGAAATACTGCAAAGTTCGCATGGCGTTAACGTGCTGGCGTCGGCACTGCATCCGTTGCACTCGCGCTGTAGGTGGAATGCTGCAGCAAACGGGCGGGAGATTTGAAATTTTCAATTTTTGACTGTGTAATTAGGGCGGATGCGGTTGTGTTTGGTCTCTAATTTTTGCGGAAAGTTCCCAGTAAAGAACCGACTCGGCCCTCGCACAGTGTCTTACGAATTTCATAGTAAATCAATAGTTCGACGTTTTATGGTCCCGAGAGCAATGCAAAACGTTATGTGGATGTCTTCCGATTTATTTACGATCCCATAAATATGCCAACCCGTTTGGGAATCGTGGAGCCATCGAGGGAAGGGCAGTCGGCATTTGGAGAAGGTCAACTTGGGCAGTGGTGTGGGTGTGAGGGGTCCACGCGGCGACATCATTTCGCCGCACTCTGATTTATTCCGTAATCGCCGTCGCACTTGCCGCAATCGTTTTATTTTCCCGAGGTGAGAGTCACATTAAAACTTCTATCAAACCGTGCAACCGGCTGTGTCGTGTGTGGAAGCTCCCCGGCAATTATACACGAATTCTAATTTCTGTATTAAAGTCCGAGCGGAGATAAGTAGCACGGTAAAGTTAATTTTTAAACACGCCGAGAGACTCCCAAAAGTGTCCCCCCGGGCTGCTTCGACAACGACGAACTGAAGATTGTCCGGCCTGCCGGCGTTGTGGGGCTCACAACTAGAAGACCCCATCTCTCCATTCTGCGGACAATACACTGGGCAATTTCGTGACTTTGTTTACCCACGGACACGGAGGTCTTGCCGGCGGGAATTGTTCGGGCAGTCGGCCGTAAGATTGGGGGCCGACCTAGCAAATTGCATGCCTAAAATTAATTTTTACTTAATGCTATGCTAATCGTGTGTTATGCTTGATGTAATGGCAATAACGGCAATTTAATTAAACGAGATTTTACATAATTAAGGAGCCCGGCAGACCATTGCTTAAATAATTGACGGATTTCATGCATTTTTTATGCTCGGTTAGATTAAGTTTTGTGCCAATTTATATTTCGGACAGTTTGGAGAGCAGTAAGCTGCAAAATTTATCAATAATGGAAATTATGTCCGTGTTCATTCCGTTCTTGAAACGCCGAAATATCGTTAGTAGGTACATCAGCAGTCCAGTTATGAATTCATTATTTGACACAGGAGAATTTTTGAACTTTCAGATATTTACATTCGCACTATCTACCAATCACCAGGTACACCCATAAATTATTAGTAGGCAGATCCTAAGCATTCAATCTTTTAATGTAATTTTAAAAATTATATTTAAACTTCTTTTTTTTGGGCAACAAATTAATTAATTAAATGCATCAAAACGCAAAGCTGATTTTTGACAAAACTACGAGCTCTTGGATTTCTGCCTGGTCAAGTTCTCAACATCACACTATTTAGATTATCGATTATTGTCCCAAATTAAGAAACAAAAAATTCCGGTTGTCGAGGAAAATAACTTCATTTTATGTAAAATAGTTCTCTATTAATCATCAAATATGCCGCTCGATTTTGGAAAAGTTGTTCTAAAATTGATCACAAAAATTGCAAATTACTCAGAACTTGTGTTTTTCGTGATTACATCAAACGAACATTGACACATATATAGGTATTCGTATTTAACACAAAAAGCAAAATTAAAATTGACAAAATTGAGTTTATAAATAGTTTTAAAATGTAAATTAGACTTAGTTTTCTTAGCTTCATAGAGAAAAATAGTGCACAGCCAAAAAAAATTGTGAAAATTACTATCCTTAAAGCAGTAAAATACTCCGCATTGCTGTAGTAAATTTACGAATTTTCATTAAATTTAACGAAATTGCGAGTAATTCTGAAAACTGCGTACTTTTACACATTTAATTCATAAATTTACTGACTGGGTAGTAATATAGTGTAGAGATCGAGTTATATAAATTCGTATCATTAACGTAATTAGAAGCACTAACGTAACTAGATAGAAATGGATCACTAACGATGTTAGATATAACTAAATCTCATACTTATATTTGCGAGTATGGTTTAATTGAAATTCTTTAATCTTGATTATAACTTTTATTACAATTAAAAACCAAACTCTAAATAACGAAGTTTATCACATTGTAAGAAAATTAAATATTAATTTACACAATTTATGAATATTGATTATTTAAACATTTATAATTATAGTATTTTATAATTGAACCTTTCGATTTGATTCTTTGAGAAAGACTAATTAATTTCATCAAATTTATTCATTTCTTTAAAATCAACGTCGACTTCGATAATTAAAAATATTGACAATCAACATCGACGTTGCCGTTTACAGTAGTAACAAGTGTTTAATTCCCGTGAATGAATTTCAGTAAATTAAATTAAAACTCGCGAATATCACCACAATAGCAACACCGTACGAAATTTTCCACATTTAATGTGTAAAATTGATCAGCGTGATTTAAAATTTAAAAAGAAAATAATGTTTATAGTGTGTGACGTTTGTGGCTTTGAAACAAATAAAGTAAATTTATATAATAAACATGTATAGTGTTTTATACGTTCTACCCTTTTTGACCTATAAACTGGTTTTTTCCCAATTATCATGTGTTGATTGATCTCATTGAATTTTTCCAATTGATGTGTTCTTTGCCCTTCAAAATACGTCTGGGAATTCATCTGCCGATCATTCGCTTGAAGCTTATTCATTTATATTATCAATAAATTAATGATAATAATAAGCAAACATAAACATGTGACATTTCTGTAGAACATATAGTTTTTCCACACCGTGTGTAATTTTAAGCACATTTTATTGATTACCACACTTGTGTGTGAATTTGCGCATTAATTGTAAAAATCACAAGAGTGCGTAATAAAATTTGACAATAGTAATTTTACTGCTCTCAGAACTCAGAGTAGGCACTAAATTGCCTACTTTAAGAGTAGTAAATTTTTTTTTTAACTGTGTATGCAGTGGCGGTGCAGATAGTTTTGGCGCCCGGCACACTTTCTAGGTTTTGGTGACCAAATTTTATATATTGTTTTAGAAAAATCAAAAGTGATTTTCAAGATTTTGCATGATATAAATAGAGGAGAAGGTGGTAAATGGCAATTCGGCATCTGATATTGAAGACACAAATTGTTAAGGATCCTTTCCTAGTGACCAAAGAAGTAAAATATGCATTCAATTGTGATTTTTTGAGTACAATGATGAGAAGGCGATAATTATATGCGATTTTTGCCGATCAAATTGAATTTTTTAGCTATTTTCCCTATGGTTTTATGCACACATTTAATTTAGCTCTCCGGTGCTATATTAAACAAACATTTTTAGTGATAGCTGTATGCAAGAATTTTTTGAATTTAAGTAATTTTTTAGAAACTTTATTTCTTCAATTTTTATTTCCTTTTAAGTGTATTTTAAGTAATTAAGTTTGAAGGTTGTATCGACATAACGAAACATTTTAAAGTAGCCTTTGAAACGTATTAGATATTAGCACTTATTTTTCTCCACATTAAAACCAAGCAAGAAAAATATCAGATTTCCTTTGGTCGTTCAACAGTGCTCCCAACTCGTGAAAATTCTAAATATTTCAATTTTCTCGATAACATTAGAACAAATGTACCCGCATTGTCGTTTAATTATTAGATAACACTTCTTAATTGCATTCGTATAGTGGTGATTACGTCATGAGAGTTTAATTCCCTATATATTTAAAAAACATACCTAGAGAAAATTAAAAAGACCATCGGAATTGATAGGAAAAAAAAGTATGCATAAAGAACCGGATCACTGGCACCGCGCATGCGCCTGGGGCCTCTGAGGTCCCAATTCATTCAAATGGCGCACTTTTATAAACTGCGCTAGATACCATGAATATATTTGCACTCAGCGGAATACAACGCATGCCGTCGCACATAAAAAAGTTGAACGTTCACTGTACCGTGCGTGTTGTATGTCGAACCATGGTGCGAATTAAATGTTTGCGCCAAAGAGTAAGTCAATAGATTCGCACATGAATGATCGAACAATTCATATGTAGACGTGTAGGAAAGTCATGTTGGTCATACAAAATTGTGTAAACTAGTTGAAAGAGGGTGATATGAACATGTTTATTTATATGATAAGACCAAACCGCAACCGTATATTTAGGAGAATAAAACTAATGGTTGGGTGTACGACGTGTTGTTAAATTGTATTTGGATGGATAGGTATATGTTAGGTAGGATGCCGTGTTTTAGAATTGGAACATTTACAATCAGTGAATTTAGTGACCGAACAATTGTGTGGGTAGGTGGAACAGTAGGTATGGCGCCCTAACAATTTGGAGACCGGCGCAGTTGCTCCACTTGCTCCTATGGAAGCGTGTGTATGTTAGAAATATCGCAGTTTTCAGCAAATTTCGGAAGCCTACCGTTCAAAAATTGTGCATTTGCTATGATTTAGAATATTTCTTATTCAGTATTGACTTCAGAAAAATCATAAATCTTAAAGTCTTGTCTTAAAGGGCGGCTTTTGCCGCTGTAAAATATTGTTACGATCCAATGTACTGGTATATTTGCGACTGAACAGTTTAAACTTGGTTTGTAATAATATTACGGGAGTATATAAAAATAAAAAATTAATTTTTTTAAGAAAAATGACAAATTAATTTTTTTTATGGAAAATGAAGAAATATTTTTTTTTATGAAAGTGTTTTTACGATATCTCGCTAACCAATTATGTTAGAATGATGGAATATATTTTTTGTGGTCAACGAAATGGGCATAATGACTATAAAATAAATTAATAAAAAATTTAACGAAACATATCTCAAGCACTGTTTAAAAAGGATATTTTACTGTTAAGAGGGTGAAGGGAATTTAGAAGTAGGTGCATAAGGTGAGGATCGTTGAGTGTGAAAAGTGAAACTGTATTGTGCGCACTTTATAAAAATTGAACTTTTGATAAACCGAAACCCCTACCACCGTAGGGGTTTCGATTTTTGTTCCTATCTTGGGAATGGCTTATGATATACATGAAAATGAAACTAGGTTGGCTCATGTACATAGATTTACTAGAGTGTAATTTAAGCGAAAAATGATGTCTATTGGTTAATATGTGGGTGGGACTCCTTCTGAAATATCGACTTTATTTTACTCTAGAGAGAAATATCTAGAAATTGATTTGTTTAATTTTCAACCCCGAAGTGGCTGTAGAGGAATTATACCTATACGTTTTCACTAATTCCGAGGTATATCTTTGCTCTGATGAGATATCAAATTAATTTTTATTTGCAACTGGTTTTTATGAAATGAATTAAATATTAATTTCCCGATTTCTCAGTATTCAATGTCCAAGGTGGGGCAAAAGTGTTGTATACGTTTTCACAAATTACAAAATATCTTTTTGCGCCAATGAGATATCCTAAAAATCGATTTTAATATTTTTCGATATTTGACATCTATCATCTGTTGTTTTTTTTCCCTAGATTAATAGATACAGAGTCTGTATTAATTATGTATTAATCTACAAATAAAAAAAAAATATCTGCATGAATTATTCATATGATAAAAAAATATTTTGAAATAAAGGAATATTTTTATAAAATAAAACTGTTACTTTATTCCGATGACATTAACTTAAGAACAATATGCGAGATAAAAAATTTCTTTAGCCACTGAAAAATAAAATCTTTCAGCATAACGTTTAAATTGGTTTCGAAACAAAGAGTTGATAATCAACTTGCGAAATAAAATTAAGAAGTCAGAAACCATTCGTCGTCCTTTGAATTAAGAATAAAAATTCGTTCTATTATTCTACCCACTGTTCACAGCAATTTAAGCACACTTTCATAGACTCATTAATTTTCACCCACGCTGTTTGCAAAAATTTCTTTAAATTTCTAATTAAATTTAAATTATTAGAATATATATATGTGCAATATTTTAACATAACTCACTTAAATCGATATATCGAATATTATACACGGCAACAACAATACCCCGTTGTATATATCAACGGGAATGTCTTTATTATATGAAACTTGTTATTTTAATGAAGCAACAATCGGTAAATACTCGTACCATAAATACTAGCCAATCACCTATTCATTATCAAAGAGACTTTAAATTATACACTCATTGAATTACGACGTTAATACGTTCAATAGGTACTGGGTAATAAAAGAATTAAAAAAAAATAGAAAAGTACGAAGGAATACTGAAAATATGTATAAGAAAAAAAAATAACAACTTTAATATTTTTAGACTAAATTTGTAAGAATTATGTGGGAACTTATTTTAGATTCTTTCCAATCGATATAATTTCTGTATTTGTTCACAAAATGTAAACCCAAATAATATTGTTCGGTTTTCAGTACCACTGTGACCGCTTTTAGACAACAACAATGCTTTTGTTAAGGTTCAATATCAGTACCTACAATTTTTTGAATCTCATGTGATAAATTCATTTCTAGGTGACATTCAAACCACGGACACTGTATTGGCGGGCTACCGATATTGTCACTGAGTTACCGAAGCAATAAATTGATCGTTAATTAATACTTAAATACTCAAAAAGGAAAAAGGAATAACAAAAATGGGAGCCAGCAGTTCAAAGAACGTACGTTGCACAAAATTGTCCACTTTTATTAGTATGTAATAATAGATTAAGTATAGATAGTAAGAATATAATTAAATTGCGTATTTTCATCGGAGCTGTCAGGGGATCACCATGTGTGACGAAGTTTGGAGTTAAGGGTGCCCCATATAACGAAAGCAATGGCTTACTAATGCAGCACAGAATTCAAAACAAAGACTTTGTTAATTTTTTTACATAACATAACATTTATTCAATAATATCAATTCAAATACAGTAGAACCTCTATATAGTGACCACCCAAGGGATTGTGCAAAATTGGTCACTTTATTCGATTGGTCAGATTATAAAAATAATTTAACAAATAAAATCCGTTTCTGATTTACATCGGGACCGTAAAAAAATGGCAACTTTAGGCAAGTGGTCAAGATAGGAAGGTGGTCACTTCTTTAGGTTCTACTGTAGCTACAGCTTTGTGATACATTTTAGAGATTTAGGCAAAAGTTGCCTTTACAGCTATGATGAAATAGTTTTGGTAAATAGTAATGATAGTTTATTATCAAGCTTTTTAGGGAAAATTTTCAAAAACCTATTACTGTTAAATTTAAAACTTAACCTAACTTATATCTAAACAGTAATTAAAAGAGAGTAATTAAATGAGAGGTACACATTGCAACATAGTGTTTTTACTCAAGAAGAGATGCTATGAGAGGGTTGTCAAGATTTTGGCATTTTTCTTAAAATGTAGTATACGCTATTTCCGATAATACCGGTAATAAGGTGATTCGAACGACATTGTGGAGGCGACGTGTTGAATAATAGAATGGTTTATTTAATATAAGTTTGAAGCTACCTTTTCAAGAAAATTTTTTTCCATCTGTACTAAACTATAAATTTTTCTTTCTGGACTTATTCCAGCAAACGAAAAGTTTCATGAATTAGTCATTAGTGTATAATTATTTACAAGCTTTTAACGAATTCAAAAATGATACTTTAAAGAATCACTAATCATTCCAAAATGATTGCTCTTTAATGACTCGTTTTTTTAGAATCACAAATGATTCGTTATTTTAAACCATTAGTGAATTATTATTAATGATTCATTCCTAATGTGTCATTAATGATACATAAAGATCATACTGAAAAATGCCTAAATCAATTTACGTAGGTATAGATTTGTGGAAGTTTGTGCATTACCTACTTTATGTAGGTAGGTTCTCCTGAAAAGTAATGAATTCTTTTACGTTTTTGTTTTAATCTTTATATAAAATAAAAATTAATTATTATAAATATAATGCAACAGAAAATGAAATAAAATTACTTCGTTATAAAATGCAACATCACGAGCTAACGCCAAAGAAAATGGCAAGGATATGTTCAAGCGGTTTCTCACATGTAGCATATGCAAATCTATCGTATTTTGCCAACATCCGTAAATTGGGTTGCTGGGTAAGTACATTGTAATCGGCCTGCAATTTCAAAAAGATTGTCCATCCATTGAATTTTTATTTTCGCGTTTTAAATAAAATTGAGCCTAAAATGCAAAAATATATCTGCCTGGCCACCGTATTAAAGATTTCACAGTGGTTTGACCGCCTTATGGTTTATAAATTTTCTTAGGGGTCAAAAAATTAAAATAAGAATTCGAGATTTTTTTATTTCCAAGGCGACTAAGGTAAAGGTAAAGAAGTATCTAAATAATAAAGCTGTTGAGGGTGGAAGTGGCGTTCGCGGTGAGCGAGGCATTAGAAAATATTTAGAAGTTGTGATGACGGCCTGAAATGGTAATTTTCCAGATCAATATTAAAAGAGTATGAAAATTAAATTTTTTAACATATGTGCTGATAGATATTATATATCAGGAGAAAAGTAAACAAATTTTTTTACGGGTTTTCGAGCATGTGAGAGTTTTATAATATCATAGGTTTTATTTTTATTTTTTCAAAAAAGTTTGAAAAAACATCAAGCTATAGGCTATTTGGAGGGTGGTAGCCGCGTAGTAGTCTGTGTCACGTCTCAAGTTTAATCGCGTCCCACATTTTTACGCAAAAAACGGGTTCAGAATTTTTTGAGATTTTCGAGACAACTCGACTTTTTAAGCTATTGCTACCGTAATGAATACAAGATTTTTTATTTATTGAAAATGTCAACAACAAACTCTTACAATATTAAAGGTACCCATTTTAAATAATTTCAACAAGGACCAAAGATCTAGAAAAAACCGTGCATATTGCAATATCGCATCCCATATCTGACCACAAAATGAAAAACACAAAGCCATATACCGACCAGCCAATAAATTTAGTTGCGGTCTCAAAGATAAAACACAGAAAGGCCATTAAAATGGTTGAAAACCGAAGCAAAAGAAAGCAACACGACCAAGAAAAATGCCTGTTTGATGCATCGCGGAGAAAAATAAAAAAGAAGATGAAGGAAGGTTTGGCCTTTTAAAATGCTGCATAATTACACATATGTGCACTATACGCAAGATATGCAGGTATGCATCAGGTACAGGGCTCATATATCTTCGGACTCTGGCACCTTATAATATATACGAAATATTCCTCTCTTACCTTATGTCTACCTTTCTTCTTATTTTCTTCATTTTTCCTCCGCAATTCCATCCCATTTTGTCCGTTAATGGGCTGGTTTCAAACGAAAAGTCGCACACATCGACTCGAGTTATAAGTCCGACTCTAAATAGCCGGATAAAATATTCCGACAAGAACGAATGGCATCCTGATCAAATTTATTGCTTTTTTGTTTCCTACCTATGCCCATTGTGGCTAGTTTTTTTTTTCTTCTTTTTCGATTTTACTCAATTTTATTAGGCATATATTACGAATTATTAAAAGAGCGATAAATTTTCGCACAAATTAATTTCTTATTGATGCTACTTTTAGAGCAGAACACTCCGATTTTATTTGAAATATAAACAATTTGTATTTCAGCGAACTAATTCAAACTGGTAATTTTTGTCAATTTTTTGTCTTTAATTTTCAGTTATTAAAATTTTGACTTCGAATACGGCGTGGTTTGAATAATAAAACAAAACCGAAAAAAGGCAAAAACCGAAAAAAAAAATTTATTCCTGGATGAATTATTAAATATTAAATTATTTATTTTTCATTTCCATTTTATTTCTGGCTGGTAGATGGCCACCTTTCAAGATGAATTTTCTTAGTCAGTTCCTTCTTCGTCTGTCGTACGAAATAAAAGCAGCTTGTTTATGCTGAAAGCACCAAGGTGGTCAACAAGACGCAAATTAGGATCGTATGCTTTTTTATTTCACTTGAATTTTCATAAATTTTAATTATACATTCGTTGGAATTCAGTCGAGTTACTTACGGTGAGCTTCAATTTATCGCTTAAATTGCCTATTTTATGTGAAACAGAAAGTTGTGCGATCTGCGCGGAAAAAAAAATACCAACGAGTGTTTTGCGGAAGCAACTTTTACCTTGAGGAGAATAATACGGTGTTTAATTGTTTTCTTATGTAGGTATAAAACGGTTTAAGTTATTAGTTCGGTTTTATGGAACCTTTCTGATCAATTTTCGCAAAAAAAAAATTTTTTTAAATTTATTCGGTTAAAACAAAACTTTGAAGTAAAAGGTTATGTCGATTAATTTAAATTTTCATTTATAGGCTTAACTTTCTGAGTTTACACATTGCATGTTCATTATCTTTTAACAGCCTTTGTACCAAGCGGTAAACGTACATACAAAGGTAATTTATATTTTGTTAATTACCTGAAAACTGAAAACCATTAATCGCAGTAAATATAAGATATATGCCAGCATTCATTCAATAGTTCATTCATACATTGTAAGCAAGGAACGATTTCAATAAGCATGTGTCTAGGTAGATAGTCTTTTACGCTCATTGAAAATATAAAACGAATGGCAAATGAAATTGCAACGTGCCAACTTTTAGGACTTTTACTAAAGTCGTATACCTAGTTGGTTTAAAATTTATTATTTTCTACAATAGGTAATTTGAGATAATTCCGAGTATACAAATTAAATAAACGTACAACATCAGTAGGTAGGCTTGAGACATTGTCTCAATTTATTGATGTAACTTGTTGCCCCCTACACACTATCGAGTGCAACAGAGCTCCCGCTGTTATGCATCATTTTCAAATTATTTCTTTTGTATTTTATGTGCAATTGGAGCAAAAGTGGCGTTGCGTGGATGGTCGCTAAAGAATTTTATTCAGATTGCGACTTCTCAAAGACAGTAAATTGAAGTTCTTGTTTGAGACATTTGCATTCAAGTGTAGGATAGTAAATTTTTGTTAGTCCCATGCTTAAAATTGCAACATGTTGGTGCCGAGGTAACTTTTGAAAATATTTTCTCACTTGCAAAAATCGAAAAAATTTATTTTTTTTGGAAAATGCAATGGTACCTTTTGGCAAATTTTAAAGCAATATTTTCAAAATTCTCCGATTTTGACAAGTGACCACTTAAATTAAAGGTGCTGGTGCTTTCTTTTCAAATCCTCAAACAGATTTAAAAATTTCTTAAATTTGCGGCCAGGAGAGGCAAAAGAAAAGTCGCAAATTTTGAATTTTTTTCGACGTTTTGGCCACCATTCCCCCATTTTTAATCCAACTTTAATTTTTTTTGGATTTTGGGCAGCTGTTGGGCTCCCCTTTCGTTTGAGGTGTCACTTGCGAAAATCGAGAAAAAGTTACTTTTCTGAAAGATGTCATATTACGTATCCCTTGGCAATTTTTAGGGCAATATTTTCAAAATTCTCCGATTTTGACAAGTGACCTCTTAAATGAAAGGTGCACCTCCTTTTCAAATCCGTAAATAGATTTAAAAAATTCTTAAATTTGCGGCTAGGAGAGGCAAAAGAAGAGTCTCGAATTTTGATTTTTTTCGACATTTTTGACCACTATTCCCCCATTTTTGATCCGATTTAATTTTGTTTGGATTTTAGAGCAGCTGTTGAGCTCCCCATATTCACTTATTTTCTGTAAATTTCCAATCGATTTCTCCTTAAGTTTCTTCTTTTAATTATTTTATGTAAGTCCTGTGGTTCTCAATAGTCAGTACGTTAAGGCTCCTCTGATAGAACCCATCTTGTGTTGTAAGTATAAAACTTTTTCAAATTCAAATTCAAATTTATTATCGAACCATATGATTACATGTACAATTTAGTGGTAATAATTTGTGATCAGGCTTGTGCCTCTACAACAATGGTGTGAAACTTAAACTAACTATGGCTGTTTTGAAATAATATTGATTAGATTGGCTTGAAGGAAAAATGGTTAAGAAAAACCTTCGGAGAACTAAACAAGGAATAAACAGCACAAAATAAAATGGTAAAAAAATAATTAAACTAAAAACTAAAGTTAAACTAAGTTAAACTAATATTAATATTACATGATAGGTCTGAATAAAAATGTAGGTTAGATAGAGATAATTAGGGGGTTATTTATAAATTGAAGTTTGTGAATAAAATTCTTGTATAAGTTTTCAAAGAAGTTAGCAGTTAAAGGTATATTAGATAATTCATGTAGTAAGCTAGTGGAGAAGTGCCATGGTTTGTCCATAATGATTTTTAAGCATTTATTTTGAATTATTTGCAGCTTTCGTATATGACATTTAGCACAACTAAACCATATAGGCGCACCATATGAAAATATGGGACGCATGACGGACTTAAAGAGAAGCAGCTTATTTTCCAGGCTGAGTTTGGATTTTCTATTAATAAAAGGGTATAGGATACGAATGGACTTTAGTGTTTTTGAGGCTACTTGATCGGTGTGCTCTTGAAATGTAAGTTTTTTGTCCAAATAGATCCCTAGGTACTTAATAAAAGCTGACCATTTGATGGGTTCGCCGAAAATAATTAAGTTGGGGCTCGGTAAGTACTTACGAGCTCTTCTCTGGGAAAAAAATATTGCTTTGGTTTTGCTAGTGTTAATTTTTATTTTCCAATCACGAAAGAATTCGTCTAAGGCCAGAAGTTGAACTTGCAGGTCTTTAATTATAGTGGATGGATCAGAGGATGTTGCATAGATAGCTGTGTCATCGGCAAATGCTGCGATTTTGCAGTCTGTGGATTGGGGTATGTCAGAAGTATAAATATTGTATAGACATGGGCTTAGGCAAGAGCCTTGTGGGACGCCTGCTGGTAATGATTTACTGGAAGATAGGCAGCCTTTAATTTTTACATGAAAGGTACGATTAGAGAGGAAGGATTGAATTAGTTTGGTAAGGTAAACTGGACAGTTTAGTTTGTTGAGTTTGAAAATGATGCCATTATGCCACACAGAGTCGAAAGCTTTCTCGAAATCAAGTATAACCATACCCACTGATTTTTTGTTACGAGCGCTAGTTTTAATATCGTTAGTTACTCTGTAAAGTTGGTGGATTGTTGAATGTTTTTGGCGGAAACCAAACTGAAAATTAGGTAAGACTTTTTTCTCTTCCACGAACGCTTGAAGCCGCTTCAGTATAACTTTTTCGAGTATTTTCCCAAGGCTAGGCAATAGACTTATAGGCCTATAGCTGGTCGGATCTGAGTTATTCTTTCCAGGTTTTAGTAATGGAATGATGGTTGCTTCTTTCCATTTGGAGGGGAAATAGCAAATATACAGACAGCTATTGATTATGGCATTTAGTAGTACTAAAGCTTTTTTAGGTAAGTTTTTAAGAAGGCAATTTGGGATGCTATCCATGCCCGAAGACTTACTATTTTTTAAAGTTTTTTGAATGGACCTTATTTCAGAAGGCGTACACAGGTTTTTCGCTTCAGTTAATGCGGAGATAGAAGAGAAAGAATAAATTGAATCATTCACTATTGTTTCCATATTAGAGGAAAGGTTTGTGGTTAAATTATGAGATGAATAGAAGTTATCAGCAAGAACTTCAGTTTTCTCCTTGTCTGAATGAAGATGTTTGTTATTGTATGTTAAGTATGGAATGTATTGACCCTTTCTTCTTAAGATTTTGTTCATTCTCCACAACTTATATGAATTCTTATCAAAACTTTGAAGAGAAACTGAGAAAGCTTTCACTAGATATTTCTCTAGATTAATAACAGACTACAGGTTTTTTTTGAAACCATTTCAAGCCCACATATCCAGGTCACTAACTAATGGTTATAGAGATTTCAATTTCCTATAAAATCATGGATATGGATTTTTTGTCGAATCTGCATATTTCTGAAAAACTGCAGATTCATCAAAAAATACTAAAACTATGATTGTCTTGAAAAAAAACTTCCGCCATGTTTTTACACAAAAAAACCCTTTTTAGGGGGGCACCCTAATCTACATATTTTAACCGAAATATTTTACAGGAGAGTCTCGAACACAAATCATGTAACTTTGAAACCATCTACAATTTTTTTTAAGTTATTTTTATTGAAAAATAAAATCCTCAAAACAGCGCGTTTTGGAAGTTCCACAAATATAGCTGTAGCAATAATCGCTAAATTTCGTTTATAGTTTGAGTGTTTGCCGTAGAATCAACTAATTAAAATTAAATTTCAGCAAAATAAAATATTAAGAAACTGACTTACCTTTCTGTGAGTCAAAGATTTGACACATATTCCAAGTCGTCAACAACTCTAAAAATCTTGTTGTGCCTTGATGTTGTTTAAATTGAATATAAAGAAGTCTGCTTCTTCCATATTATTACATTTTATAATCACAAATAATAACAATAACACTATCCACTCAACAAAAAAGTGAACCAACAAATGTAAAAATGACCAAATTCCGTGCAACCGTATCTAACTGATTCGTGGATTAAATTAAACAAAAATTGAATTTCAGGAAGTTCCGAAATCAATCATCAATATTCTTGAATTCAGAAATTCTTGATTGTTTAATTTGTGTTTTGTTTGATTAGTATAGTTTTCGTTTCGTAAAACAAGAAATAGTTTCTTGTTTTGAGAATTATTTACTTGAAATAGTCAATGTAGAATAAAACTATAAAATTTTGTGAATATCAAGCCAATTACTCTATATTCCTACTAAAATCACGAACAAAATATTCTCAATTTTAGTAACTCACGAAGAAATCAAGAACTTTCTTCTGAATTGGGCAAACAAGTTATATCTTCTAAATTTGAGTACATTTCTTCCTAGCACAAGGATGTTTATTCTTGACGAATAGATTACAAATATAAATTTGCTTTATCTAATCTTGAGAAAAAGGAAAGATTCTTAACTCTAGAATAATTTTCTTGTTTTAAATAATTTAGACTCAATGAGAAATTTTTGTTATTGAAAGAAGAAATATATTCTTATTTCAGGATTTACTTGGCTTGAGAAGTGCATTATGTAGATTTTAGAATGCGAATTTTTTCCGTGTTCGAAAATGATACATTAATGAATTACTCTGATCGTATTGAAATAAAACTCGTTAATGAAAAAACGAAATTTTAATTTTAAAGAGTTATGAATGAATTGTTATTAATGAATTAGATAGATAGATTGATATATAATTAAGTTGATTTAGTTGGAAAAAATTGTTTAAAAATACAGAAAAATTTCTTGAGATTGCACAATTTATCTTAATAGCTATAGTTCTTATTTTTTTGCAGTTGTTGCAGAGTCTTATTTGTTTAAAATTTAAGGGTCAAGGAAAAATTTAAGAATTCATAAAACCTTTGTTTTGAACTAAACTTAATGTTAGTTATTATAACTTTAATCTAATTAATAATGGTAATTAATTATAGTTCTCGTGGTTAATGGCACTTGGCAATGCCAGAGACTTGGAGATTCCCTATCATTTGTGAAGAAGTTTATCGAACTTCCAAATTCCTGAACACTAAGCACGTCACTTTCATGGCATTTGTTGAATACATTAATGAATTATTAATTATTCAAATTCAAATAATATTCTTTGGTGTAAAACAGAAGATTGTAGGGATATAAACATTTCAAACAGATATTCTAAAGCAGTTTCAGCATAATATTTATACAGGTATCACGGATATATGTACCTACCTAACTAAAATAATTGTCCGAAATTCGGTTCTCATTGCTTTATACTTTGTTTTGGAGTATTGTCTTCGTTGATCAAGGGCACCAATATGACCTTTTGTTGGGAGCCTTGAAGTTTTTACTTTATGAACCACTTAGAAAGAAGTAACATCACAATTTGTTCATGTCAAAGAAATTATTGTGAATGTGGATATGAATGTGAAAGACAAGCAAATATTTTTATTTTTATTTTTATATTTCCAGAACTGCAAAAGGATCGAGATATGAAACTTGATACATGTAAAGTTTTAATTATCATAATTTTTTGTCGAGGTAAAAATACGTGCACGGCGATATTTTCAATCTTAAGCACGGTTTACACTAAAAATTTGAAATTCGGTACATATATGCATAAGCCTAATAGTGTGTATTAGAAATATTTTTTTTTTCAGTATTGAAACAGCATGTAAAGTAGCCAATAAACACAACATCTCGGCCACACGACCCGTATCTTAAAACCAATTTGAAATAAAAATGTTGTATTTACTCAATAAGTATAGGTACGTTGTTACGATGCCGTGGTAAGGACGAAAGTTTTTGGGGTGAGTACTGAATAAATTGTATGAAAACCATCAGAAGAGCCATAATTTCTTCTACATCTCAGAATATACCTTGAGAGGCAAACAAGGACAAATAAGCCGAAGAGAATAATCCCACTCCAATGCTTCAAGCTAAGAATTGAAGAACATAGACCTATACACATTACAAACAATAAGCGCCGTTCATAATTTCTTTTCAAAATAAATCTCGACGTTTACAGTAATGTTAAAGTCATGTTATATATCCGCAATATTATGAAGTAAAATATGTTCGAATTATTTCGAAATATTTAAATCGATACTTAATGTATGCCAATCTTATATCAGAATCACGCAAAACTTGAAATATACCGAAAATATTTATCAGAATTGTATTACTTATTTTGAACAGGTAAATTTCACGAGGATGAATCACATCTGGAAGCAAGTTTTAAGTTCTCTTTTCACTCGTGTCTTCCGAGCGCGATAAACTATAGTTTCAAGATTTGTTTTTTGACAAAAAACACATTCACTTTGTTTTTCACATATCACATAAATTTGTAAATGCTTGGTACAATCTGGCTGTATAAAAATTAGGTCTTAATTTCAGAATGGCGAATGAATTTTTTTATTAAGATTCTTGTCTAATAATGCAATTTTTCGAAAGTTATATTTATCATTCTTTAGAGCAAAGTAAATATAAATATTTAGGTGTTCCGGATAGTTATTGTTAAATTATCACACCACTTCAAACCCCAAATCACAGCTTCAGAAAACTGCTCTCTGAGATATCTCAATATTTTAAATCAATCTAAAATAACTTGAAATTGATTAAAAAATAAGGTACAAATAATCCGTTAAATACCAGTTTCTTAATGACTTAAGAACTAAATTTACTGATAATGTTTGTTTATGTGTTTTCTTTACATTTAGTATGAAATTCTTATTTAAAAATATATATTCTAAATTTTATCCAAACCTTGAAAACTTGAATTGTCATAGTGCTTTCAAGGCTAGCAAATATCATACCTACACCATAATCTTTATGCTTGAAATACTCGTAGTAAACTATAGGTCGGTACTTAATATTTTGATTTGATAAATAAAAGAAGGACATGAAGTCTAATAAATGTTTATTAATCTATTTAAATCTACTTACATGCAATAAATTAGAAAGAGAATAATTCGATGTTGCAAAGTTACCAACCCTGTCAACCCTTCAAAACACCTGTGCTGCTTAAATGATTTTTTTACAAGATTAAAATAAGGTATGTATAATTCATGTTCACAAAACCATCCTAGGGGAAAATTTAATATCGTGGCGAAATGTTCGATACCTCCTTAAAGTAGAAAGAAAGTCGAAACAGAACCGCCCCTAGTCGGAAAAAAATCAAGATCGAAAAATTCGATAATAATTTTTCGGCTCCTTTATCAGAGGCACAAATGTTACATCCTAAATGTCCATAAAAATTAATTTACAAGCTATAATTTACTTTCTCTGTCATCACACAGCCATTTTCTTAAAAACTGTCTTCAAAACATAAAACGAGTACAAACGGACTTTGAAACGCTGATAATAGGCCCCAGATAGAGAAAAATAAAATCGTCATTTATCGTCTTCTAAACTACGAAATAGGCACTCGAATTCCACATAAAAGGCCGAAATGTGCACATTGAAAGTGTAACATAAACATCAACGAGTTGTTTAGTATATTAACAGGAAGTATCATTTTTATAAACTTCCTTGAAGTATGGCAAGGTGAACATAAACATCGGCCAGATTGCTGTTTAGGTGGGCATTCGCTACAAACTCCTTCAAATTGTGTATAATTTTGTGGACATTTTGTATACTTATAAGTTCAATTTGAAAGAATCGGATCAAGTGTTTGAGGTAATTAAAATTTCCGTTCAAGTGGCGTTTATAATTCTGAATGAAAGAAATTCTAGTGTAGCTTTATTATTGCAAGGTGGAAGCTTGATGTCTGGTTCGGTTATGGTTTTATAAATACATGCGAGTAAGAAGGGCATGCGTTTTTTTTTGTGTAACTTGCAATTTGAAATAGTATCTGAAGATATGTAAAGTATCTTAGGTAAATCCTTTGTTAATATCTTCAAATGTTTGCAAACACCATTCAAGAATATTGAAAAATAATAGAAATTAACTTCCAAGAAAAATTACATCTTGTCATTGTATGAATCTATATCTTTCTTTTAACAAAACAAAACGTAATATTTTTTTATTTCTATTGTACATCAAACTGTTTTATAATTTTTATTTAATTTGAAATTCCGCGTTTAACACTAAACCTACCGATACTTCATGTATACCTATTCCTACCACAGCGGGTCAAGTGACCCGTCTTTAAAATGTTATATATATATTATACTATGTATAGTGAAAAATGTAGCACAATTTGGTACATGAATTAAGCAATTTTTCCAAATAACGATTCAAAAATATTTATTTATTAAATTTAAAATGTGATAATGTTATTTAGAAGAAATTCTGACAAAAAGTTTAAAATGGGTCATTTGACCCGTCGTGGTAGGTTTAGTGTTAAGGAGCTCTGAATTATTGGCCAATGCCCGCATAACCTTTTTTGGTACTAGTCTTACAGTACCGAAAATTTTAATTGTATATAAACAACGTTTTAAAAAGCGCTAAATTGTATATAGCTAGATTGAATTTTGAATTCACCGAATTTGCAGTACTGAATACCGTCAGAAAAAAACTGAACTTCCAAATTCTTTTTATTAATTTTTTCTGGGGCAATTTTATTTTATTATCACTTGATCGTAATTGCTTCGCGACATTTACAAGCTGGTTTTAAAGAAGTTCTGTTTTTCAGATCCGAAGCAGAACTGAAAAAAGTGATATGAATTTCTTGAGAAATTACCCCCCTTTTATCGGGTCAAAAATATGGATTTTTTGAAAATAGTCTTAATCGATTGCTAAACTTATCAAGAATATTCTCTGAAAAAATTTTAGTCAAAATCAGTGTTTGCGAGTTACAGCTCATACAGGGGAGAGGTCGGGTGACGAGTATATAGTATTTTTATTGTTTCCGAAACTTTAAGCGCGTTTTTCTCGAAACTTCATTTTTCGATTTTGCGTACACGATTGAGAAAATTCTACTGAACCGATTTGGCCTTATGATGGCTCGTTTTATAGATAATTAAATTCTCTACTAGATGACGTTAACTGTTTTTTGAAAAACAATTTTTACGTATTTTTTTCGTATTTTAAAGTCGATTTTTTTTTGGCGAAAAATCCACTTTAAATTTAAAACTGTGTAAAACATGCAATTTCACCTTTTTCTTTATATTACTCGACTTCATCTAAAAGCTAGTATCATAAATTTTATAAAAACTTTTTGTTTTTTTGGTTCAGATCAAAATTAAGGACGCTAGAGTGTATGCAGCTAGAAACAAGGCGATATTAACATCCATCCATTTTTAAATAAAACATCGATTTTTTAACGTGAAAAAATTATGCAGTGCTCTTGAATTATGCATTAAATTGTCATAAAAATTTCAAAGCGTTTCGAGCTATTATACCTGAAAAAATAATTCTTGAAAATCATGTATTTTTCGACCATGTAAAGGAGATTCCCCCCTTAAGTACTGGGACAAAACTAAATGAATACTGCAATTCTTGACGTTTTGGAGTTTGTTTCAAATTTATGCTGAATATTAAAGCTTTAATAGAAATCAAAAAAAATTTAGAAGAGAATTGAGTTAAGTTTTAAAGTTCCTGGCATTTTACTTGTCCCATTTTGTTTATTATGTCTTCTTGATGTTTCTGAATTCTTAAAATGAATATTGAAAGAATAGTGATGCCTTATACACTACACTATTTCCTAATAACATACACAGTATTGGATAAGCTCGACGGTAGCGTACTGACTTCAGAAACCATGCGGTCCTGTTTTCAAATTATTTTTGGTGTAAGTTTATTTAACCCATGTTATATATTTCTTGGTCTACATCGTGGTATACATATAGAAAAACCAATTAATAAAAATATTAATACAAAAAACTGGTATATATTATAAAATTTCACGTCGATACCCATGCAGTACTGAATTCATACTGAATGAATTCTTATTGGTTAGAACCATAGAGATATATGTACTGGAGATGACGAACAGCGACTGTTTTGAAGCCGGACGATTCCTCGTAAAGGACCGGATGTTAACACTATGCTACTATTAGCATCTTACTAACATTTGTATTATACCACGGTCTTGAATACGAAAACCACCAAACATTTGAATACTAGGCTACTATTTGCGTTTCACTGCCACCTGGCATCAAACGGTCCATACAAAAACGTTCAATTTGCCATCAAAATGCTTCAAAGTGCTTCATACAAAAACGGCGTCTTGTCGTCTCCAGTATTTATATCTCTATGGTTAGAACTAGCTGAATAGCGTTCGGCTCCACTGGAGTGAACACGGCGGTAGTGAAAAATTCTATCAATTAGTATATCTTTTGTGTACATATTAAGAAAAATATGTTTTACTTGGAATAGCCCCTCAAACCTTCAACAATTAAGTTTTGAATTTATTCAATTGTAAACAATTTAACAAAAAAAAAATGTTAAATGAACACGGTCGAAATTTTAATTTTGACAGTAATGTTGTACACCATCAAAAATTGAATTTAAAAATACTAACCTGATAATTTTTTCAGAATTCACAATTCCTTAACGCCAAATTGCCGAGCTTCTTCCATAAAGAATGTTTACGTGGAATCTAGACGACCTGTAATTGAGGTAAGTGCTTTTATTACACGCTTAAAATAACGTTCATATAATCTTCACATTTAATTAGCTACTCGCATGATAAGCATTCAAATTTAACTACTGCTTTAGTAGTAAGTTTTAATATAGAAATTATATACTAGCACGAAATTATAATAGATATAGAGATAAATTCATTAGCAAATTACCAGGGCAGCTGAAAGTTTTGTTGAAAAAGAATTGCTTAAAAAAAATATGTATGCTTGTAGATAAATTACAATCAAATATTACAAGATATGAGGAAAATCATAGATGAACGAAACCCACATCTAGTACGACAAAACACTGCCGAAGTTACAAACTATTAGCAGACTTATAAGTGTACTAACTAACTATTAGAAGAGTTATAAGTGTGATTAAATAATTAAATAGTATTTACATTAACAAAGACATTATTTTTCTTAAAATTATACAATATTTTAAATTATTTGTTCGGTATCTAAAAACGTCTAAGGGCCATTATGACGATCGTCAGTTAAACTTTAACTGAAACTTTAACAGGAAGTTTTGTATGAAAATCTGTCAGTTAAAGTTCCAGTTAGAACGTAACTGAACATCGTAGGAACGGCCCTAAGTGCTTTTTAATTTAAAAAGGAAAGCTTAAAGTTTTGACGGAATTTTTTCAATACAC
Organism: Beris morrisii; assembly: GCA_951812415.1. Lineage (NCBI taxonomy): Eukaryota > Metazoa > Arthropoda > Insecta > Diptera > Stratiomyidae > Beris > Beris morrisii. The sequence goes on along the minus strand of OX638312.1, from coordinate 9,630,229 downwards.
CTTAAACTCAGCCAAATTAAAATACAGACTAACTTTTTCTTAAACTTCGTTTAATTTTGAAGACTTCTGAATTTTGTACAAATTCGACATTTTAGGGAAATATCACCTTAAAGATTTTATAAGTAAAAAAAAAATCTTGTTGCAATATCTTCTATCCTGTCTGTTAGGAAAAAAATAACCTTTCGGAAGAAGCTGTGGATCGGAATAAAACAAGATTTTCATACTTTTCTTGAAAATGTCATCAAGTTGGTCTACTGGGTGAAGTCTTAAGTGGCTACTAATACAGCTTAAGTCTTATATTTTTAATGAGAGCACATGAAAACAGATTTACGTTTAGACTTTTATGCATTAAAAATCGCCGGGAATCTACTTGTAGATAAAATGCTCAAGTTGGACATCGTATAACCCTTCAAGGCGAAATAACTTTCAGTTCTAAATACTACAGTCGAAGCTAAAAACCTTATCACCATTCGCAATGGCTGCTATTCATTTCCAAAGTTTTACTGGTGTTGGCCATCATCCAGCCATTGAATTAATTCGTTGTAAGATGCTTAGATACCCATTCAGTTTTCTTCTATCGTGCGATAATCTTTTATTTGGAATCTTTTCAAGTTATAGATAACGTTCATTACTCCCGAGAAAATTCTCTTATTGCTTGGCATTATCGATTTCACGAAACCGATACCGAAGCGTAGAATTCTTTTATTCTGTAGAAGTGTCGGATTTGCGAAAAGGCAACTGAATAAATTTCAATTATATATAGAAAATAAAATAATAAAAAAAAAATTATCTTAACCAATTCTTTTTTTTTTCGTGACTACTTTGTTATTATCATTGTCAGCAAGTAACATCAATTTTTAATTTTTTCAATTTCCTGCTTCTGTTTTCCGGTTGAGTTAAAAACAGAACTTCATCAGGCACGGCATGTAATCCTTGGGGTGTAAAAAGGTAAGAACCAACCCTCCCACAGATTTTATCCTCAGGGGCTTTAGGAGCGCGAAGTAATTCAGAATTTATATAACTTCTGGGAATGGGAATCAAGGCAAAAGAAAATTGGAATTTATTGCATTAAATCCCCTCTAAAGATTTGCCATTGGTTTTTATTTCCCTTATTTTTGTTTGAAGCTTTCCATGTTTCCCAAAGTTCATTACTTATGGCTAATTCTAATCTATAATAGTTTTTTCATTTCACTAGGTAAGGTACATTTTGTCTTGGTGTTATTTTTGCAACGGATTTGAACTTTTGTTCTTTTTTTGGGGGTGTAGGAGGACCAAAATGGAATGGTTCTTACCAATTTCTTTGTGAATTCTTCTAGGTATCATCAAAACAGTTTCGCTTATACTTTACCGAGGCGCAAAACGCCATTGTCCAATGTACAAATGCTCGTTGCCCGGAATATGAGACTCCGAAACAATTCTGAATTGGCGCGTAATCATACACAAACATATTTACAGAAGTGACCTCAAGGGTGCAATTTTATATACAGCTCCCAAAATTTGCTACATTGTCGTAAAGAGATGGTGAAAATTACATTTCTCCTTAAATACGGTCACGTTGTACGTGTACGGAGTTTTTGTGTTCCTCGGGTTTTTTTTCCGAAACTGCAAAAGAAACTGAAACTAGTAGAGACGAGTGTACGTTCTCGTGTATGTAATGTTACGTAGAGATATGAGCATCGGGCACCACTATTCTGGTTATGAGGTATGAAACTTTTCCGTTTAGGCAGCAAAGTATTACGTGATGCTTGCAGGTCCATGCGGAGAATTTAAGCTAGAGTTTGTGTGCAGAAGTTAGGATGGAACACACAAAACGTTTAAACAATAAATTTATTAATTTACTGTATTTTGTTAACGTTGCCATATTTTAATTAGAAACGAGAGAGTATTCTGTTTAGAAAATCTCCATTGTTTTGTAGAACTTTGTAAAGTAATAGACAGCATTACTGTAGAAACTGCATTATTTGGACTAATTATGAACTGGGTTTGCTTCCCGGATAAACAAAAAGGCAAATTATCACTTCAGTCACACAATGGTCTTATTCTTATCAAAATTATAGCTCAATGTATCTATTTGATATTATAAACTCGCATGACATACACTCTAAAAACAGAATGTAAAAATACTCTGTCTTTGAAGCAAAAAGGAGTGGAAAAATACACAATCTATGTAATTGTACGTATTATTGACGTATAATCATTTTTTAGCACACAAATAGGTAATATTACACAATAATGTGGACAATTACATCTCTTTTGCACTATAAAAAGAGTAAATTTAGGCGTCATGATTATATTACACCATTAATAAAGTAAATTCAGGCTTAGTGTAATTTTACTTTAAAAACTGTGTAATATTACGCCCGAAGAAGCAAGTTCGCGAAAATCATTTCATCATTTCGTTCTACTTCACGTCGTCAGGTTTGTTAAATCAGACAAAGGTTTTTGTGCATTATTTACATATTACTTTCAGAGTCAGTAACCGTAATATCATTGTCAACTCAATTCAATTTAATACAGTACACAGTAAAAAATGTCAGTAAAAGTACTATTTTTAGTAGAGTAATTTTTACTGTAGGGTTAATGTAATTTTACAATTAGAACGTAAATTTACAGAACTAATGTGCTTATTTACTATAAAATGTGTAAATGTTGTAATTTATGTAAAAATTACGTAATATATACTGAAGTTTAAATGAAGTTGTGCAATGTTCAATGGCGTTGTGTATTTTTAAACTTATTATTATGTATTAATTCTAGTTCTGCGTAAAGTTACTTGATGGTGCTCTTATTTGTATACGTAAAACAAAAGCGTAATAAAATTACTTCTGTCTAATGTGGTACAGTAGTCTTAAAACGATCAGAATGTCAGTGGTGAAATTATGCACGCTGTAAGACCGCTGTATCATATCAGACAGATCTATTATCTACATAATTTACTATACTACTCAACATGTGAGAAGTGTAAAATTACAAATAAAGCATGTAATGAGAAATATACATATTTATCTGTAACAATTTACGCACTAGTGTGTAGCGTACAGAATGCAGTGTAATTTTCACATGAGTTACGTTCATCTGTAAAGTGTAAAATTACTGAAAAGCATGTAATCACAATACGTATTTATCTGAAACGATTTACACACTATTGTGTGGCGTACACAATGCAGTGTAATTTTACTATAATTTAAGTTGCCATCCGATTGCCTACTTTTAAAGTTGTAAAAATTGAATGCAGTGTACATGTATTATGTATTTGCGTTTTGTAATTTATGGTTTCACCGTATAATTATAAATCTGAATTAAATGGAGGCTTTTCCCCTATAATAATATGTGAATTTTACACAAAAAGTGCGTAATGATTGCATTCTCTGTGTAATAATTACACCACTTTTATCTATTGATTACGCAGCTATTGTAAAATAATTACATCACTGATGTGTATTGATTACGCATATATTGTGTAACTATTACAACTTATTTGTGTAATTTTTCCTCTAATTACAAATGCATGTAATTTTACCATTACTATCGATGGAAAATAGTTGGCAATTATAATAATGGTAAATTTACTCCAATATTTCTTAGAGTGTATCTATTTGATATTATAAACTTGCATGACATAAGAATAACACAATTGAACTAGGATCCCAAATTTTTTTTTTGGTAATTGGTAATTTGGATTGGTAATCACACGATTACCAATCTGTATATGAAAATTAGAGTATGTAGAAAAACCAACGGATAACGAATGTGCGGATAATTAGGGTCCTATCAATAAACAAGCAGGCAGTATTGGTCCGGACACTCACAGTCCGGATAATCAGAGTCTGGATAGTGAAGGTTCGAATAATCAGAGTACGTATAATTAGAGTTCTACTTCAAATACTAAATCTTGAGATACAAATTTTTAAAGAGATGTCCTTATAGAATGTCTTCCGACTGAAAATAAAATCACAGTCTAGTCTGTTTCAATCACTAATTCAAAACATCAAATAAATAAAGTGTAATTATCTTCCAAGCAATTTAATGATACAACGCTCAGGTAAATACTACACCGCATTTATACTTATTGCAGCCAGTACTTTCCACGTACATACAAGTCCATAAATATAAATTGTCTGTGCAGTGAAAACCAACACTGGCTGTAATATTATTCACCCTCCAGGGAGCTATTATTAAAGCCATCCCCCCATTCTACAGCAGAGCTTCCGCGTCGCATCCATAGGGGTAATATATTTTTACATGCATCCTTTTCCTTCCAAATAAACGTACACTTCACACACACCTCATATACACCTTCATGCATAGGTTTAATCTCGTACCAAAGATCTACCTTCGGATTTGTTTAAATAAAGCTTGTGTTAGCCCAGCTATGAAATTGCAAGTAGCAAATAACGAAAAAAAAAATTCATTTAGTAAATTTTGGAACATTATCATGTTCTGTCTATACTCCAAACCTAGCTATAGCTCGAGGTTTAACGTGTCCACGCTACGTGTAACTTAGTAAGGATTTCGTTCTGTCCGCTGCCAAATTTATTGATGGAATTTTAAAACAGTTTCATTTTAATTGGATACTGTAGCGCGACATGACTAGAGGGTGCGATTTGGTACAATGTTGCGTGCAGCGATAGCGTTTAATTAATCCGCCCTCTAAGCATTTCAGGATCACAAATCTTTTCGTTAATTTTAAAACTAAGTCCGCTATATGAGGTTGCATGTTGCTAGAATGCAAGCGCAGCATAAATTGGTGCGATTTTATCGAGCAAAAATAGTATGTAATATTTTTTATGCATTTTTACATACATATTTTTACCTCCAACTGAGCTGTGGAATGATAAGTGGAAATTTTCGTCTCATTTTGAGGTTACAGTTGAGAAGCGACACAGGTTGTAACGTTTAAAAAAAATATCGAAAAAATGCTCACTAACTAATGAAGAAAACGACAGAGTTATGAAAGACGTGATGCAAGGAAAGCTTGAAGTAACAAAATACTCAATGGCAGTAACGAGGACAGCGATTAATCCCAGTCGGGATTTCGTGTTGCTGTTTCGCACCAGAAACTCCTCTGACGGCGAAAAACAACCAAATCTTCTTAAAAATTAGCTTCTATGGTAATTTCACCATGAGAAAATTCCATTCTCATTAAAATTATTTCAATTAATTTCAGAAAAGTGGATAAACTAATTTTAAAAGTGAAGAAAAAATTCTAAATTTATTGTAATTAGCGTAAGAAATTTATTTAAATTCGGAATATTTAATATCTACCCAAACTTCACATTTCATTGTTTTTTTTATCCTAAAATACCTGCTCATACAATTACATGCACAGTTTCGATTACAATACAATTCAGCAAGCTTAAACTTTCTGGAATATGTAAGTGCCTGGACGGCTCTCCATATCTACTACGTCTAAAATTTTGAAAATGTGCATTAGTGCTTTACACAGTGACTAAGTTACAATTTTCTACTATTCTTCCATAATAAAATCAGACTAGTTTTGTTAATACAATCAACATCCTTATGAAAGTTTTCCTTTTTTTCCCGTTCATCAAAATCTATTTCCAAAAATCCTTTTTTAATATATCCTTTAATTTTCCCTCTAAAGGTTGGACGATAAGATGGCAACTTATTCCTGGAAAAACAATTGTATTGAGGAACATTGAGAGAAATGCTCAGATTGGGCGAAGGGACGCTATAAAAGTACCAAATTCAATTGGGAAAATATTATCGGAGTAGCCAATACTTGATTTCGATTGTTGCGTAACAGAAGAAGAAGGTTACTCACTGAAAAGATTGTATTTCTGAGATGTAAAAAACACTCTCCTCTCACTCGCATAAACCGATAAACCAATACACAAAAAAAAATTGTTTTTAATTTTCTATGCTTCATATAACAATTTTATAAAATTTCTAAGGACATACAGAAACACCCCTCATCGTAATCCTCTATAAATTTGTATACTCCTTCTTTAAAAAATTTGCTGCAAATATAATTTTGCTGAATTGATTAACGTATTTTTTGAGATAATTTCCTAGAAACTCCTTTTTCGTGCTGTACAACTTCTCATAGAGATGGGTACTGGCCATGCGATATATCCAAATAAGTTTTAACTTCTTGTCAGGAGTTCGTAAGATATCGCACCCAAAATGTTCTGAAACCCAACCCTGACTGATTCCTTAATTTTTTTTTCAATATTCCTGTAGTATTCCCGTACATTAATACCCAAACTGATTTATAATCTCCGCACGTTTTCCGGACATAAATGGGACATTAGCGGGACATTAACTCTATTCAGGCATTTCATAATTCCCTTACCTCTGTCACAACTACACCATTACCCTGCGTCTACACTGACAATGTGATTGGCAATATTTCCATTGCGTTAAATGTCAAATCGTAATGAGTGGGCATTTGATTTGATTTTGCTTTCATTTTTTGTAGTGTTATGCACAGAATTTGCTGTAACGAAAACCAAGCGCCAGAATACACTTCGACTATTTTTTCAAGAAACCATCAAAATTGTCCACCATTCCATTAGAGACTCACATACCCCTGCGCACGCTGAAAACCGAGTAAATTTTATAAATTAATGTAAAGGTTATATGGTAAAAAAAAAAAATTGCTGAGTTCACGTATCTTATTAACTATTCAACTATAACAAAAAAATATTAAATTAAATTAAATTAAAAAATATTTTAATATTAACATTATTTTTTATGGGAATAAATGGACTGATAAAAACCATGGCGCCTCCTTGTCGACATCTTAACTTCACCAAAAATAATCTAATTTCCATAAATAACAAAGAATCTTGTAAAATAATGTATTATAGTAATAAAAACACAGTTTCGGGAAAAAACTCGTTTAAAGTTTCTGGTAGGAACAACGTGAACTTACGGCTAGTCTCCTATTCCAGCTTCGTACTGTACACCTTCTTCCCCTTGTATCTTCCTATAAACTTGGTCCTATAAATGCCCTTGTTTTCTAAGCAACCCAGGTTTTGCGAACAAAAGAAATACGAAACCCAGCTGTCGAGAGGGGCGCGGCAGTTATACCGGTCACATTTATTGCTATAACTTTGTAACGTAGTGGAATTTTCTTAACATTTTTTTTCCTAAATTCTTAATTTTTTTTTAATTCTTAAAAGTATAACAAATGAAAATCTGTAAAAAAAAATAATTTTTTTTTAAATCTGGGGGGTATGTGAGCCCTTAAGACAGCCAACAAATAACAAACAAAACAAATAAACATATAAAGAATATTGACAAAATAGAAGTACCGGCATGTTTTAATAGCCTCAAATAAAACATTGGTTAGAATGGATACCAAAACAATCTAAGCTCATCTAGGGCTTAATAAGGCAAAAATTTGCAAATGTAAAATTTCTGAGTAAATTTTTTTTTTAATTTTTAAGCCAATCATAATTTTGTACTGAAACAATAAATTAAAATCTGTGAATTTCTTCCGAAGTTACAACCCCAAAATCGAAAAATTTCATTTATAGCCCTTAAAAGTAAGAGACCGCAGATGTGAATTCATTCGATACCTCAATAGACCTAAGAGATATGAGGAAATTCGTGAAAATGTATACAACCATTTTTCACCTAAATGACGCCATGAGATAAGGACTAATATTAGACGTTATGGTCTATCTTATTTTATGGCGTTAATTTTCTACGACGACGTTTTGCAAAAAGTTAGTATTATAAAAAACACTATTTTACTTTATTATTTTTTAATAATGAAGTATTACGGTCGACCTGAAATTTAAATAAAATTTGCTAGGTACCCTGAAATTTTGTATTTACACGTTTTAGGACTAGTAAACACCAAAAAAGCAGCAAAAAAAATCTGCCAACAGTCTGGGCGCAACTATATTATTTTTTGGGTAGAAGTCCGAAACGGGTTTAATAGTGAGATGCGGTGTAGGTCACTATGCGACTGATAACCTAAAAAATAACGTTCCAAATAGCCTCCTGTTTAATCTTTAGGTTATCAGTCGCATAGTGACCTACACCGCATTACTCCAGCTCTGTACTTCAATAAAATTGTGAACTTTTTTTTGCTTTAATTACTCCTGTAGTACTTCTACATATATATACTAAGTTTCGAATTTCTACCATACGCTGTTTCTGAGATATGAAAAACCACCACCACCCCCGTACCTTGCTACCCCTATCAAAAATTTTAGGATACTTCTACAGTGACTCTATATAGTCGTCAATTTTTAGCTTTCTATGCTTCGCGGTTTTCGAGAAATAGAGAAATAATCAGAATTCTTTTCGTTCCATGTCCTCCTACCGCGCCCAGACTGTAGGCTGATTTTTTATATTAAAATGTTAAAGTAAAACAACTTTTAATCAAAACGGCTTAAGTGAGATAGACTTTTTTACTGTTTGACTGAAAGGAAAGTTATATATTTAGGTTGTTGTGATTAATGACAATAAAACATTTTTTTAAATTCCATTAAAAATCCATTATATATTGTTTATTTTTAAATATAATACTTTCCGAAATTTTGTCGTGTTCTTATCCTAATTTCATAAAGTATTCTCAAATTATTGCAGTAACGAACATTTCAGTCACTTAGATTTAGGTCGGTTAGATTGTTATGTCTTCCGATTTTTGCTAAAATACGACATGGGCGAGTATATAGTATAGTATAGTATAGTATAGTATAGTATACACCCTACACTATGGTGTTGAAATTAATTATTACTGATGATATTTTCTACGAAGAACCCAAGTTGATTGTATTTTTAAATATTTTAAATTTCGGATAAAGTATTAGTAGGTACATAAAAAGGTTGTAAAAATTTGCCAACCATAAATGTTTTTTTGTTCATAAGCACTTGGACTCTCCTCGTAAAAAAAACTTAATTCATTTTACAAGAATTGTTAAACACAGACACCAAGTTTGAATGTGCTGTACTGAAATTGGTCTGTCCAAGGGGGAGTTTTTGTGTGCGAAAATTAAGCTATTACAATTTTGATTTCAGATCGAAATTTTAATTATCGACCCTTCAGTTTTTTGATTTTTTTTTCAGTTCTTAGACCGTGTACAGATTTCACATTTGCACCTAAAAGATTTCAGATTCCACTTATATTGCTTTGCGAAGTATCGAAATTCGTTAAAAATTAGAAGGTATTATAAATTATTTAAGATTTAATAAGAATTATAGATGCTATGGGCGAAAAATACCAGAAGAAAAGAACAATCCGTTACCAAATAAATGTCAGTATTTAAATCGGTTTCAGAATTATTTCTTGAACACAAACATGTCAAAGTTCTATAATAAAAATTAATTGTAACAAAAAACGGAAACATTATTCATAATATTCGTAGCCCCAGAGAAAGAAGCTGAAAGCGAAACTAAGAACCCATAAGAAAACTATTTGTAACACTTGCTACCTGAAAATGCCTTCGAAAGAAACTTGACCCAGACATGATTGGCTCCGCCCGATAAATTTGCGATTAATTAATTTTTGTTTTTGTAAATGGCACCGTCTATTGCCAAACGTGCGGTATCCAATAAATTATCAGTTCTTAACCTTAACATAGTCGAAATAGTAGCAAAACGTTTCATTAAATTTAATTAATTCCGGACAAAGCTCTGGCAAAGTATTTTCCTTTTCTGTTTTCTGATGAACAAATATGTTTTCGTTTTCTTGGCACGTACAAGGATATGCCATTTCTTATTCCCTCGTTTATTATGAAAGCTAAGAACGGTGCACATCCCTACATACAGACGTTCCTATATTCGTATAAATAGCGAGAGAACATGTTCAGATAACACCGTGAAAATCTAAGGAGGGTTCCTTCTTCCTTCCAAGGATCTACGACGATACACGTTTCGGTTACAATGGTACACGAAATATGGAATGGCGGCGTATAGTACGATACACTCGTTTCGTATACTGTGCGGGGGCGGGAGGATGAGGTGGGGCCGGTAAGGGATGCAAGGACTACCGACGCACAGGATGGCGGTAGCCAGGATTTTCGGGAAGCTCTTTGCATTCGAGCTCAGAACGAAATTTATGTTCGAAAAATTAGGGATGAAATCGTATCATTCATAAATAAAATTTGTGCCATCATTCGCCCCTCGAATCAGTCGGGGTATGCAAAATGCGAAAACTATGTTTCTATTAAGGTGAACTTATTGCACATTTGAAATTCTTCGCTCATAGATAATTGGCCCGAATTGCATAGCGAATGAGATTTACGGAGTTTTTTTTATTACATTCGTGAAGAATGGTACGAGCATATGTTGTAAGAGTTAGCTTAATTAAAATATAATCCTGCTTATTATTCCGATGCCGTTTCGTGGAGGAGGGAGCGTGTGAGAGTATAGCGACATACACAATTTTCAATTAATTGTATCACGAGAAGGGTAGACATGATTAAGTCAAAATGGTGCAGTTTTGTAGATAACTTACTAATGTGTAGCCGCCCGTTTTCATTTGCTGTATGACCCCTCCTGAGCACCGAGCAGCAACAGCCCTTAAAGAATTTTTTACGATTCAGGCAGGATTCGAATCAAGGATCTTTGAAATGGTAGTACTCAATGGAAATACTTTTTTTTATAATTAGTGCAAATAAACTAAAATTAGCTTGGATATCACGTTCAAATTGGAATTTAAAAAAACAGCTGAATGAAAAAATCGTACTGTTACGTAATGCCCGCTGCACACTTTATAATTTTTCACCCTTCACCTAGCGAGCCTTTATAGCGATGACCCTTAACCGGCTTGAAAGTAGTATAGTAGCTCGAAGAATTATATTAACAGATTACACATTTTATAGGCATACACTAGAAAATTGAAACTTTATAAAAAAAAATTAAAAACAACACAACCCGACGATGACAAAATTGTCCTTGTCATCGTCGATTATTGATCAAATCAATTAGGTTATTTTTCAATTATTTTTACAATCCATTTTCCCGTCGTCCTTAGAATTGTGTAAATAAAACTTTCAGCTTACTTTAATCTGTAGAGCCCATTTCACAAATGCTTTTGGATTCAACCCGAAGAGCTGTAAAGACGTTGTGTAAATTTCACGAATTCCGACATATTTCTTAGGTCTAAAGAGATATCGAATTTTTTTTTAGTTCCGGGCTATTTATTTAGTGTAGCAATATAAATTTGTTTTTTTGTATATTTATCTCCCAAGGGAGTAAAAAGGGGTTTAATCAAAAAAAAATTACATTTGTGGACTCTTTATACAAACGCCTAAAATTTAGTCCATACTTTACCCCATATGCTTTTTATGAAATAGTAAATAGATAAATGAAAGATCTGACAGGGGCCTGAGCGAACCTTATAATTTTTTGGGTTGAAGTCCGGAAGGCGTTTAATATTGAGATGCTGGATCGGTTACTTTTCGATTGACTGCGTAAAGAATAACTAGAACCCCATTTAGAGCTTTGTGTTAAGCAAAACGTTGAGATTTTAAGCATATAGAAGTCTACAGGAAACCACATTCAAAATGATATGTCTGGAAAGAAAATAATACTAAATAGTTGAAATTTGGCAATATATAGAAGACAACATTTTTAAAATTTTTTGTTTTCTTGAAATATTGTGTTGTAATGCCAAGGGGGAAAGGTGATTTTCTACGTTGGCAGACGTGTTATCTTCTCTGCTGCATCTCTTTAAGCGCCGTTCAGGACTTTGATTCAAAACTTAATTAACTGCGCCCAAATGATTAAAAAACAACATTTTTATCTTCAAATTATTTCGATTTTTAGTTGAAGCTGAAATTTGAGCCATACTGAATATTTTTTGCAATTTAATTGATTTTTCTGACCTTATTAATAAAAATAAATCTAAAAAAATATTTTTCTATTTTTTTGTGTAGGTTTTGAAATCTTATTTGAGGAAAACTCATGAATTATGCATTCTGGGGAACATTTTATTACCATGTATTTTTTTATGTCCAGTAGTTTTCCCATTTTAATTGAAAAACGAAAATATTAAGCGAAAAATCCGTCGGAAATGATTTTTCGGAAGTAAACTGAACCGCTTTGTAGTATTATAAGCGGTCTGGACTTCTACCACAATACAATAAAGCTATGCCTAGACTGTTGGAAAGCTTTTTATTCATTTTTAAATTTCACTGAAAACAGGGTGTGTGAAATATCGACATTATCCCTTAAGTCCGAAGTATCGAAAAATTTTGAAACCAATTTTCAGGCAATTATTTCAAAAACCCTTCAATCCCAAACGGAATTGGTAAACTAGACCAAATTTTTTTACACCTCTTATAGGTTTAATATCGCAAAATTCTGAAATTAATTTTTAGTTGATTAAGAATGGAAGCGAATCTAATCATATCCAAAACATTTCTCAGAATTCGTAAGCGTTATACTCCCTTTGGAGTTAAATATCGAAAAATGTTTAAATTGTGTTTACGGTGTTTATATGAAAACCCAAAAAAGTAAAATTAATTTCATATCTGATTGAGCCTAAGAAATATGTCGGAATTCTTAAAAACACTACATTGAATATTGAAAAATCCGAAAAGCAAATTTTAGAGCCGCAGAAGTTAAATTAATTTGTCATAGTACTTACTTACTTATTTATTTAATTATTACAGTAATTCTATAAGGTATTTACAGTTTATACAATTTTTATAGAGTTCAGACGGAGATAAAATTATTGTCTTTACAACTATAGTGTAGTATTTCTATTTCTTAACAAATTATGTTATTAATTAAAGTGATACTTCATTTAGGAAAATTCTTTTTAGAAACCATTCTACATTTTAAATACTCGTAATACTGAATAGTTCTGTAACTAGAGGGTTTTCTAAGTTAAGGCATCTTTTGCGAAAATTGTTCATAGCTTTTTCCGATAGGTGTGAAATCGAACGAACTTTAGCTAAATCGTGGAGATGTCGTATTGGAAAATAAAACGGTTTGTTTAAAATTATTTTTAAACATTTATTTTGTAATACTTGTAGCTTTTTCTTGTGAGTTTTAGCACACGGGATCCAAATTGGGGTCTCATATAAAATGATAGGCTGTTTTGAAGATCAAAAGTTTATTTTCTTCGGAGAGCTTTAAATTAATTTGTAATCTTTACAGGCCTAAAAGATATGATAAAATTCGTGAAAATTTATACACACTCTTTCATTATGAATAGTTCTGTTTAGGTTTATTTGAATTGGCCACAGGGAATAAGTAGGTAAGTCTAAAAACGAAACTATTCAGGGCAACACTTTTTTGCTATTTTTACTATTGAACTATTTCTGTAAATCCAGTTTTTGTGAAAAAATTAGATTTATTAACATCTCAGTGATCAAATAACATATAACAATAACTTTTTCACTTTTTTCGTGTAAGCCTTGGGAGATGACCACAGTACACTTATCCCATTTTACTATTTTTCGACTTAAGTTATTCCCTGTGACCACAGATTTTTTCCCTCACTCTCATACGCTAATGCAAACCTGAAATATTTGATTAAATTACTTTTCTAGAATAAATCCCGAGCTTCAACATTCTAGCATAATCCGCTCATGAAACACAACCACCCCTGTATCCTGCTTCTCTTAAAAAAAATTGATTTCTTTAGTGTGCCCATGTAAAGGCTCTACACAAAGGTGAACTCTTACCGTTTCTCGAGAAATTAAAATTATATTTTTTTCACCTTTTTCTCCACAACCTCAGTACTGGAATTTGGGTTTACCCAACCTATCCACCGAAAAGAATTGAACTTAATATATCAACGGGTTTGTAAACGCATTTGAAAACAGCGTATAAGGCGGACAGACGGACTTTATTGTTTTTTTGGTTCTACTAGCCATGAAACGTGAAGAAAGATTTTGTTTTTAAATTTCAGGACGATCACAAAAATTTGTATTAAAAAATAAAATATTTGTCTTCTTCGAGATTCTATTGAACTTAATGCTGTCGGCAAAAAATCACGTCATATTTTTGAAGTTTTTTGGTATTAGCTTTTCAATTAGTAGCGAAATTTAATTTTGTACTCCCTTCTTCATAAATAGAAACAATAGTAGATTTAGTTTTTAGATATTTTTATTTTTATTCTGTATGTATAATACAGCAGAGAAATTACAATATTATTAATAAGCCTTAATTATTTAATATTCATATCATGATTATATAAGAATAATAATTTACTTATTTTGTTTAATTTTTCATCATTAATTTCTTACGTTTTTTTTTTGTTTGTTTTTCTTTAATATTATTCCATCTCCTCTGTTTCATTTTCAAAATTCCAATCGAACGTATTTCCTATCGATTGAGTATCTCCAACATTCTCGGTCTGGTTATAAAGTTTCATAATTCGGATAAAAAGTGGTTTCTTTTATATAAATATGATGTAGTTTATATTTATTGTAGTTATATGAATGTATGTAATGTGAAATAAGCATAATCATGCATTTTGTGTTAAGACTTTAACAATTTAGTATTATGTTTATTTGAATTTATTAGTTGTCTCTTTCATGACAATAGTTTTGTTTTGTTTAAAAGATTGTTTTTAAACTCTTTGGAAATATTTGATCAAAAAATGGATGGTACGTGTATGCTTTGTAAATATTTGTTTTTTTTTTCTTTCGCAAGAAAAATTTTGATTAAAAGAAATCCAAAATTAAAATTGAAAGTATTTCCGTCAAAATCTTATCACAGATTTTAAAATGAAAAATATATAATTCGTTTTTCTTTTATTACATTAGTATAGGTATATTTTTAAATATGTAGATATTTTTATTTTATTCTCTTTTAATGATTAGGTTGATTTTTAATAATATTATTTTTGTTTGTTACGTATATTTGAATGAATTTCACATTATGTTTTATTAGTTTGGGTTTCATCATTTTTTTTTGTATAAAACGGAAAACAGAATAAAAACAAATACTGTTTCGATTCGAAAGAAATAGTTTTTTATTTTAGAAGATACTGCGGTTTTTACATTACACAAGCAAAGCAATAATTTGCACATTTAATAGTATCGAGAATCAAATCAAAATTAAACACAGGAATATACCTTGTAATCAAAATCACGCTAAGGCGTACATACAACAAAAAATAAAAATAAAATTATAATTTAAAAAACAATAAAGTAAAAAAATACAAAAATTTAAGCAAACAGTGTAAGCAAATCGTCGAAATAGAATTAATTCAAATTTTTGTACAATATTAACGATTGACTTGTTTTTACATAAATTTTGCTTTATACTTGGTTTTTATTTTTAATTATTTTAATGACTGGTTTTTTATTTTAAAATCTACCCTGACCAAATTTACGTATATATAATTTTAGTTTAATCACTACAGTTTTAGTTTGTATTCTTCTTGTTGCGAAGAGTTTTTTTTTTATTTTATTTTATTAATATTATAACGGACTTATTAAATTGAATTTAAAAACGTTGGGAGTTAATTCTATATAACTTATTGCTTTTACTCATGGCTTTGCTCGTGATGTAATTGTGGTTTTCACTACAGAAGTGTTACGTATATAGGTAGATAAAGTTCCAAAACGTTTGCAGATGTAGCATGCAGTAGGTATATGGAAGACATTGCAAGTATTGTTAGATCCGATTTTTTTTTAAATAAATTTTTAATTCCGTAATTATATTAGGCAGGTACCACACTTCACCTACTTTAGCACTAACGAATTATGTTGTATGAACTGTTTTTTGGTCACAAGCCTTATCAATTTAAATTTCGCGGAAGATTTGATATCGGTAGCTAAATTAGAAGAAGAGAATTCCTATATCATAGAACACTGAACTAATAATTTGCGTACAAAGTGGATAAGAAATAAACAAAGTTTTCAACAACCATCAGTATTAACTTATCTCTTTTTTTAACGTGATTAAAAATAGCAACAATATGGTGATATGGAAATAATTGCTGCCATTTTTGATGCACTAAGTCTTCTTTATTTACAGCACTTTTCCATTAAAGCGTGAACATCACAGAAATTTTGTCAATCTTAAAAATTTCTGTTAAGTGCACAAATGTATTCCTTACTGGTGATTCCTACATGCTTATTTTTTTCAAACCACCGCAAAGGATTACAATTTTTTTATATAATTGGTGGAAATATTAACGTATCTCCACAAGCATGAATTGATGTTCTGTTCCAACGCTTTGTTGATGATTTTGATCTTGTGCTCGCATCCACACAAAAACAATTGATTTGGGTACTAGAGATAAAAACATTTCTTCATTTTAATCGCACTGTAACCAGCTTACCAATTGTAAAATCTTATCTTCTTTTTGGAGAAAACCAAGAAGTTTTCTGAATTTTAAAATAAGATCATTTTGACACCTATCTTTATCGGAATAGTTTAGACTGCGAATTCCGACAGGACTACATTTTTAATTTCCTGGCGTTTTTCAGCACATTTCTTTTATTTTTATTTTTACGAT
Source organism: Beris morrisii (assembly GCA_951812415.1). Taxonomy (NCBI): domain Eukaryota; kingdom Metazoa; phylum Arthropoda; class Insecta; order Diptera; family Stratiomyidae; genus Beris; species Beris morrisii. The sequence goes on along the minus strand of OX638312.1, from coordinate 9,613,821 downwards.
GTAGTCAGTTTTTTTTTTACAAAAACACCCAGGGATCCTATTACATGATCTAGCTTTAATTGTTTAACGTTTTAATAAATTGTTAATCTCGGCAACCTTCTTCTTGGATATCAAACGGGATTCATACAGAAAATTGTTGTAAGCACGTGTATTATGGGTTCATCTAAAACCTAGCAAAACATTTTATTTAAATAAAAAGTAGTAGGAAGAAGTGGGAAAGGTAATACTGCGAAAAGCTATTATAATGCAATAAAAAATTACTATCGGTTTGGTTGTGATTTATGGCATTGATCACTTTCTTTTTTCATTACGTCAAATTTGATATATTCTAAGACGTTCTACCAATCTCTGTACTTTGAGAAAGTGTGGCAGAAGACTTTGAAATTTTAAAAGAAATACCACTTTTTAAAATTATAAAGTGTACTTGGCTTTAAAGCTCTCATAGACAGGGAAATTGATAAACAAAAGAGAATACAATCAAGTTGATTTATACATTTGAAGCCTTTATCTTAATTTTTATCAACTATGACTCGATTGTCTTTGGTCTGCAGGACATTTGTATTATCTGCAGCTGTTACAGTCAAGGCAACCGCGTTTTCCACATCTTAGATTGCTTTCTCATATAATTTTATTGTTCATTCGAAATTTAGAATCCTGAGCAGGATTGTACTAGACATTTGTCAAATATTTTGACTGTTTTTGATGGTAAATGCAGACAGATAGTATAATTGTCAAATTTCTGTTTTACTGACCCTATCGATGAAAGTTAGTTCTAATTTGAGAATATAATTTATTTGGTTTGAATTTTTGTAAAAATTTTTTGGAAAAATATTAGACAGCATTATAATGCCGTGCTGTTAAACATTTCACCATAAGAAATGGTAAAAATTCAAACCCAATTATTCTGGCAAAACAGTACTAACTTCTGTCCAATATAAGTTCAGGGAAATGTAATTGTAGTTATTTTGATAATCTTTTTTTAGTTTCGAGAAAGGGCACAACACGTACTAGACCAAGATGGTCAAGAAATGGAAACAAAATTTAGCCAAGAAAAAATATTCTAATGAATTTAACTCATTTACTTTTATCTCATTTTATTAATTCACGTTAGAAATAAACTTTAACCGTACTGAGCTCCGCAAAAGGCAGTTTAATAAGTAGTCATAACCTGAAGACGGAGTAGTACTGTATTAATCCCGGTAGGAAGACTCAAGAATAAGTAAACCGAAGAATAAGTTTACACGGGAAAAAGGGAGTTTTTGTAATTTACGCCCTGTAGGTCACAATAAAAATTAATTCAAAAGGTTGAATACAAAAATGTGAAGGACTACCCAAAGTAAGATTCAAATTAAAGCCCCTTGTTGTTGTTTTGGGTTAAACTTGTTTTTTCCAAACTATATAACTTTTATTTTTGTCCTGAACTTGAGTGGAATTTGTAGTATATTTTTGAATCTGGACAAGTTTCACTGAAGAGAAAATGTAGCGTATTTTACAGGTTATTGGCGATGGTACATACTATTCTTTTCAGATATAAAATAAGTTTTGAATTTTTTGGCACAGATTGCGATTTTCATTTAAACTAATGTTCATGGCTATGTATCAATTAAACTTTTGATTGACCGTATAGGATTGAGTTTGAAATATCGTTTTTCAAAATAAAAGAAAATCTTCGGTTTTTAAAATCGCGTATTTCAAAATATACTTATGTATTTGATGATTTGATTTGAACAAATTGCAGTTTATTGATAATTTACAGCTCCAGTTCTTGCACAGTTCGTCACTACTTTGAGTTGTAGTTAGGAGTATTTATTATGAGTACTAGAACCCTCTATAAAGTGATCTTTTTTTTTAATTTGAAATAAAGATATTTCTGTGTCAAAATGGTTGAATTTTGAACTTACTGTAATATATTTTCGCGATAAATATAAATATTTAAAAAAAAAAATACAATCGAAAGTTATCACTAAGCGATAAATTTTACAAAAAGAATTGAGTCGATAGGTGGTTTATATGGTATTAAAAAACTCGAGATATTAATAATTGCGCGATTATAAGAATACGATATTTTTTCGAAAACTCGAGATTTAAAAAAAATCTTTAGAACCGAACTCGACCGTACATGGTTTTAGCGGGCTAAAAACAAATTGTTTGCCCTAAATTTATGATAACGGAGCCAACTTTGTCCTGTTTGACTCAAGTTGGTAAATTTCTAAAATTGCCAAACGAAACTGAAACTTAACTTCAATTTTAATATTTACGAATCATGCGTAACTTCAGAAGCTGAAACTTTTTGTCTAGTACCTCGTGTTTCTTGGTAACTTATTGCTTTCTCTTTTTCGGTTTTTTTCATAAAATTACACTAAAACTTCAAATATCAATATAAGGGAATTTCATATCGATTCCAATACACAATCTTCCCTACAATATTTTTGGCTCATCTTTTCCGTGACAATCGAAACTATTTTGCGGAAGTAAAATAGAATTTAAGTATAGCTTCATCAAACGCATGGCACGTAATTAGTATCAATCTTCATTATTTTTTTTTGTAAGCCTCAAATTTAACTTCTAAATTTTTTTGGAAATTTTTGGGTTCACCTTTTTTATCATTATTTTAACGATGGTACAGGAAATATGCAGAACTAAAGTATAATATAACTTAATTAATTACGTGTTATTTTAAAAATTTAAAAATATTTTTATATAACTGTGGTTAATTTTGTAAAACATAATTTCACGATTGTTTAAACAGATTAGGAACTGGATAGAGAGTTTTTATATCTGAAAATCTTTTAGATTTTGGTAGAGAAATTTCGATTTTCCGTTAAAATTAATTCCAAATTTCACGATGTTAATCAAGTATAAAAACCTTTTCAGTAAGAAAAAGTTGGAAAAAATCACCGCATTTGTTTTAATATTAGTGCGGATAGCCTTAAAATATTTGAGATTTTGTATTTAAAATACACAGAATAAAGTGTGAAAAATAATATACACAGTGCGACAAATAAGTTTAAAGAAAAGATAAAAGAAAAAATCTGGATATTTTTAATTTTTTTATTCAATATATTCTCCTCCAGTTTCAATACACTTGTTACAACGATTCAACAGTGATTCAAATGCGTGTTCTAGCTCATTTTGTAGAATTGCCTCTAGCGCTCGTATTGAAGCTGTTTTGATGGTCGAAATGTCATTAAAAAAACATCCTCTCAACTTCAATTTCAATTTTGGGAATAGAGAGAAATCACCAAATCAGGTGAATACGGCGGATGATTCAACACACAGACTTGATTCCGAGCCAAAAATTGCCGAAAAATGAGTGAGAGTGAGTGATACAGACACCAGTTCTCTGGATCACGATATTCGGATCGAATACGACGGATTCTGGCCATCATACGCTTCAAAACTTCGAGATAAAATGCGCCAGTAATTGTTTGGCAAGTTGGAACGAATTCCCTGTGGACAATTCCTTTGCTATCGAAGAATGTAATGAGCATTGTTTGAGCAACATTTTAATATTTCAACATCGACAAAAAAGTTGTTTTGGGAGAACTGTCATAACTTTTCTATCTATCAACCGATTTAAATCAAATTGGTATTATCAGGAAGATGAGTGTCACAGCTCTCAAACACCGGTCTGTACACATAGGTGGTCCTACCAGTTACTCAGATATGGTTCGAGTCTCGGAACTTATTTGTTGCACTGTGTATTAATGTTTTCCCTTTTTATATGCAAATTCATTTTGTTTTAATTATTTTAAATTGGTGAGCAAATGGTAAAAAATGTTCAATTAGTTGATAATATTGAGATGATCTGATCCTTTTTTATTAATTTCACAAAAGTTGTGATTTGTATGAATATTCCTGGTTGCATGTTCACTGGGCAGGTATATAGAATGTGTGCGAAGCATTAAAAAAATTACAACCCTCGTCAATATGCTGATGAAAATCCACAAATGAATTACAACTTGTTCAATTTTCACCGTCCGATTCAAGGATTTGTTCAATGAAATTGAAAAATATTTGAAAGGTAGTCTGAATATCGTTTTGGTTTTTTCGCAAAATCGAATTTTACCCGGAAGTCCATCCCACTAGCGCCAGGAGCTAAGCCATTAAGTAATTATTGCTTTGACTTAAAAGACAGGAAGAATTGTTGTAAACATGCTTACCAAACAGTTTTCTTTTCGTTTTTACTTTACTTTTTCACAATTTGAACAGTCACTTTACACCACGAAATATTGATTCTTCGATGAAGTTCTCTGTAAATATAAATCTCTAACCTAGCAGCAATTTAACTTCCAGACTCAAATCATTTTCTTCATTTCATCTTTTACTTTTACATTTCAACGTTCACACCTTGGCACTTAACCCATCAATCAATCACTCATTAAGAAAATTCACTCTAACCCAAATGGACATCAAACGAAAATATCGGAACAAAATAGAACGAAATATAAAAGGAAATAATTCGAAATAAAATAAAAGAATAAATTTTTGAATTTTATAATTATTTTTCATGTTTTCTTTTTAAATAATAATTAATAAAAAATAATAATATATATGCAATAATAAAAACGAAACACTGGATTCTTGTTCATTACATTCTTAGTCTAGGGATTTTGTATCATTAAATATGCTTTCCTTAGTACAATATTTATGTTATTATTATTATTATTACTTTTTTTAATTTTTACGTTTTTGTGTTTTAAGTGGTTTTATAATTACTCATTTTTATATGGCTCTACTTACGTTTAAAAGATTTATTTTTGTTTCTTTTTTGCAAGAACTTTTTTTGTTTTATTTTATTTACGTTTCGTTATTAGGTAATTATATTAATTTTTTATGTTTTTTTTTTCATTTATATAATAAATTACAGTAACACATCACATGAACTTAAAATAAATTTTAACAAAATATTTGTTGGGTTTTTTTTCGTTTAATCAAATTAAATAAAAATAATTTTAAATTTAAATTAAGTCTCCATAAAATTTTTTTTTTCCTTCTTCTATTGTTACAAATGCGAATTTTGGAAGTATGATAAATGAAAAAAAATGTTTTTTTTTAATGATCTTGTTGCAGTATTGTTTTTCTTCTAATGTAGATGATGTTTAGAACGATAGAAACAAGAAAAAATAAAATGATCTAAATTAGAATATTGCTAGATAAGAAGTAAATCAAAACGAAAAACAGAGTAATATAATAACATTTAATGACATTTAACTGTCGAAAATAATAATAATAAACAAAAACTTTGTCATACAAGTAAAAAAAAAAATTGTTGTACGTATATAATATTGTTGTTTTTCTTGTTTATCTCAACGAAAATAATTTTCAAAAATAATCAACATATAAAAAACATAAAATTGCTAAATAAAAAAATTCACTGGTTATAAACAATTCACGATGATAATAATGCATACATGTTTAAACAAAAAAATAATAATACAAATTATTACCTTTTCTTGGCAATAAAATTATTTTTTATACTGCTCAGTATAGTTAATTTTTACTGGGTTTTGTTTGTTTGTGTTTTTGTATAATATCCTAAAATCTTAAAATCCTTTATCTTAACGACTAATACGTATATGAGTATAGCTATATAGCTCATTTTTTGTTTTTATTTTTATATTTTGTATTTTATATCAATAATTTTGCAGCAATTTCACTGTCTTATCCTTTTATTATTTCTTAAGAGATTTAATTTTTTTTCCTAATATCGGTGAAATAATGTACGGAAGTTTTATTTTTCAATACACAGTTTTATGCTCTCTAAAACGCGTAATTATTATTATATAGTTTTCTTTTGTTTTGTTTTTTTTAATAAAAAATTAAATTCATCCTAAAATTATATAAGCTGACTTAATCGATTTTTTTTTTGTTTCCATTTGTTTAAGTAGAAACTCATGGCATTCATATTATTTACATTACTCATTATTAAAATAAACAAAAATAAAAAATAAAATGATATGCGCGAACACAAGAATTATAAATTCATTAAACACATATTTTCCGTAATGAAATTAACTAAATTATTAATACAAAATTACGATTAAAAAAACACAACAACAACATTACTGATATTTTATATGCACTGAATGTAGAATAAGAAAACATATTTCTTCTTCGTGTTCTGTTTTTCTGTGTGTGTGTTTTTTTCTTCTCTAAAATTTTTATAAAATTTAACTTAATTTGAAAGAAACCGTGATTTATGTATTCACTTTACTAACTGCCTTTAATATGTCGTGACTTTTTTCCAGTGAGCCCATCATACCTAAATTGCTACCAACTCCTACGCCCATGCCCAGTCCTAGTTTTAGCTCATTTTGACCAACCGAATGATGTAAATGACCTGAGTTTTGTGATGAGAGAATCGAATGTTCTTGTTGCTTTGTATGTTGGGCGGATTTCATTGCTTCTTGGGCCTTCATTTTTTCCTGTTCGTCGCGGTCACGACGCGCCTATAAAGACAAGATAACAAAAATTAATTTTTTTTATATATACGAACGAATATAATCGAATTTTAGTCAATCAATTTTAACATAATTTCAAAATGAATCGAGAAAAAATAATTATATATATAAAAAAAAACAAACAAAAATATAAGACAATACAAATCTTTAATGGAAACTATAATTTACTGGTAAAGAATCGGAAATTGGTCGCTTCCACAAATAAAGCTCATTAATGAAGAAAACCGGCAATATTTTACTGGTTATTGCTTTTTGGTCACAGACCTTTGAGATCGGATTGTTGCGATAAAACGTATTCACCTTGGAATTTTCATCTTTAAGTGATTCAGACATTTTGCGGAATTTTCGAATTAGTGGCAGTTATAAGAAGTGATACGAGTTTTTATTGGACAATTTCGCAGTGATTAATAACAATACGGACGATATCTGATGTAACAAAATAAGTTTATAAGTCCAAGTTGCTAGTGGTCAAATTAAACATAATCAAGACTGAAACAGTTTCATCTGTCGGTGGTCCTACGACGAGAGTCAGCGAATTATGCAAATTTATTGTTAATAATAAAGATTCAGTTGCCAGCTGCATGCTACACTCGACTGCACTTAATTCAAAGTCACTGTAATCTAAGCAATTAAAAACACCTTGAAAACTGAAATAAAACGCACTTCACCGAGGTTCCTATGCCGAGCAGTTGTTATATTTATTTTTTCCCCCACTAAAGATACTTTTCCGTTGTATTTTTCTTATTAACGTCTCAACTAACTACTTACTAAAAAAAATTATCTAATTACTTTATTACATTTTCACAAATTCCATCTTTATTAAAAACTCTGCTAAAATATGAGCAGTTCTATGGCATGCAACTGGGATGTGAAATTTTATTGTTATAACATGCGGAAATTCACAAACAAATTATTAAATTATGATATTTACATTTTGGAAAAGATTAAGATGGGTCTTCATTTTCAGCTAATCCAAGTAAAAAGTGCCCTAAGATGAAAAATGTTTTAACTTTTGGAATAAGGTTTTGCATTTAGACTAATTTTGTTTATGAATTTTACTTTTTGTTCTTAAAAAACAATTTTGTGCTACTTGGGTATGTTATTTGGTTCTTAATATTGAAAATTGTAGGTGCAACGTGGAGTCGTAAGAGACGTTTTTAGTGGCTTCATTTCGCTATTTGCTAATTTGTTTATTGACTTAATGATTTGGCTGGAAATATCTGGTATTTAAATTTATATGACTCAAAAAAATATGATCTTTTGATAGAACACAAAATATTGATTTTTTTCAATTTACAACTTTTCGATTCAATACATTTTTCCATGTCTCATCTATAGATGAAATACTGAACTCCGATTTATAAAGGATGAATTGAAAATTGCGTAAAGTACAATCTATTCAATGAAAAAAGACAAATGAACCCAATTTTAAGTCTGGAAATTTGGAGCTAAATAACCGTGTTCAAAATTTTGGATAATTTATTATGTAAACGGTTTGACCATGTATTTTAAGGGCATTTATATGGTTGCTATCCCAAAAATTACCCAGTCTTTCTTTTTACCACAAACATTCATACAAAGTTAGGTTTATAGCTGAAAGAATTCATAAGTTTTTGCGAGTTTGGGAATTCAAGATCCTCTTTATAACGGACATTTGCATGGTTAGTAAATGACTCTCTTCCGCTTCAAAATTTATCACACTTTTAAATGGTACTAAATTAAAAAATACAAAGCATAAAATTTTACGGCGTTTCTGTCAATCGTATAATAAGTACAACGAAGGGCTTTTGTACTGAAGGTAACCAAAGGAGTTGGAAGATTTCACTCCCGAAAAAGTCCAACTTAATTTTAATTAAAAAAAAAATTCATGTAAAATTTTGACTTCATGCCTGAACGATTCCTTGGGCTCCGAAGATATAAATGCACAACTTTTTCAATGACTTCTGTATGGATACGTGAAGAATGCGATGTGCCATGAGCTAACGAGCAAGCAAACCGATTTGTATGCAAAATAAATTTTTTTTTTAAATTATTCCCCCTATCAAATTTGTGTGTATATTAAATTTGCTTTGTTGTGTTGAGCATTTAAAAGTCTATTGACTTTTGTATTAAATATTTAAATAATATTTTAAATTAAATTTCGGGTGAAATTAAACCGAAAGGACTTAAATAATTTTTTTTATGATGAATTGCGTACAGGAAAAATAAATGATATAAGAAAATTTATAACTGATTTTGCAGCCGGAAGAAAAGGAGACAGTCCTTGCTGCCGTATTTGTCGTTCATAACATATCGATATTCCACTGAAATTCGAGCGACCTCTTTAAATACTGAAAAGTACAGAATTTGAGCAGAAGTCTTTTGATTTCTGTTATCCACAAAGTGACCTAACATCGAATGTCGGTATTCAACCTGTACTGAAATTCAATGTGTGTATAGTGTATAGATGACATTTTGGGATAGTTATAAAATACTGATCTTTTTAACACATCTACTTCAAGAATTAGAAACATTTTTTTTAATTAATATTTGTTGAAACATGTCCCACTCTTAAAAATAACTAATATAATAAAGTCTATAAAAATTGCAGCCGTCCACTATGGACGAAAACTTCGTGGTTTATGGTATTCAAAGTTCGAGACCATATCGCACTATGAGACTAGAACTGTCGTAACTTCCAAAAACAGTTTTAGAGATAATTGAATTTTAAAGATTGCAACAGTTCTAGTAATATTAAAATTGTGTCTAATGTTAACTACTTTTTTAACAATAATAATTTGGATTGATCTAAACGCAAAAAAATGATTTTGATACTGGAAAGCATTTTTTTGTGCTGTAATTAAGCTCGCAGATATTGTGCATTTCTTGGGAACAGTAAAACTGTTGTTGGCTAAATAGCTTCTAAATGGTAACAGATAGAAGATACGAAAGTATTTCATTGAAAAGAGCGTTAAAAAATACATAGGAGTCAATCAAAACCTGAAAAGTTACGACACTTCTAGTCTCATAGTGCGATATACATCTGAAGACAACTGCTTACACCCTAGGCTGTACAATACCCAGTTTCTTCTTGGAAATTACTCTACTTTTCATGTACATAGTTTCGATCCTTACTAGTTCTGATAGAGTACTGATTTTTAGATTTCGCTAACATTAAGTTATAAAAAATTATTAAAATGTCGAGAATGGCTAAATTTTACCCAATTTTTGATAGTTCAGATAATTTGATTTTCCGAAGCGAGTATTGGTTCTAGCTTCAGATTTCGATATAAATTATTACTACGCTAACTATTAAAACGAAACAACTGCAAAACAGGGCAATAATTATTTTTCCACAAAATTCTGATGAAGAAACCACAGCTGTATAAAAATTATGGAAATAAAAGTTATTAAAAATGTCGTAGTCAAGTAATCTTGTTGTTTCAGCGAGAATTTCACTTTTAAGTCAAGTGAAATAATAATGGTTTCATATTGGATGCCAAGAGACACTACTGTAAAATTGTTTTGAAGAAATTTTTTAACAATCATGAAATATTCATCTCAAAAATTTTACGAATGTCATGATTTCCAGATTTCATTCAGTTATGAACCGGTACTGATTTCTCACAGTACTGCTTCAGTATTGAAAAATATAATTCTTACAGAGCTAACTTGAAGAAATTTTTTCTCACCGGTTTTCAGTACAGAACAGTTTAATCGTCTCTGCATCCAATATGAGTTCTCAATCGGGGCTTCGCAGAATATTGGCGTTAAGCCAAGAATCGCATCTTATTACTTCCGCATAGCAATCGAACTGAAGAAGATCTGTCCGTAGTATCACTTATGGTGTTAGTAGCCTAGTGGGCGTGCTAGTCTATAATCGCCAGTGGTAGGGTGATGAGCTAACAATACATTCCCGCAAAAACAACTATGTTGTAGAGTTTTGAGAAAAAATCGAACTGGAGGAAGAAATAAACGATAATATCCCAAATTCGATAAGAGAATTATAATGAAGAGGCTGGGAACTGATTCGGTCCATCACACACGCAGTTCCACTTCAAAAAGTTTAAAAATAAAGACTCATAACAAAATTTTAAACAAGATACTTCTCATCGAGTGACTGGTCTTTTAATTTACAAAGTTAGCATCTTCTTACAGAAAGTAGTACTAAGAACTTTCATTTCCACTTTTAACTTGAATTTCATATAGGTATTCAAAGTCAACAACGAATTAATGTCTTGTTTTAAGTTATTTGAAAAAGCACATATTGATGCAAATTTTGTAAGGACATTTGGTAGATTTTTAAGAAAAACTAATTAAGCGAACCGAAACGAAAGCTCAATAAAATTTAAATATTATCGTCCACATACAAAATAGTAAAATTTGTTAACTCACTTGTTCGTTAATTTCCTTAACAGCTCGCAGTTCCTTCTTCAGTTTCATTCGTCGATTCTGGAACCAAATTTTAATTTGTCGTTCGGTTAAGCAAAGTGCATGCGCAATTTCGATTCTTCGTCTTCGTGTCAAGTAGTGATTAAAATGGAATTCTTTCTCAAGTTCGAGTGTTTGAAAGCGAGTATAAGTTTGTCTACCTCTCCGTCTGGGACAGCCATTAGGACCTGAAAGAAACGAATGAAAACGAAAAATTTTAATTACGCAAAGATTTTCACTCCTTTCGATACTCGCAGACAAGAATCTTAAAAAAAAATTTCACTCTTTTCACAAATATAAAACGAAAAGGATTCGAAGGACACCTCTCCTATTGAGCAGATAAATTACGATTTATTACGGCTATCCTAAAATAGAAAACTTTCTATTCGAAAATTAGAAAGTCCATGAGCCTTTATCTTCCAAGATAAAGGACACTGACTTTGTATGCGAAAGGATTCAGATTTTTCTTTTATTCAGAGTTTCTTTCGACTTTCAACCGGTTGAAAAAAAACACGGGAAATTCTTCGCAAGAAAGGGTAGATGTTATGGCAGAGTCAACTTTCTAGCTATTGTGCAATTTCTTGACGACAGTTTTTTATGGCACTTTTATGATGGGCCCAGGTAATTGACTGAAAGGAAGTTTTCTGCACGTAAAACTCTGTTTGAGTAATTAAGTGAGAGTGCATTGAGTTTATGCGGTACGAAATATGAAGGCTGTAACCCAAGCAGGCAGATTAACGTGGACAAAAGAAAGGATATTGAAGTGCATTGCACAAGGGGTTTGAGCAATAATTTACGACTATCCAAGAAGACATTATCTACATACAATTTTTTTTATTATGAATTATGCCAACAAACTGTGTAATTTAATTAGGTACATTATGTTAGGAAAAATGGCAATGTTACAGTAAAATAAAGAAAAGAAATTATTACGTTGTGCTCAATTAAATGTTGTTTTTATGTACTAAACGCAATATTGTAGTTGGAAAAGCTACAGCCTACTGTCGAAAATAATTACAAACTGTGTATATATATATTTAAGTATTATTGAAATAAATGAACTATGAACTAGTTAAGAATATTCACAGCTTTCTTTTTTAATTTGTTCGAATTTAGAAAATTGATGATTGTAGGTTTGTGGTATTAAATCTGATGGGATAGGGTAAAATATCAGGTACTAACGAATACATGAAAATTGTAAAGCAATGAGACTAAAAAAAATAAATATTGCTTCGAAGTTGTTGAGGTAAGGAGTTTGGTGGTCACTTGTGAGCATGTAGAGTAAAGGGTGATCAAAATCAAAAAGCAAAGCAACAGAATGTATTTTTCAAACACCGCATCTAAGCAGACTCCTACCCAAAAAATAATATTGGTGCGCCCAGACTGTTGGCAGATTTTTTATCAGTTCTTTTTTTTCAATTTCTATAAAAACAGATTGGATAAAATATTGACCAAACCAAATCAAAAAATTCCGAAACCGACTTTTAAGCGATTATAAAAAAACAATTCGAAAGATATCTCATTTGAATTAGATATGTTGGAATTCGCGGAAACGTACACCTTTATTTTACACCCCCTTAAGGGTTGAATATCGCACAATCGTGAAATTTTTAGGTTATTACATACAAAATACAGAGTAGTAAAATCGAATTCGATATATCATTAGACCTAAAATATTTTTCAAAAGTCATTGAAATTTGAATAACCACCTTGCACCCCCGTGACGGATGAATATTGAAAAATATTATGGATTGGATTATATTTAAACTTCTTAGAAGATAAAGCGAATTCGATATCTCACTAGACCTAAGAAAAATTTCGGAATTCGTGAAAACATATTCAACCACTTTACATCCCCTTAGGAGTTAAATATCAAAAAATTTTGAATAAGGAGCCACCGTAAGTAAAACTTATTTGATACCTCGATAGACCTGAAAGATACGACGAGATTCGGCAAAATGTAATGTATGTGACTAACAACCTAAGGAATAACCAGCAGGCTATTTGGAATGTTATTTTTTAGGCTGCCAGTAGTATAGTAACCTGCACCGCATCACAGCATTAAACACGTTTCGGACTTCTACCCATAAAACAATAAAGTTGCGTCCAGGCTGTTGGCATATTTTTTAGCTTTCTATCCTTTGCGGCTTTCGAGAAATTAAAATTAGAATTTTTTCATTTCTACCCCCTTCCACCATTACCCCCTACATGCAGACGCTCAAAATGGTTTTTCCGCTAGAAGTCTACCGGTACCTGTAAAATTTTAAATATCATATCTGATATGGTTCTTGAGATATAAAAATTTAATTTTTTGTAAAATGTCTGTCCTCCCACTACCTCGCTTCGCCTCCCCTTCAAAAATTTTACATCCAGTAGACTCGCTTCCTGAGATCTAGAAACCAACATTTTTCATCTAAAACGTTCCCCCCTCCTCCCCACCCATCCAAAAGATACCACTCGTAGGGGTTCACCACAAAAATTTCATCTTACTATCTCAAGGGGTTTGAGAGCTACGCACCTTCCGGTTTTGCGTACGGCGTCTACGGCAAACAGACGGACAATTTTTTTTTGCTTTTTTGGGGTTTCCTAGTCCTAAAACGTGGAAACTCAAAATTTCAGGATAGCAATTTTTTTTTAAATTTCAGGTTGATCACAATACTTTATTATTAAAAAATAATAAAGTAAAACTGAATCTTTTCTACATATATAACACATACAAGGTTTCAACTTTCTAGCATAAGCCGTTTCTGATATCCAAAAAACTGCCGCCATAAATTGCTTCCTCTAAAAAAATTAAATGCTTCTGGAATGCACCAATGGTAGCTGTATATAGCCATCAACTTTCAGCTTTCTGTCCTTAGCGATTCTCGTAAAATAAAAATCAGAAGTTTTTGCTTTCCAACCTCTCCCACCCTGATCCCATGTACATCCACATACAATTTTTTTCCCCGATAGAGGTCCGTTGGGCTTAACTCCTGTATAAGTTTCAATGTCATATCTGGTTCGGTCATTGAGATATAAAAATCGATTTTTTTGGAAATTTCGTAGAAAAACTAATCCCGTGTACAAGTTCTACGGCGCTTATAAGCTGCATGTTTTGAATCGAGAGATTTCCAGCATATTCAGTTGTGTGTGTGTGGAAGTGAGAGGAAGTGTGAAGAACATGCAAGAACGGGTAGAGTATTCAAGAAGGCGAACCTTGAAGGCGAAGGCTTGATACACCCTCTGACGAGACTATGCCATCCGATGACGGACTTCAGACCCAGTCCAACACAGTCTTATAAAAAAACTTGCCTATCCAGTGAAGGTTTTCCAACTGTCATGCCCTCAGGGACAGCGATTAATCAACAGTCGGGGATTTTGTGTTGGGGTTTCACACCAGAAACTCCACCGACGCCGGGAAACAACAAAAAACTTAAACAAGGCGAACCTCTGTTTACACATTCGCAGTCGCGCTAGTTTGCATAGGTAGATTGTAGATACGTCGCATTAGACGCAAGTATAAGCCCAGCATAAAGTATAGTACTGTATTTTGGCGAAACGAAATCGAACGAAAAAGTACCTTAGAAGTAGAGTGAAATAAATTCTACAGTTCGCTACTTGATGTCAGTGATATAAAAGCGCGCGAAATTGGAAAGAAATTAAAAAATTGGCAAGAAATTACAATTCCGACACACCACATAACAAAATATAACACACAAAATTTTCTGAGCACGAACGAACTGAACTGACAGCGAACGGTTGAAAATTTCGAATTGTCAAAAATTTCGCTTGTCATAAAGCCTAGTACGAACCTCGATCAAAATTTTGCCACCCATATGAAATGCATGTAAAAAAGTTGTCAAAATTTTGCCAACTCGATTTTCGCGTTGGCTTTCTGTTTGGTGGTACGGAGTTCATGTCAAAATTCTGCCACGATTTGACAGTTCACTCACCGACCAAAAGATGATGTTGAAACCGTGGAGACCAATTTTCCGCCACCATTTAAATGTGCTGCTATTTAATTTTGCATTGCGGTACGATAATTTTGACATCCCTTGTTTGAATTTGAATTTGTCAGTTTTTTTCCAAACTGACTTTGGTTTTTGAGATATCGATTGTTTCTTTGAATTTTTTTTTAAACCAAAGCGGATTTTAAAATTTTTTATGCGCGTATAAAATTAACCGTGGCCGATATTATTATCCACGACACTTAATTACCATAAAAAACACGCGTTAAATAAATTGTTCCCAGCTGTTTATTTCTCCACAGTATTCTACACAAAGAATTTTTCACTGTAGAGTTGGTAGAGATATATAAAGCGTTATATGCAAGCCTGGCAACCGCGCAACTCGATCGGTTTCGCATAATGGAAACAGCAACAACCGAATACCTAGCTGCAAAGTAACCCAATCAGAAACCTAGTTGAAGTATATAAGAGGGCGGAGCAACTCAATTGTACCTCCCTTCTAATAGAATGTTCTCGCAAGTACCAGAACAGCGTTGAAGATCAAAATCGAATGCTCTAAAGCTTTCGAGAACAGTCCACACACATCACCGAGCGAACATTCAGGCACAGTCTCCACTACAGCCAAGTAGTATAAAAGCAGACGAAGCTTCCAGCGAGGGACATAGTAATTTTTATTTCGTGACTGTGACAGCCAGCGTGTATACGCGACCGTGTTGGTAGAAAGCGAAAGTGATCGAGTCAAGCGATATACCGTGGTGGTCAAATAAAAGTTAACACTCTGAAAAAAAGCGAAATTTCCTAGAAAACCCTATTTTTATGGGTCTTATAATTAAAATCCCATGCGGGGTTAGTTACCTGTCGGTTTGTTGTTAAGTACCTGTCGGTTTCGCGACAAGGTCGGCTTCTGTCAAGCGTTTATTGTAGTTGAGCCGTTGATGAGTAAACATGGCACCACAGTTGGGTAGTGAAAAAAAAGTGAGTATTGTCGCGTTCAGCAACGAAGGGCTTTCCACTAGGGCTATAGCCAGAAGAATTGGTTGTAGCCATGTGACTGTGTCTAAAATTTTGAAAAAAACGAGAAAGGATCACTCCAGCGGAAACCAGGAATAGGACTTGGGAACAAAAAGACGACCGCGAGAGATGACCGACATCTTAAGAACTTAAGCCTAAGGGACCGAAAAAGAACCGCTAGGGAAGTCAACATGCACTTCCAGGAAGCGACTGGAACAATGATTAGCGACAGAACTGTTAGAAGAAGGCTACAGTTATGTGGACTTTTAGCTCGGCGACCCCGAAAAAAACCAACTTTAACGGCTAAAATGAGGACAGCGAGGCTGAACTTCGCCCGATCTCATCGAAATTGGTCGCAATATGACTGGAAGAGAGTAGTCTTCACCGACGAATCAAAATGTAACCTGAACCAATCGGATGGATTGCAGTATGTACGTCGCAGAATCGGAGAGGAACTTCACGAAGACTGTGTAGTGACTCGAAACAAGTTCCCTCCGAGTTCCATGGTTTGGGGTTGCATTTCCTATTTTGGCACCGGAGATTTGGCTTTTGTAGAAGGATCAATGAATGCGATCAGTTACGTCAGCGTGATTGACAACCAATTAATCCCGTCGATGGATAGGCTCTTCCCAGTCACTTACGACCCGATTTTTCAAGATGACTCTGAGCCATGTCATCGCGCTCGTATGGTAAGTTGTGGGCTTTTTACAAAAAACAGTTCAATACAAACATAAAAAAAAATAAAATCCTAAAATAATTGTTTCGTTTTTAAACAGGTTAAAGAATTCGTCGCAGAAAGGGGAATTTCCACACTTGAGTGGCCAGGAAACAGCCCCGATTTGAACCCAATCGAGAATTGTTGGGCCGAACTGAAACGAAAAGTGGCAAGTCGGAGACCAAGGACCAAGGAAGAGTTCAAAAACGCCATCAAAGACGCTTGGAAGGACGACATAAGCATCGAATACTGTCAGACATTGATAAAATCTATGCCTCGAAGGATTGACGCTGTCATCAAGGCTCGCGGAGGATACACGAAGTATTAGTTTTAGCTATTAATTAAAGAATATTGCTCCTACCTACCTACTAGTAACTTCCCATACAAATTCCCTGTTAAGAATCCAAAATAGTTGTTAATTTTCAATTCAACAACTTTTGTTGCGAAAATGCTCATTTTGCTGATAAAACATAAAAGTGGATGTAACTTCAAAATAAATAAATGTTTTGTTTATGTGTTTTATACATTTTAAGTATAACACTAAAATTAAATAAATTAACACCAGTTCGTTTTATTTATAATCAAATATCATTATGTAGAGCCAATATCACCACATATTTATAGGTGTTAACTTTTATTTGGCCACCACGGTATAAGCGGGCGGTATTGCCATACAGTGCGAATTATTGTGCGAATAGAATTAAAGTGCGATTAATAAATTATCACTTATTTTGATTTTAAACGAATTATGTTTTACTTGAAATCCCGGCGAACCCCTAGCTCGAAACAATCGTAAATTAGCGTGGCAAAATTCTGATCGAGGTCCGTACTAGGCTTAAAAGGGTACCCTACCCTTTGAAACGAAACCAAGCACCATCTATTAGTGACTACTGCAAATGTTCATTCCGCCCATGAACACAGTACTGAAAAACGAACGAAATATTTCGTCGCGAAAAGTGAGCGAAATATTCATTTTTTTTATATGGAATTTGACAGTTCAATTTCCGATGCGGCATATCTCACCGACCAAATTTCTGACAGATAGCATCTTAACAGCTTTAATACAAATTATCACATTTAACTTTCCTCTCATTGCTACAACACTACGCTATAATTTAATGGCCGCTTCAGGTCGAATTTCCAGACGGCCATTACTACCACAACAAGCCATTAAGTTCTTGTTATCTGTATAAAAAGTTCAGTAACCTGCAATTATGCGAGAAAAATGGCTCTAGCACACTGTGTAACTAAGTGGACATATGTCACTGTTCACACCGCATAACACCAGTAAATTATTGAAATCAATTATTTGATTTTGAATACCGCATTCGTTCAAGAGCAAGAAAAAGTGACTGGCAAGTGCGAGGCGTTCCACTCCAGATCAAGATCAAGTCATTCATCGTTTGTCCACTATAGGGCTGCAGTTGCTGAAAACAAGAAGTTCTTGTCAAATGTGAAAATAAAACTATTAAAACTACTTGAAATGCCATAAATACGCTGAACTCTAAGGGCAAAGCAGCGTTGGCGATAAGGAGAAGGCCGCTACACAGACGCTGAAATTAAACCAGCCCACCATATGCCAGATAAATCTGTCAAGCAAACCAAAAACAGTGAGGAAAAAACGACCAAACACAAACCAAAATCAAAAAGCGACATAAGCCATAAGATGGAACGTTTCGCGCTCAATTTTTGACAAGTCGCGTGTACAAAAAAAAACACAACAGCAGCAACAAGCCTAGGCCACTCAGCTGTTAGACATATCTAATTTTGGATCTAGCAGAACAGACACGCCAGTCGGAATAGCTTAGCGCGCTAACCAAACCGGCGGTTATAAAAAAAAGCTCGTGTATGCCAAAACGTTTTGGCTATTCACAAATTCCGAATCGTGACCACTTCCATAAAAATTGTTTCGTCACAAACCCCCCCAAAAAACACCGTCATATTGTTTAGTGGTACGAATAAAAGTCGGGGCGTTGTTTTTTTTTTTTTTTTGCTTTCGTCTAGTGGTCAAGCACTGATTTAAGTCTCGGCTTAATATGTTTTAGTACGCATTATTTAAATTTAGAATTGTTTTTATGGTTTTTATAGCACATGATGATGATTTTTATTGCGTATTAAAGTTTATTATGATGAGCATATAACATTTCATTGATACGGTGCAGATGAGCACGCCGCTTCGGTTCGCGGTACAAAGCTGCCATAATAACATTATAACCGCAGAAATTATGTTGACGGTGTTGTTGTTTTGTTGTTTATTGCTAAGAGCATGGCACAATAAAAGAAAACGAACGAGTGGTTAGTGTATCACACGATTATAGTGCGATAGGCCAACCGAGTACAAGAGCGGAGCTGCGAAAAAAAAGAACAATTCGCACTGCAAAATGCTAATAAAGTGTTAACAAGTTAATTGAAAATTATCTTAGCACCTTTTTTTTGTCTCTCTCCTCTCCTCGGAGAGAAATTGTGAAAGAAAAACGCATTTCGTTCACCTCGGCTAACGGAAAGGAGGAGCTTGAATGGGTCTGTGCCTTGGCTAAGTGACGGGAAGTGGGTGCATACGGTTGATGGCATGGCGAAAAACCGGTTGCCTAGCAACAGAAACTCCCGGTGAACGAGAAGCACGGAGCCATATTGGATTTGTGCGGGGTTCGTTGCGCGCCATGACAGAGGACATTGTCTTGTCTGTCGTCTACGAAACAGTCTCGTGGGGTGGTTTTTCAGGTTGCCATTGAAATGCTGCTTCTTCGGTGGGTTTTTTTTCCTTTCCTCCGGGTAAGTTTAGTTTTGATGGGCGATATCTTTGCCAGGTATGTGCGATGTGCCGTCGTGTCTTCCTGTTTGGGTGTCGCACTTATAACAGTCTTTTGAGTGATTTGACTGCAGTTAGTATAAAGGAACTTGTTCGGGTGTGTGAATGAAATGTGTCTCGTCGTACAAGGGTGGAAAAATCGATTTTTCATTCATGTTTTGATTTTTCGCATCTGTGTGGTCGATATAGGGCAAAGTATCGTGAAGAGGAACATTTAGGGTGTACTCTCTAAGAAAACGACGAAACGGACTTCAATAGAGTACATCACTTTTCGGCGTAAAGTTAGACTTTCTGAATTGTTGGAAGTAAACTTTATTTCGGTGTGGGGATTTAACTCAACTTTTGCGTTAACTTCTACACTGCAAGCAAACAAGTTAAGACTTTTACTTTATAATTTTAAATCAAATCAAATCCCCCCGAAATGATGTAATTAAAAAATCACAACTAAAAGTAACTAATACGCGACGCGTAAATTATTTTACATACTAATTACTTGAGCTGAGTTAAGTTGTAGTTTTCTTACGAATTTGAACTAAACTCGTAATTCCATGAAAACTAACTCACCATGGAAATGGAAACGTAGTGATGTGATAGTTAGCCAGTAGGAAGTTCGAGGAGAAAATGAGGGAGCAAATATTGAGGTATCTAGTATTACTATCAATGGAGCATAAAAGGAGATTTTTAACAAAATTATGTAGAACACCGCCACTTCTCTTTGTTCGCTCCAAATGGATGAAAATGGGATTACGAAGAACATTTTTATTATTCCAGGAAAGTTACTCTTATAGTACTCAAATAATGTTTAAAATCACCATTTGGTTTGAGAATTTCCATCGAACGCGTCGATTCACACAGTCGCAATTTAAAAATGTCTGATTGGAGTTAATAAATTTGTTTTAGTTTTAGCTTTTTTTAGTCTCTTGAAAAGTGGTATAAGGAGATTCTTTGTGGCGTAAAATCTTATTATTATCGTCCTGGTTGTTAATATATAGTCATTTTATGCCAAAAACGCGATTAGGGTTTTTTTTTAATTGAATGTATGAAATGGTCTCAAATTTCACATTTAGGAAGTCTATAGCCAAACATCCTGTGCTACAGAGTGCTTCCTGGAAGTTAAAATAAAATGTATTTTAATGAATATTCCACTATACATAGTTAGGTCCGGAAATATTCTGAAAGTGGTTTGCGAAATTTTATCAGTTTAGTGAGAACGCCACGAAAAAAAAAAGTTTGTTTGGTCGAATTTGCAAGGCAAAGTTTGTTAACGGGCATAATCGACCTACTCCTTCCGGTAGCTGCCATACAAAAAGTGCTTAAGATACGTGTTCGGGAATATTGACCAATAACTTCGGAGCGTCTTAAGCAACGGTTATAAAATTTTGTATACGTTGGTTTTTCAAACGTTGCAGTTAAATCAATGAATATCAAAGTTCCAAAGAGTCCTTTGAGTAGCTACCATACGAAAATCCTGTAAAAATGTCTTCACTCAAATTACGGAATTCACTATCTCTTAAGAAATCGTTCAGCCACAAATTCGGAATTTTGTACAAATTAGTTTTGAGTGAAAGTTTACTAGTCAGCAAAATCATTCTACTCCTCGGAGTACCTTCCATACAAAAAGTCCTTAAGGCATGTGTTTAGGACTATTATCCGATAGCTTGAATGCTTCAAACCAGGAATTTGAAATTTTGTACAAGTTAATTTTTAAATGGTTACTGGTAAAAGGACAAGTATGCTAGAAATCGAGTGAGTCCTTCTTGCACCCCCATGTGAAAATCCTTCAAAACGGAAAATTTTACTTTCGATAACTTACCTAGTTATAGATATGAAATTGAACACTGATGATATTTTTTTTTAGTTTCGTGTAGCAGCCAAATGAAATTCATGAATAAAGGACAATGCACTCCTGATTCTACTTTATCCCCAACTACAATATAAATCGGAGTTCAGTATTTCATCTTGAGTATCTTACAATTGGCTTGCAACCGATCGTGACTGCAGTTATGTCTTTTAAATAATTCCACTGCACTTAGATTGAAGATCATATTGCAACGAAAAAAAGGAGGAGAAAAGAAGAGCAAAGCGAGTTGTTCTTGCATCTCTAAAGAAGTGCGAGAGACCTCGTTCTATGCACCCTTGCAACAGTTTTTAAATGATTCTTTGGGAGTTACAATGAAGATTTGATTTCAGAGGACATGCTCTTGCAAAAAGGAGGTCCAATGGAGGAGAAAAAGAGGTCTCCGAACCTCCCTGAAGAGTACTCTAGGATTAATAACGGGACATTTACTAGTTCGACGAGTACTCCAGAATTAGTCCCATGAGAGACCTCGTTTCAAGCTCCAGTAGAAGTATTTTTAAATGATTTTTTAAGAGGTACAATGGAGATCTGTCTTGAGGAGACATACTCTTGCAAAAACGAGGTCAAATGGAAATTAATTTTTATAATAAGTAATCTTCTAACGATATAATTTTTCTGTAAACCCCTCCCCGAAATAATTTTTTGCGCCTGGACTGAGCAGACCCCTTCAAGTGGCCACCTTTTGGGTGGTGGGGGTGTGAGTGGGGAGGTGGGGGAAGCGTTTTAGACGGAAAATTTTGGCTTCTAGATCTTATAGATAAGAATTTTTCTAAAAAATCACGTCTCATATCTCAAGAACGGTGTAAGAGAGATACTTAGAATTTTTACCAGAAGTAGGCCTAATAGAAGCTTAACAGAAAAAAAAATGTTGAGGGTGAGGGTGGGGGAGGGTGAAAAGGAAAAAGTTCCGATTTTTATATCTCGAGTACCTATAATGATATAAAGCTGAAATTTAGATAGAACTATAATAGTAGCATGCTGGAAAAATATAATTTTTTATAGGGGTAGTATGGTACGGGGGTGGGTGGTGTTTTTCCTAACTATAGAAAGGTTTATGCTAGAAAGTTGAAACTCGGTATGTAGATGTAAATCAACTAGTAAAGTAATATTGATTAAAAAAAAAATTAAAATATCCATTGGCGTTCGGAAGGGGGAAAAAAATTATCAGCGAAAATGGAATACATATGTATATTTTCACGATTTTCGTCATCTCTAGTAGGTCTTTCCAAATATTGTATTCATTTTTATTCTACGGATTCTTCATATAAACACCTAGAAAGTATTTTCAGGATTTTTTTAAATTCCACCCGCAAGGTGGTGCAAAGGGGTTGTATACATTTTCACGAATTCAGCCGTATCCCTCAGGATCTAATCAGACTAATCGAATAATTTCTTACTTTCACGGGCTTGTTTGATAATCACCTAAAACTTGTTTTCAAGTTTTTTCCTTTTTCAAACCCTAAGCTGGTATAAACGGATTGAACACGTTTTCACGAATTCCGTCATATATCTTAGGAGTGATAAGACATCGGATTAGTTTTCACTTCCTCGGGCTTTCTTTATATATATCTAAAAATTCATTTCAGGATTTTAGGATATTCAACCCCAAAGTGGGTGCAAAGTGGTTGCATATGTTTTCACAAATTCCTACATATTTCTTACTTCTAATGAGATATCTAATTCATTCTTACTTCCTAAGGCTTCCTACATAGTCGCCAAAAAGTTGATTTCAGTATTTTTAGATATTTAACTCCAATAGGACGTAAGGCCTTCGACATATTTCTTAGGATTGATGAGATATTAGATTGGTTTTCACTTCCACAGACTTTTTATATAATCGCCTACAAACGCATTTCCGATTTCATGTAATGGCCCAAAACCAAATCACGAAAAACCCCCTAATCACGTAACAACTGATATTATACTACGACTTAGACCTCGTGCCGGAGTATTAGCCAATTATGTAATTCATGTGGAAGCGGCGTAAGTATTCTACCGCGACCCCATTCTAACCGCTTTCCGAACTTTTTTTTAAGTTTTCAGTCACATAGTAACCTACACCGCGTCTCAGAATTAAACGCGTTCCGGACTTCTAACCAAAAATAATAATGTTGCGCCCAGACTGTTGGCAGATTTTTTTACTATATATGGCAGTGTAAAGAACTCTTCTGAGACCCTATTCCTACTTCCATTATTATTTCTTACTTACTCACTTAATGGCTACAGGTAGGAATCGAACCCGCGATTAAAATTTCTGGATTGGCACGCCTACCCATTGCGTCGCTGAAGGCCTTTCATTCTCATTTCCCAATGTAGCAACTTAACTTAACACAAGCGATTAATATTAATGAATTTTAACGCCAAAGGATGTAGTTATATTATTTGCAATCGATGGTGTTAAATGTGTGCTATGTTTTGAGGACGGTGTTTAAGAAAATTGTTTTTTTTTTGGAGAGTGTACAGTCAGTGCCAGAATTAATTACAATGCACTTTTACTCGGAAACAATGTAAGAAGGGGTCGTAACTTAGGTACCTAGTTTTTATTAATTTTTATACGAATGTTTTGTAAACGAACGTTAGTATCGTTGGAGGAGGTTGGCAGAATGCCTTCTAAAGCAATAAGATCATGTTATTGCCGTCGTTCCGACAGCGGGAAGAAATATAAAATGGCAAGAAGACTATCTCACAATCAATTCTTTCAATTGTTATTGCAGTTTAAAGACAATATACCGCAAAGTTGGTTTAAGTTGAACAGTTTCAATGCCAGCAGAATAAATTGAAAATGGGATTTCCAAGTGACGGACCAATATAAAAATATTCCAGATGTGAACGTACCAACGAGCAGTAAATAATTTTAAAGGAGTGGAAATTATTAGAATCTTGACTATTGCGGAGAGTGAAACCAAGGATTTGCCGGAATGAGCTACTTATTCCATTGTAATAAGGTATAAATGTCAGTTGTTAGTTGGGCAATGATCACAAGTCCCTAACAATATTGACCACAGATAAATAACAATATTTAGATACGTTCACGTTCACGTGAAATATGACATAATTACACTTAGAAATGTTCAATGGACGATTACCGGTACATCAATCAAAAAGGTGTTTCAATAACCTGATAATCTCGTATAATGTTTACAAAAAAAACAGGGAAACTAAATGCGATTCCTGTGGCTCTCCGGATATTTAAAAAAATGGCAACATAAATGTGTAACAATATAACGAAATTTAAGAAAAGAATCTGAAATACTGAGACGGTATGGATATCACAAAGCAGCAAATTGTGCCGTGAAAATTATAAGATTTATTTTCGAAAAAAAAAAAATCCAATCGCATTCCAAAGAAACCAGTTACAGTATCAGTCAAACCACTGGCTTAGCTTTTCGTAACGAACAGCTCTAAATTATCATAGCCTTGAAGTTTTGGTGATCAAATTATGTTTTTCAGAATAAATCAGCAGATGGCCATCTATAGATTCAAAACGTAGGTATTAGTGTAGGGGAAAGTTGGCAAAATATAAGCTCGGTAGGTAAGGTATAAATTTGTATTTTTATCCGAATTTATTCAGAACAGAGTAGATTAGCTAAGAAAAATAAACAATTGCTAAAATATTGAAATATTTCTGTGAAGTGAAAATATCGAAAATTAGAGAATAAGAACATTTCGCAATTAGAGAAAAATATTAACTTTGAAGTTGGAACAAATGACAAAAAAATCCAAAATTAAAGTTCTTTATAAATTCCAAGTTTTAACAGTTTAGCATAGGTTGTTCTTGAGCTATAGAAACTAAAATTTTTCTTCTGAAACGCATCTTCCGTTAACACTTCCGTCCCAAAAAAGTTACCATGAAAAGGACTTCATTCAGTCTAGCAACAAAAAAACGTTTAACTTAATATCTCAACGGATTTGTGAGCTACGAGCCTACAAACGCGTTTGCATACGCCAAACTGACGGTTTTTTTTTGTATTTACTAGTCCTAAAACGTGAAATAAAAATAAAAAATTGTAAGGTATTCAATTTTCGACCACAACACACAATAAATAAAGTAAAATAAATAAGTAAGGTAATGTAGATGTAGGTTGGTACCCACTTAACAAAAGCCACTTGATAAAAGAAATTGACTTGTGTTCATAGCTCCGAAGAATAAAAACGTGATCTCAAAAATAGCGTATGCTAAAAACTTTAAATTTAATTCAACAAAATATGTAGCATTACTTATAAATACTTCTACTACTTTATGTTTTTGCAAACAGTCTGAACTTAAAATATTGGTATTGCTCGCAAATACGCTTTAGGTGACTAGATAAAATGTGAAATCTGTTTTTTCCTTGCAATTTGAAAGCTTGAATTCGACAACGGAAAAATTCGCCTACTCCTTCGAGTAGCTCCCAAGCAAAGCCCTTGATTTCTCCGGCTTTGCCACTATTACCCAACTCCTTGGATGTAAACTGTTAAAGTTTTGTAATACGTTGAAACCCATAAGAGTTAATGTTATATAGATTACTAAATTAAAGTTTTTTTTTAAATAGTGGCCAAAAGCTTTTCTTATTTGAATATCATTCAATTTTTATTTCTACGAACTAAGGTAAAACATAAATAAAGTTCAAATTACGACATTTCAAATTTGTGATGTGAAATCAGCTCAACTCTAAAAAAATCACAAGTAGAAATTATTTCAATCCAAGTACAGCCTCTGAACTAATTGCAATAGGACTGTAAAAATCGAAGAAACAAAATAAATTTATTGCATTTCTTCAATCACCGAGAGCATTTTTATTGCTGTTTAATTGACAAACATCAATAGTTGGCATAACAGTCAGCTAGACAATCGATTCGGATTATAATTTTGCACTATAAATGCAAAACACTATCTAAGACCGGGTAGTATAATTTCGAATTACTCGCCATTCAGTATACTTAACATTTTAAGTGTTAGACTTATAAAAAAAAGGAAGGCAGCTCTTCGCCAGTCAATCAAATATAGGTCCAACCCGTAGAAGAACTGAACAGCCATTTCGATTTTCATTTTAAATTTTATACGCTCGAGATAAGCAAAAACACTCAGACGGTGGTCTTTTCTCGTACAAATTGATATAAATATAATAGTTTATATGTTGTAGATATCAATAATTAAAATTTTAAAGTGGAGAGGAATACTAATTTCGTGTTGTTGTAGTTTATAATGCTTCTTGATCGTGCACTAACCTTTCAAATCAATGGCAATAAGTCTCGATTAAGACTTCAGACAGTTCAATTGGCAATGTGGAAACAAGGAACGGTTTACGATTCGCAGTTTACCGTCTAAGGAATACGCAATTAATTGCCAATTGAATGGAGTATTTGTTCTGTTCTCCTTAAGTTGTTATTACGATTTCAATCTGCATTCGCCTCGTAATGCACTTGATTGTAAATCTTGTCGTTGTTATAGGAAATAATAGATAACTGATTTCAACATGCAATTGAAATTTTGTAGTGTGTTTTGAAAGTTACAGACACAAGTTTGAATAAAATTTCGTTGTTGTAATAAAACAGGTTAAGATATTTGAGCCGTTGATTTTGATAGTGGCATCAGTCACTTTTTCAAAAAAATTTTGTTGTGATATTCTGAAGATGTTTTATACAACACGAAGCAACTTCCTGAGAACCTCTTGATGCAATTATTTCATCTTACTTTTAACAAATACAAGTAAATCTTCTCGAAATTTGGGATCAATATTTTTAAACATGTTGAAACGTAAAAATTTAAATATCTCGATTTAAAAACAAAGTGACTTATGCCACTTTCAAAATAAACGGCTCATTTATTTATTGACTGATCAGTATACCACTAGTCTAGATGAAATACTGAACTCCAGCTTATAATGGGGATAACGAAAAGAATGAGGAGTTCACTTAGGAATAATGCGAAATTTTTGAAGAGCTATCGCTTGGCGCTTCTCACAGGAGAAGACAATTGGTACCATTTTCAGTTATGTAAAGGTAACTTCTAGCAAATTATCGTATGCGATAATTATGGATAAATTGAGTCTTTTGGGGTTTTAGGAAATTTAACGGGTTTGTAGTACTGTAGCAAATGGAGGATTAAAATCGAATGAATTTAAAATGAAAACTTCACTTCTTAAACACTACAAACTTACTATTTAGTTCAGGGGAAAACTGTCGGACGAAATAGTTGCAACATTAAACATTTGGAATAAAACTTAATAAGGAATTTATTTTTAATGATATTATGAACAAATAAAAATCATCACGATCTATTGTAATTTCTGCCGCTGAAGCAAGATTCGTTTATCATTTTATTCACTTTATTTTTAAGTTTACTACCATTTTGCATTATTTAAAAACAATTTTCCTATGGCTATTTTTTGCATTGAACAACAAATCACAGGTAAAATGAGCAACGAGAGAATATTTTACGCAGAAATATTCCCTGACTATGGCAATTTTTTTTTCAGATATAAAAAACATATATTCAGTAAAAGTAACAAAAAAAAAATTTGTGAAAAAATTAAATTTTAGATATTTTCGATCAGAAAAGTATCATTAAAAAACGTACACAAACATATTACCCCGTCTTACGTAAATCAGTTATTAAGCGAATATATTTAAAAACATTTTAAGTTAAAGCGAATACGATATCTCATTAGACCTACGAAATATGTCGGAATTCGTGAAAACATACACAGATATTTCACACCAACTTAAGGGTTGAATATCTAGGAAACTTGGAAATCGATCTTATACACAGAACGAGGAAGAAAAAGTAACAACCCCTGCTCAAAGATGAATTTTGTTGCCCCACCTCCGCAGGACAATGCGAACGTACAAATACATATACATAAAAAGAATCAAAATGAGTTACAAAACACGCCAACCATCCCCGAAAATTGCTCCCCTATCAAATATGTTAAATATTCATTTTATTTAAGAAAAAAAAAATCTCATTTTTATTTCTCGAGAACCGCTAAAGGTACTCTTACACGAGCAATTAAAATTGCTCAATTTGCAGCAATATTCGTCAACCTTGACGTCACGAAAATATGAAGCAACACACAGCAACTATAGCAACAGACGATGAGGATCAACTTTTCATCAATTCGTTGGTGAATTGTGATGAGCGATATTGACCAATATCTAGCAAATTCGGCAATAAGGCCTTACACGAGCAATTCAGTCTATGAATAACACGAAAGCAAACTTGACAAACAAATCTAAAACTTAAATAAAACTTGGAAATATTTGAATTCCAAGTTATTATAATACGAAACTTGAGAAATAAATACAAAACTCAAAACAAAACTTGACAATTGAATCACCGAACGAGGACAATTGCTCGGAAATTTCCAAGTTGGTGCAGTACAGCAACTATAGCGCGAGCAATACCAGCAATCTGTAAAAACATTGCCGAAATATTGCCGCAACTAGCATGATGTTGCCTGTATTGCTCCATTAATCGCTCCACTAGTTTTGGCAATAGTCATCGGGCACAAAATTACTCGTGTAAGAGCACCTTAAGGATAGTAAGTTAAGAATTAATATCTGTATAGTGCCACCTTTCGTATCTCAGAAACGGCTTATGCTGGAAAGTTTAAACCTGGAATGTATTTGTATTACAGAAGTAATTTAATTAAAAAAAAATCAGATTCCCATATCTGTAAGTAGATACAGCAATAAAATTGTTCGTGAAAAGGGATTTATTAACATTTTCACGAATTTCGTCATATCTTTTAGGTTTGTAAAGATATCGAATTTATTTTACATCTAAATTGATGTTTTTTTACGATTGACAGTGTAGGCACTTCTGTCGCACCTCGAATTTAACCGCTTTGCGTAATTTTCTACTTAAAATAATAATGTTGCGCACAGAAAAATATTTATGTAGGTATTCTTTTTTTTTAATTTCAAATATAGTGGGAAAATATCGACATTCCACCTTGGGGGCTAAATTAGAAAAAATTCTGAAACCGTGTTTTAGGCGGTTATGTAGAAAACCTGTTGAAGTAAAAAGTAATTCAAAATCTCATCAGACCTAAGAGATATGTCGGTAATCGTAAAAACGTCCATAACCATTTTACAAAATTCTGAAATTAAATTTTTGGAGATTGTATTCAGTCTCCGAATACGAGGTCTCATTGGACCAGAAGATTTTAGTTGTTATAACACATCATTATTTTTATTTGAATTACAAATTTGTAATCTACGATTCTTGCTGGCGCGTCGCTTTAATTTTTAAAGGGGTACGCACTATGATACAATTGAAGCCCTTGGTGTAATAAGGAGTAAACTCTTTTTTTTAATAGCATGAGAGGGCTTGTTCGTACTGATTTCTTATTGCATTCGGATGAAGTTCTGCTAACGCAGTTAATTCCTTATGATTTAATAATATCCTTACTAATTTTAATGAAATCATAAAAAATCAACAAAATAATTTTAATGCAATAAAAGGCCAGAGAAGTCAAGTTTTCTCTGTTGTTCCAAGGGTTTCAATTGTTAGATTTCACGAAATTATTTGATAACACCATCCTATTAATTCATAGAAATTTTTTTTCTGGGTAAAAAAACTGGGGTTTTTTTGGTTATTGTTGAATTTTATAATTCTGTTTTATTGCACACCCTACGAACAATTCTCTGATTCCTGATCTGTTCATTAATATTTAATGTGATCCTGTATTAGACCAATTTATCTCATTGCAAATTAATTAATTTAAATAAAATAAATTTGGGGATCAAATTTTTTTCGGGTTAGAATACTGTTCATTCACCAAAAAATTGATAAAGATTGATTTTTTTTTTCATAAATTTTTTAAATTTAAACTTTTTGATAAGAAAAAAAATTGTTTTAACTTTTATTTACTCTTAGTCATGCAGGTAACTACGCATACCAAACAGAAAATCAATATGCAGTTGTTGAATTTATATTCCACTTTGATTGATTATACCATGTATGCAATTAATGTTCTTAGTGGTTACTGTAAATTGTTAACATTGTTCAACTGGATAAACAACAGGACGCCTAAGACCAAAACATTGTGCAAAAAAATAAAACACATCAACTTAAACCATTGCAACTAGATGCATTATATTTGTCTAAGTCTAAACGACTTTCATCAAATATTCTAGCAACATCGCAGACATATTTATTACTTTTAATATTAAATTATTCTGGGCAGATATTAAAGCGTGAACCCATTGGAATAGATGGCGAACCTATACGTAGAAGCAACTTAGAACGTATAGAAAACAATATGAAGCTACCAGAAGAAAACGCTTCCAATACTATCGGATCCAGCGTTCTAGACGAATGTATAGCCAACAAACCATAATAATGCCATGTCTCGGCATAAGAACTCTCGCTTCGGGGTCTCATGTTGTTTTTAATCGAGCCGTATAAATTCAGTCGACGTTTGCTAAAACGAATACCCCTTTAGAATAAATAATTACAGAATACGAGGGTTGTCATGCCCATCGAGAACACCCTCGACACATTCCATGCTCTTGCTTATTATCGACTTTACATAAATATTCCTTTCACATGAGCTCGAATTCACTTTTGGCCCTTTTTATTTTCAATCATTTTCTCCCTTTTTTCGTATAGGAAAAGGTTCCTTTCCATTTTCTTTTTCCTTACGAACCCTATATATTCCTTTGTACCCTGGATATCTACGATTCGATAGAAAAAATATATGCCAAAATTTCTTTTTCCCGATGCTTTTCTCATTTTTTCCCGGTACTTGTCTGAACTGAAAAATTTATCAACTTTTGAAAATATTACCCCGAAATATGTTCGATAAGACAGAGCCGAGAGAAAATAGTAGTTTCATAATTTATCCCAAGTCTGAAGGAGGTTTATACGTCAAGGGAAAGGTCACCGCCTTGTGCAAATATTCCGACAATGTGCATATCGTGTTCGTGTATATAAAGGACACGCTCCTGATGCTGTAGAACAATGAAAATGTTTGCCAGGAAGCCCACCGAGTGTGTTTTATGGCTACAAATTTCTATGCAAATTAATGCCATTACTACAACAGAAATTACCCTATTTACCATTTTCATAATTTCAAATTAATTTTACAGAGACCCAAGGATGTTTTTCTTAGTGGTTTTTTTTTGGGCCTGTTTTCCGACACGCTGATGTTTTCGCTATACTCGAAAGTGATAGCGAACTGCTCAAGTAACGTGCATACGAAATTTCGATATATAAATGCTAATTTTTATTGGATACTTGAAAAAAGTGTTGGTTTATGTGAATTAGTTTATCGGGTTTTATGGCTACGTAGTCTTTGATAGAAGCACCCAAATTTTTGACAATTTTAATTTAAATATTGCTGACTAACTTATCAAGAGACTATAGTACGGGCGACAAGAACGAAATTTATTAGTTGAGAAATTTCAAAGACATAATCTCGAAATTCGACTTTTGTTTGCAAGCAATCACTGGAAGTTGAATGAAATCACTCATGGCTTTGCTATAATTGTTCACGAGTTGACGGAATGCAGGCAGCGATTTTTTAAGCACTCAGATTTGGTATAATAGCTACAAGGAAGAGTTCTTTGATTTCAATAATTTTTTCTCACATGAATCGTATCATAAGGAAAACAGAACGATTTTTGGATAGGTGCTACCCAAAAGGAGTAGAAGGTTTTCACATAATAATCAACTAGACCGTAATACCTAACTTATGACCTAAGTTAACCTAACTCAAAACTAATTTGTAGAAAAATTCCATGAACGAACGCACAATTTTTTCAACGACTTCTGTATGAAGGCTACACGAAGGGCTAATTCTTGACTTAAAGCATTGTAAAATTATCGGGAAATATTTCTGAATTAAGTTTTAAAAGAATTTTCTCGACCAAGACCTTAAGGTAGATGGTTATGATATGAAATGAACCGGGAATGGAATTTTTGGAATGGATGTTGTCGAGAAATCTCTTCAGCTCCTTTGTAACCCTTGATAGGGGTATAGTAAATCAGTAGTTCCACTTCAAAAAACGCGATTTCGCACTTAATCTGCCGATTTTTACTATTTGCTCCATTAGCCTGCAATTTAATACTACACTGGAACCGGAGCCGGTACCGGATAAAATGTTATTTTTAGGACGCTTGCATACATATACCTACCGGTCTGAAAGAATTGTCGTCCCGGGTTCGAACTCCGGTTCGTGCAACCAGCGTTTCTCTCGTCATATCAAAAGCCAAGCACTTGCTTGTTTTTCCGACTCAGTACTACCGCCTAAAGTGTAGTGGCAATAGATGCTAACATTTTGCAGCAGCAGGGAATGTTTTCGAAACACAAACTACAATAATCTGCCAATGTTCTGGGCATAACTTCAACACTTTTCGAGACAAAGACCGGGAAGCAGTTAATGTCGAAATGCCACAGAAACCTTTAATGACCAATTTTGATTTTGGGTCATAGTCCCGGACGCGTTAACCCTGCGTCTACACTGGCAATTTATCTGGCAATGGCAATGATAACGGCAATATTGCCATATACAAATTGATAGTGTAGAGGCATCAAACGCATATAGCAATATTGCTCTAAACATTGCCATGACAATCATTGCCTTGTCAATTTTGAGAGCAGTATTGCCAGAAAGTGCATCGTTTGTTATAAGTGAGCGTCGCTTGTCAACAGGTAGAAATAAGGTTTTTTTTTGCTTTGATCGCGAATTTGCTAAAAATAATTAGACTAAAGAGCAAACTATTGAACTTATCAATAGATTTTTTTTGATGCAATGTCCGGCATTTTGGTTTGCTTCAGAACTTGACACTTCGAATTCACTCGCTCAAATGAAAATTACCTGGCAATCGGACCTAAAATGCCCACATATTACGATTTGACATTTAACGCAATGGAAATATTGCCATTCCCATTGCCAGACAAATTTCCAGTGTAGGCGCAGGATAAAAGTCAAAATGTTGCATCGATTGTTTCGATAAAATTAGGTTTTACGAAAAGTTAATTTTGTCACATAGTAAAAATCCTCCAATAAAAATTGTGGTAATTTAAACTTACATCATACATTTAAATAGATAGATAGATAAATTTATTGAAATTCATTAAGTTGCATAATAACAAGTTAAAATTTGTTCAGTGATTAGATCTTAATCTTTACAGTTGTAATTGATAAATTTGCATTCAATTTGCAGAAACTTATGTTAATCTGTTACATTAATGTGTTCAAGGAAAAATTTTGTTAGGGAAAAAACCTTGCTTAAATGACGTTAATGACTAACTTAAACCTAAACAAAAACTAAAAAAAAAAAATTATTCATTTAAATAAAAACGTGTAAGTAAAATCCAATTCCATATCTCATCAGATTTAAGAAAAATATCGAAATTCGTGAAAACGCATGCAACCTCTATACATCTTCTTGGGGGCCAAACACCAAAAAAATGCTGATGTTAGTTTTTAAGCGATTATACAATTCCGGGGAAATGAAAACCAATTCAATATTCAATATCACCTAAGAGATATGTCGGAATTCGTGAAAATAATAACGTCTAAGTGAAGGAGGATGATTATACCATACCATACCATACGTAACCCCTTTACACTCCCTTGGAGTTCAGTATTAAATAACTTTAAATTTTTTAGCGATTACATAAATAGCATATAGAACTAAAAGCCCACAACATAGCAATATCTGACCTAAGAGAAATAACGAAATTCGTGAAAATATATTTAATCTCTCTACACCCCATTTCGAAAGCCATGAAATCGATTTCTAGGCGATTAAATATATAGATTTGATCTGCTAGGGTCTATCTTAAACAATTTTTCTCCCTCCACTTTGGCATTTAGGATGTAAGCTCCAAGAGTCAAATTCCTATCGTAAGCTATTTTTGAGATACAAAAACCAAAACTTTTCGTCTAAAATACTTCACTCACCTTCCTCACACCCCTCAAAAAGTTATCAACTAAACGGATCCACCTAATCTACCGATTAAAAATTAGTGAATTAAACACCTCGAAAGGTTTGTGAGATACGCGTTTGCGTACGGCGGACAGACGGACTAAAAGTTTTTGCACTTTTAAGGTCTAAAACCTATCCGTTTCGAACTGAAGATGGTCTGTGAAAACGCCATGAATAACCCGAGAAAACTGAAGCTGAATATTGACAACTAGCTCTGTCGTTTCTCTAGAAGACTGCGAACAAACGTTGAAAATCTTTGATCTTTTTTGAAATACGAATATCCGGGGTATTCGCCTGCCAAGACGTAAGATTTCACTTTATAACTACCACTTGATATTACCTACCTTATGTAAGCAATGTGGACAAATTTAAACTTCAACATAACTTACACGTTCTGCTCACTTTATACGCTGTCGAACACAAATCGATTGATACGTAACTTCACAGCGCAGTGATACAAATCCGTTAACATAACACAATTTCATAGTGGCCTTGACGACATGTTTATACGGTTCACATAGTACCATTTCATAGTGTAGTAAGATAAGAGCGAAATAACTCGTTATAAGCTTCTAGAAATTTGCAATTCTCGGAAGGGGATTACTCGCCGTCTATATTGTTATTACACTTTTAGTAGAACCATTCAAGCCAGTCTAGGCCCCTTCATTTTATATATTTTTCTCTTGCTTTCTTCGTCGTCTCCTTAATGTACCCGGGGATATTGTTAGTTCTGTCATTTGAAGAATTACATTCAAGTTTTGTGGGTAAGACATTCATCGAGACCATTAGATACATTTGTACACATTTGAGTATTAGGAATTGTTGTTCGGTGCACTTCAAGACTCTTTTCAACTCGGTAACGACAACAAAAAATAGATATGTATATAAAAAAGCATGACGACACCACAAGAAATCAACTAAATTGAAAAAATTCTCACACCCGATAATCAACCGAATGTGAAATTGCTTCGGGAACTATAGCTCCACCGTATCAGCTCTTGTGCCTCTGTACAATATAAGAAAATAATAACAAAGATTCAATTTACTTAAACCGAACATGTTTGAGCGTTTGTTAATAATGTTATGGCTAGTTCACGCGTTTAAATGACGCGGTACCCTATTTCCACTGTGGTTTATCCTTCGCTGTCAACGGTACTATAAACATAATGCTTTATTACCATACTATGCCTTAACGCTTAAAATGCTGTCATCCAAAACGTTATTGGCTAACATGCAATTAAAAGCGCTAACCATAATTTAATATGTTTTTGCACAAGAAATTCAATTAAATGATTCGTTGCATTCAAATTCAATATATGGGCAATGAGTACAACATGTATGTAAGTAGGGTACCTTATACTTGTTTTGCGTTTAAAATAAATTTGGCGTTATCTTTTAATCGGCCGTAAGAAAACTGACCCAAAACTGAGCGGACCAACAGAAACAATTATCCGCGATACATCGTAAAAATGATCGTAAAAACCATTTTATGACGGTTGTTAAAATTTTTCGAATGTGATGTGTAACTGGGTATTTTTATGAACTAACCGATATTTTGACTTTCTTTTGAGAATGCTATAAAAGAGCTTTTTATTGCAGGAATTTTAAGAGAAAGAATAGCTTATTGTAAAACAATTAGCGGGATATGATGATTTTGGTAAATTTTGAGTCATGATAACAAAATTCTTGATATAATGGAAAATTTAACTGATTTCCAAATTTAATTTTTGTCTTATAAACCTACCTACCTATCGTCCAAAAGAATCGTTAACTGATTAGAAAATAAGTCGGGTAAATACCCAAGTAATCAGATTATTAAAATTGAAATTCCCCCAAAAACTGTAGGTCAGATTTACATTTTCTAATAGCACAAAATTGTGAAACCCTATTGATAAAAAGTAAGTCACTGTTATTCTACTCCCAATCGAACTGAAAGCACGCAGTGGACGACTGACAGATACAAAATACAACAATCCGTATAAAAAAAATATTTCTATATGAAAAAAAACTATAGCAATTTATTGATTGCACATCCCTTATCGTTGAAAATTATAAGAATTAAGTTCAACGCCTCAAAACCTTTGGAAATATTGTATTATTAAACTGAATTTGATCGAAAATATATAAAAATTATTAATTATTAAAATTATTAAAAGTCGTATAAACAACGTTATTAGATGTATAAAGATATTGAGGAATTCGTGTAACTTGGTGGTTAACAGTGGCGGCTCGTACATTTCTTAGCAGGTGAGGCTGAATTGGAATATTAAAACACGACTTTGTCGGGCTAAAACTTTACTGCGGTAAGTAATTAAGTAACATTTTCAAAATAAAAAATCACTAGTAACTTGATGACTTTTTCCTCTGTAAAATGGTGAGGCTCAGCCTCACTAGCCTCATGTGGCGAGCCGGCACTTGTGGTTAACTATAAAAAAAACATCAACATTATCAAAAATGTTGAAACCGGTTTTTAGAAGATTAATTAGAGTGCCCGTTAAAGGAAAAAAACGTTTTGTAAAATGGTGCACAATCACTTTACCGCCATCAGAGTTTGAATATAGCACAATCATGAGATATATTCTTTGGTTATTATAATGAAGCACATAGAGGCAAAAGCGAATTCCATATCTCAAAAGACCTAAAAGATTTGTCGGAATTCGTGAAAACTTACAAAGCCATTTTATACCCGTTGAAGGTTGAATATCGAAATGCTGAAATCAGTTTTTAGGGGATTCGCACTTAGAAGTTAAAGCGAATTCCATCTCTTAATAGACATACGACAACGAACACAACTAATCTATACCACCGTGGGGGTTGAATGTCGAAAAATTCTGAAAACAAATTAAAGATCCGAAGTCAAATTTAATTAGATATTTGGTCAAATCTAAGAGATATGTCGAAGTTCGTGATAATGAACGGATTCACGGATTTTTTATTGCATCATATTCATATCCCAATGCAAATCTATTTTTTTTTAAATAGTTTGATAAACAAAAAAAAATTTCTAGTAGGCACATCTATATATACAGACCAAGCTTCAAATTTCTAGCATAAGCCGTTCATGAGATACAAAAAACACCGCCAGTTTCGTTGCAGGCTTCCCTTATCAAAAATTAAACTATACCTAGAAGTCACTATTAGCATACATATACAGACCAAGTTGAAATTTCACCTCGATTTCAATAATTTATTATAAAAGTAATAAAGTTAAAATCAATATATATATGGTAGTATATTAATTTAAAGGAATTTCAGTAAATCTCCAGTAAGTGCACTATCATTCCAAGGACCTTTTACTATTATTCTAAAGCTTTGGTTTTTAATATTGTCTACGTTTTATCTGAGCTATGAATAATTGCGCAAGATTTGTTTATGGTGCAACAAGATGCTATTAAATCATTAAAAAAAACACTTAGAAACTTAATTACTCCCAATTACATCAGAATTCCAATTAAACGATTTTTATTACCATAAACAAATGGAATTTTAATTGATCGCTGCGCTTTTAAAATAAACTTAGAAAGCAATTTATAACATTAATAGTTGTTTTTGAACTATATACTTGTACCTTTCAATTTTTTCTTTGTTTTGAAAAGAAGAGCGTGTAATCTGCGTTTGAATCAAGAGCATGGATACTCGGGCTCGAAGTGATTTTATAGTCATTATTCTATCTTAAGATACTGCTGAGTATTTCACTGCGATTTAAGATCGTGGAATTGACTATCTAAATTTCATTGTTGGTAATTTGGAAAACTCAAACGTAAACGAGTATTTATAAATTAAATACAAAATATTTCTAATTTGTTTAACTTGCAATTGATATTTTGTAGAATTAAATATGTTGTCAAAACTTATAATTAGTCCTTGCTATTACTTTTTAATTACAGTGCTCAATAATTTTAATTCAGTAATTATACGTTGCAAGAAGGGGTATTCACATTTTTAATTTTTTCCCAACTTTGTCCTTTTTTATCCAAAGGTTGCAATCCTTGTTCACTACGTTGTTAATTGTCATATCATACGTGTTCAACCTTTAAGTCTATGATGTCGTTAACATTTAATTTTACTGTTTTCTAGTTCTTAACATTTTTCATATTAATGAAATCTGAACAACTAACGCTGGTTGAAAAGTTTAGATAGCTGTACAGTTTTCAAGTCTAATTGTATTCTTCATTCTTTGTTTCTGGTAAAAATTATAATTTGTATATGCGTATGACAAAGCCATACAATTAAAAACGAAAACAGTAGTAAGGCCCGCAAGTTGTATGGTTTGAAAATACAGGGAAAAAAGCGATTATTTTTGAAATTTCAGATCTCAGATTGGTACGTAAGTAACTAGAAACTTTTTTACTTTAAGTTCAACTTATTTTTTATTTGGGCACGTAAGTTGTTAATTATAAAAAATATAAAAAAAATAACATAACCACTAGCAAATTTTCGATTCAAACAATTAAGAATGAACTTTGATGGTTCGATACGAACCAGAACAAATTATTGACAATCAGGGTTTCATGTATATGCAAATACTATAAATTAAATTTAATAAGTATGGAAACCAATTTCGACGACTGCGATTTTAAATGTGGAATATTTTAGAACATATTAAAAGCAGCCATTAAAAGGAGTATAAATCCCAACCTTCTATGCCTATTTCGTTGTTTTATTCATTTTCAGTAAGTTTGTACACCGTCGAAGGTAATTTTAAATTAACTGAATAGAGGCAATTAATTTAACTAAGTGGCAATTGATTTCCATGTTAGTGTTAAATTACTCATTCCAGTATCTCGTTCTCTACACTATACAAAGTTAAGCGAAACTCACGATTTCCATATGTCTGTATAATAATTTCCATTTTAGCATATTCTTGAAGGAAACTTGCCTTGGAATGAACTTTAACTACTTGCATAAAAACTTTATTAAAGAAAAAATAATATTAAAAAAATTAATAAATAAATACTATTTTGCATAGTAGTATGACTTAGCGTGCTCACAAAAAGGTATACCCCATAAATTTCGTTATTTTTAAAATCAGAATATTTCTTAATTTCGAAATGCGTACATGGCCATTGAAATTTAAATCAGGCAACTTTGTTGTGCACGACTTCTATATTCTATGGCTTCGATTGATGTTATGGAATGGAACGAATTGTATAATTTCTGGGAAACAAGTTCTGAAGCCTGTTATACTCGTAATCCATACCTCTATATTTCACAGAAGTAGGAAGGCTACCATAAATTACTTCTGTCCCCAAGGATTTGCCAAAAAAATATAAGAGAGAAGAAAGTAGCATCAGATCTCGCTAACCAGTAGCAAAACGAATTGGGAACTGTGCAAAACCAAGGGGCTGATTTTCAAAACATTAATTTCAGGGGGCTGTCTACTTTTGCAATTGCTCCCGGAATTTATTTGTTTGGGGTGCGAAAATCGAACTAATCTCTGGATTACAAATAAAACACTGTTTCGTTATTAGTTCGCGTCTAATTCTGATTCCGACAACAGCATGCCTCTTGTGTTTGTATTTATTTTTTCCTACCCCATTATAGAATATATCTAACGAGGGTAGAAAAATTTATGTATATTAAATTTATTTAAATTTAATCAGCCTTTAGCAACACTGCGTCAGTTTTTGTTTCGTCCCTGGTACCTATTTTCTATCATGGAAGCCACCATTTTCTATGACTTTGTTCATTCCTCGATCCGTTCTGAAGATTTTTTTTCTGTGTCTTTCTGTCAAGTGTCGTATTGGGGTTGGTCGAGGGGGTGTTGAAGCACAACG
Source organism: Beris morrisii (assembly GCA_951812415.1). Taxonomy (NCBI): domain Eukaryota; kingdom Metazoa; phylum Arthropoda; class Insecta; order Diptera; family Stratiomyidae; genus Beris; species Beris morrisii. The sequence continues at coordinate 9,573,902 of OX638312.1, read as the reverse complement.
TAGAGATACAAAATTGGCCATCAAATGCAGACAAAATGCTAATCGTAGACTTTCACCCTCAGTACTTTCTCCCCTGGTTTAATATCGTTTTATTTTGTATTAGTGCCTGTTGTCTATGTCATCCCCCTCGAAAGTATCTATCTACCTTTATGGCAGTTTATGCCTCTTTAATTTTTTTTCGTCTTCGCCCAGAAGGTAATTCCCAGTGTAGATCTACTGGTATATGGGTCGATAGAAATCTCGCGGGGGTGATTCTTTCTTATAACCGTATAAAGGAAATTTCGTGTCGTACCATGGGTCGTTGGCTATTTTCTTGGAGAAAATTCGCAGAGTCGGTTTTTTTTCTTTAATATGTAATTTATATTTATAGGTATAGATAATGTAGTCTCGGAGCACTGCGAATAGTTAGATCTCGTGGAAAATTGGTGTCATTTTTAATGAAATAATTTAAAAATTTAAATTGCATTTGCTTGTGCAAAAATTATGCTGATTCTCAATTTCATGAAGTTTTCGGAGTATTGGCATGCAGAATGGGAGGTCGTAATTATTACACACAAATAATGAATATATGGGGATAAAAATATACAGAAATAGCAATCAGGACGTCTGTTTCTGTTTCTCACATTTTCATAGTTGCATATGACACTTTATTCAATTTATTAAATGACTCTATTAAGAGATTTTAAAAACCAGAATTTAATTATAAAAATTACATCAGATAGAATCGAAAACTCTTGTTGCCTTTTTACCCGATTGTACAAAGATTCAAGACTTAGATGTTTTATTTGTGATAAAATGCTCTTTCGCTCTATCATCACAATTCTTCACAACTATTTGTACTTCATATTTTTAAAGTATTTTATAAACTGTTTTTTTTTTAAATTCACTGGCTTTGTTATGCCATTTCCTTTATTTTTTTAATAGAAAATTATAATATTTTGATCTACTAGAAATTAAAAAAAAAAATTTGATACCCTCACTTTTTTCATTTTTATATTTAAGTGCCCCAAAAAAACTGAAAAACTGTACTGCGTCCAGTTCTTCGGGCTTAGAAAGTGTGCACTTGACATAAGATTAATTCAGTCATACCGTGTATCACCTTACTAATTCGAGCAACCCACAAGGCACTATGCCTTCACCTAGTCTGCTCTTCATCGTTATTATTGGTCTTATGATTGATAATAATACCACTTCCTTTTCAATCAATACCATTTTCTTCTCCAGTCTATCAATGAAACTCTTTGAAGCACCTTAGATCACCTTGGACAATGTAATAAAACTAAGTAAGACGTATCAAATGAGCAACTGGATTTTTTATTATTAACTTTTTTGCCGGGTTGAGTTTTGTTGGTGTTGGAGCAGTCGGTGAAGTAGAATACTGCAGCAATTAATCAGGCTCAAGGAAAACGCCACTCAACCAGAATGAAAGCATTTGTAAGCCATTGGGTATAACAGAACAAATAACTTTCAATGGATTTAAAAAGGATTTAATGCTAGTGAGCAGCCTAAAAAATATCAATTTAAACAAAACAATTGCCTTAGTCTAAAGCCTGTACTTGGCTGTTTTAGAATGCAATCTTATAGTGTAATCGTACAATTTTTATTTACCAATTGTTTCCTTAGATAGTCTCATACAAGCCAACTTTCAAGTCGTATATCACAATTTACTTTAAATCAAATTAATTTAACTCGTAGTAATTAATTCCTTTAATGTTTTCAAATAAAAAAAAACAATCAAGGTATCAATAATATTTTTGTATAAATAAAATAGCTTTGCATTCGTAACAAGATACTTCGGTTCACACTATAAACAGAACAACTGCGATTAAATCAAGTTGATGGGGATATGCATCAAATTGCAATAACTACACTCTACGTGCATGTAATCAAATATTGAAAAATACCAAACAATTTACGTGTAAATATTTGTATTGTTGCTTAGCTCGACCAAAACGGAAGCTTTATAATTCACATCTTGAGAAAATTTTTCTCGAAAAAAATTGGAAAATTGCCACAACAGTTTAAGATATCAAATTGATCTATGAAATTAGAAAATTGCTTCGACTTTACTCTATCGCCAAAGTACAGTCAATATAATTCCGATAATAGTACGAAAAATTCTTGAATGTAATTCGAAAAGTAAATTGATTATTTAAGATAAATTATTCGCGATGCTTCGTTATTAATTTTTGTAATTGGATTTCCACTTAAACTTCGGCTTAATCGTGATGTAAAATGTCTAGGCGAACAGCAATGACCTCGATTGTCCGTAGAGTTAGTGTAATAAAAACGAAGAAATGATGCAATTGAGTATTTATAGCGAAAGATATTTTACAATCTTGCTTGACAAGATCAGCGAAATTACTTGCAACCACACAAATTTGCCTTCATAATTTATTATGAATAATTGCAGGTATAATAAATATTTATAAATGAATTGATATGCTTGTAGTCGAAGATCGATTTAAAATGAATTAAGTAAGGGTTTTTGTTTTTTAAGATTTCCCACGTCAGAACAGGAATGTAATTCTTGACTACAGCAAAATGTTACTACGCCCAGTGTCAAAGCGAACGTAAGTTAAGAGTATGACAGGTGAAAACTTTCACTAAAAAACAGTGGGACTGTGTTTTTTGCTAGTTGAATTTTTTTTGTAACTTTTGATAGATTTTATTTTACTATTACAAATTAAAAATTCAGTCATTTTATATCTATCTTAACCGCAAATAATAAAAAGGTCACAACATATATAATAAGTTTGATGATTGTTAGGGAATTATTAATTAAATTATAGACGATGAATAAAAACTTTGAAATATTTATATAATAAAAAAACACATATGTCCAAAGTTTACTTTGATTTTAAAATGTTTTTCTTATATGTGACACAATAATTTGGCATACAATTGTAAAGCTAACCATAAAAGAAAAATAGTTATTCCCCCACTTTTGTACTCCACCTCCCCTTTCAAAATTTTTACATTCAGTAGACTCCACTTGTGATCTTATATACAGAAACCAAATTCCATCTTCCTTTTACAATTAGTTCGGAAGATATTGTAATCTAAAGTTTTTCACCCCCCCTCCCTACACTCCACTTCCCCTCTTAAAAATGTTAGCCCTTGTCTACTCTCCTATTATCCCTATAGATAACTATAAAGTTTCACTCTTCTGAGATCAACGGTTCAGGAGATATGGATTTTAGAATGCTTCAATCCCAGCTTTCGAACGTTTCGGACACATTGTTTTTCCCCCCACTCTCACACCCCTCAACCCTTATCACCAATTTTTTTGCAGATAGGTCCACTATCATAGTACTTCATAAGTTCCAACTTTCAGCCTCCTACCATAAGCAGTTCCTGAGATCTAGAAACCAAAATTTTTCGTCTAAAACGCGCCCCCTCTTCCCCCTTACACCCCACCCTCCAAAAAGATACCAATCACAGGGGTTCATCCAATCTACCCACCATAAAAATTTTAATTTAATATCTCAACGGTTTTGCCTACGGCGTACGGCGGACAGATGGACATATTTTTTGGGATTTTTTTGGGTCTACTAGTCCCAAAACTTGAAAATACAAAATTTCAGGGTAGCAAATTTTTTTGAAATTTCAGGTCGATCACAATACTTTATTATTAAAAAATAATAAAGTAAAATTAAAATATAGAACGAATAAAAACTTTTGTTTGATCCAAATAGTTTACCAGGTCCATTCCATATGCGTACATATGTATGCCAAGTTTCAACTATCTAGCGTAAGCCGCTACTAATATAAAAAATTTTTTTTATCGAAGTTTAAAACCTAAAATTTTAAGTTTTAGAATGAGCCACTAGAAAAGTTTTTGAGAATAAAAATTAGAATTTACTCCCTCAACCACAATTCTTCTCATACTCACATTGTTCCAAAAGAATTCAGAAAATATTTTTTTTTTTAAATATGGGATTTAATACTTGTTTTCAACTTCAGAATTTCATTTATTCCAGCTCGAATCAGACTTATTCTGAAAATTAATTGTAATTATTTTTCTTTTATTAATTCTTTTTTCGGTTTTTTTGTAAATGATCTTATCACACATTTTAAAATTAGGAATCACTTTTACTGTCACAATTTTCGCCATTTTGTCAATGCTAGTGAAAGCAGCAAAAGTTTTTCGAGTACAGTGCAGTCCGGTTTGCTTTAAGCGGGGTTCGCTTTTAACGAACAAAAACTACTCAGGTTTTATAAGACTGTCTGTGACGCACTTCAAAAAATTATTCACTATAACCGAAAATTTGTTGAAAACGGGTTTGTTAAAAGCGGACTCTACCGTAGCACCAAAGTTCTGAATCTGTAGAGAAAATGTCGTTAATAAATTCTATTTTACCGTTTTTGCAATTTCGATGGAAAAATAATAAAGCAAAATTACAGATGAAAAAATTCGAGAAAAACAAATTTGTGGAAAATTTTGTTACTCATGTAGATTTAAACAGAAGCATCCGAATTTTTGCAGAAATGCTTTTAACTCTATGCAACAAAAGTTTTAATGAAACGAAAATCGAAAATTACATTCAAATTGACTATTACATCCCAATGTAAATTTACTTGAAAAGGTGAGGCATATTTGCCTACTATGCAAAAGATGTAAAATTCAATGGATTTTTTTTTGATGTAGTTAACTACTTAAAAACAGAAGCATTCGAATTTTTTCAGAAATGCTTTTAACTCTATGCAACAGAAGATTTAATGAAACGAATTTCCTTGAAATTTTTCTTTTATCATATATCTAATTTTACACAAGGATAGTCTAAACACAATTATTTGTTGTAAGAAAATATTGCAATATTTCTCAAAAAGATTACTAAATACTCGATTTTCGTGAATATTTTACATTTTCACGCCAAAACAAAAAGATCCCCAACAACAAACAAATACCTATTGTAAATTTACATAAGTATGTGTTGAATTTCTATAATACAAATATTATTTGAATACTCAAAACATAGAAAGTACAACAAATTGTCCTAGTATCTTGAGTAGCCCTGGCGATATTTACAAATATGTAAATGAAACTCTAGACTGGAGCCGCTAGAAAACCATAACCTAAAATCATTTTGATCTTAAAATATCCGTGCGATTTAAGAGCAAATATTCGAGAAATACTACGAACATTATTAAGAAATTCGAGCCGAAACAATTTCTTCTTATTGGAAATAGTTGTTTATAAATATCCAACACGGACAATTTACCGTGCTAAAAAATCGTTCACATGCTCCCAATCTTCAACAAAAAATCTATACGATGTTTACGAAGGAATTTAATAAAATGTAAAGGCTGTGACCAATAAATGACCTACTCGGAATAGCGTTGCTTATCCGAACTTCCATTCAAATGGAAAAAGTGGCCTCCTTTAAAGGACTCAATTCGGAACGGTGCTAAAACTCAATAACCTACCGAACCAGAAGGATACCGGCTCTGACGTCGTCGGTACACGCACATCGCAACATCACTATGAAGAAATAAAACGCATAAAATTTTATAAAACGTTTAACAATGCGAAATGGTTGATATGAGGTGAGCACTTCACATTACGGCCCTTAAAAGGAAAATAGAAAGGAGGCGCTTTATACCAAGCGTGTACACATAAAGGAAAAGCAGAAAATGTTATAGGGACCAAATAGCATGTTCAAGAAAGGCACAGGGATGGAAATACCCTTCGATGATTTTTCATGCATGAAAACATTTATTTTTCCCTTTACCCTTACCGACTTATAACCTGGAACCTTTTAAATGCCATCTTCACGAAAATTTTATCATCACGAAATTCAATAGGAATGCGGTTGTATATCACATTTTTTTCTTTCGTAATATCAAAAAATGTCAAAACAAATAATATATGGTCATGAAAAGGAAACCATCTTGAATATGGCCGCGAAAAATTGCTTCGAATCACTGTACAAAAAAAAGGATACAAATCTTGATAGTACACATACAGAACCTTATAATAATTCCATACATTGGTGTAGTGGGTAGAGATACGAGCAGGGTGATACATCTCAGGCCATTTTGAATAAAACTTGAAATTTATTGCAATAATGGCCGTAGGATTAGGTTGCGGCATAGAATTACATCTTCACGTCGGGATACAAGACCCATGCGAATGACTTGTTTTCGAATCAGGACAACCCTTCTACGGCCATTTATCATTCATGAAATCGGATAAAAGTAACGTGCGATTATAAAACTATTAGGAATTTCGGATTGGGTATACGCACCATCTTCATCCTTTTTTTTTGAGAGAGTGTCGTACGTCGGCTATAAGATATTATCCGGATTAGGTTTCATTTCATGGTTTCACGCGTTAGAAATATGTTCGAATTGAATTGCTCTGATATATTACAGCCCTTGTGAAATTTATTCGATACATTTTTTTAAGGTTGTTCCTTTTCTACATAATTCCGACCCGAAGTGCTTTTGATCAAATTGAGAGATTAAAAGTCAAATTAAACTCGAAATTAAATTCTATTTTTTTAAACCAATTAAAAACAACGAAAATATTCATCAAAAACTTCTAGTTAATTTAAACCAAGAATTTGAAAACGATTCACCTCGAATTTCTTCAACTAAACTGGCACCTAATAAAAGAAGACTTAATTATTTAAATAATAAGGTAAAATTGAAATCGCAGCTGAAAAAAAACCAATCTTAATGCTCCTTGCCAATAGCCTCCGAAAAATATGCATCTTTCGATAAGACCATTAAAAATAAATTAAAATCTGTAAATTTTCCTTCCTGCTATAAAAAAATGCTCGAAAATTACACAGTAAACTGTGTTTTGAAATAGGTGAGTTTATAGCCCATTAAACGGTTATGATAATAGCGCTTTCAATGTGCCATAAATTTTAACGATGTGATAGTCAAAATGTAACATGCCTATTTAGTTTTTTTTTTGCTTTATTATTGATTTCTTTCGGGAAAAGTATCAAACTGTGATTAAAATGTACCATTTCATGGTTTTTCGGTTACCCACGTCAATCAAAAATTTTATTTTCGCTTTTTTTGTTGTTTCGCAAGATAACAAAATTAGCGTATCAAGCTAATTTTTGATTAAAATAATATCATCAAATTGGAATTAGTTTTATATCGTATCATGAATAATTAATTTATTTTTAAATTTATTTTATTGGTTATAAGGCTATTATTAATTTGAATTGGTATGCAATTAGTTTTTATATTTTTACTGCATTAATTTCTCCGTGAAATTGATCTCTTTGAAAGCCGAAAACTTCCAATTACTCTATGAAATTTTAGTGTATTTTTACCATTACTTAAATTGTTGCAAGCAGCCATAAATTTACTAAATAAGTACAACAAAATTTGTACGCTCTCCCCTATGTTTAATCAAACTTCAAAGTTTGTAACTCATATAATGATACCTTTGTCGAAATAAAGCTACATACTATATTTTTGTCCACACTGAAAGAAAAACTATGTTTATTCCAAGGTTGCATTGACTATATTAAAGTTTTTCTAACTATTGTAAAACAGAAATGTTTCCAATGATAATGGATATGATGCTCCTAGCCATAGCATATAATTCGTAAAAACATAGTATGGTTGCATTAAACATTTATCCGTACTGAAATTTAATATTGTTGTACCAATCATTCTCGTTACACGATGTAAAAGTATATTATAATCACGACAATAATATTCTATGATCAGTGGAACCATGAAATTTGATGAAATAATTCCCATAACCATACCAGATATGGTGTGTGCAATCATGTAAGGTAAGATATTAGTTATGATTGTCGCAACCATACTATAATTGACATAACTTTGAACGATCAGTGTAACTATAGCATTTGATTAGAGATGGTCAGTACAATCATGTTGGTTGACATATTATGATTGCCGTAACCATACTGTGATTGTGATAAGCATGAATATGATCAGAGCGACATTAGAATTTGTTAAAATATCAATCATGTAGGTTCATATTTGGGTCATTCCAGCAAGAATCTCCAAAGTTGTGACCTTACCATCTCCGATTCTTTTGAAAATTTTTGTACTTTAAGAACTAGCGAAAAAAATAATTGAAATTCAATTTCTTCTTTCAATCTAATTTTTTTTGTTAGTTATAGTATGTTAATGTTTGCTCAAAAATGGTGTCCGAGTCCTCTTTGAAAATTCATATCTCTGGTAATTTTTATACTTTCATTATATATTTCTAGGAACCATGTCACATGATGTATATGATTGGCGTAACCGTTCTAATAAATAAGAAGGTTGCGTGAATCACATACCTAGGTTTCCACAACCTTAACTTTGATTGAGCCAAACATAACATGTTTTCTAAAAACTTAACTATGTTTCAAGTAACCATGTCACAGGATTTTTATGATTGCCGTAACCGTTCTATTAAAAAAGAAGGTTGCGTGAATCACACATCTAGGTTTCCACAACCATAATTTTGTTTGAGACAAACATTGCATGTTTCCTAAAAACAAACACCATAGTTCTAGTAACTAAGTTGTAAAATTTTTGCTATAGACAAACATTATTATTATTATTACAAACATACATTCAGTTAGTACAACTGTGTTACATGTTGTACAATGGTTGTGGCAACTATAACCTCAATCATAGTATGGTGGCCATAATCATATCTTTTCTTTGAGTGCAGTAATGGCCAATACCTCCTAATGCTCTGATTGTGAGCCCCACTTTATTTTTTTTCAGTTATTAACTGTTTTTCCTAATAATATTTCAAAGGTAATGTTACGAAAATGTTGAATTTACGAATCAATGATATAAAATTTATTCGCATTATTTAAATTTTCTATTGTATTAGGAATGTTTTTTTTGCGCATTTAACCAGTTCAGAGTAGTGTTTAAAATTTAGATTTAAAACACCATGAATATTTGTGTGTTTGTTAATTTTTATTGCTTTCCTTGTAGATAGTAGGCTAGAATATAGATTTGACCAGGAATAGCTGCCCCAGTGAGCTCACTGGGGCAGCTATTCGCGATAAATTCTCTAATCTAACCTACTATCTATGGAAAAAAGAAAAACACCAATTTTGTTGTTATTTTGTATATAAATATTCTAACCTAATCTGTTATGGACAAGTGCACAAAAAACCACACCGAGCCACACCAATCACATCGAAGTTTCCAGTGAGAGCTACAACTTACCAATAGACAGTTACAATAGCATTGAAAGCTCTCCACACTTATCACAAGTTGTTCACGAAATCTGTAGAATACACACATATGCAGTAGATAAGCTCTGTAGGACTTCTATACGGGATCAGTTTTTCTACTGTGAAAGCGAGACGATAAATTTTTAAATATGTAAAGAAATTTTCATTGAAAACAGCGATCGTGTAGTAAATGAAAGCGGGAAGAATTGCGAATTCAATGCGATTATAATAAAACGTTATTATTTTATTAATTTAAACGAACAGTGTTTTTAGTAGAAATTCCGACGAACATCTAGTTATATAGCTTTAGTTTGAGAAAGGGGAATAGCGTTGAGCTACCGCGCACACTAGGCATCAAAAGAGGGTATATATCGATAAGCGAAGTATTTTTACACTAATTTTATGTTAAATTAAACAATAAAAAAAAATTATAATATACATATACAATTCATAAATGTTGAAATGGGTTAGAAAAAATTCGAAAAAGAAAACGGAAGTATCCTTTTTATACAGACATTTGTATGGCAGATACAGGAAAGAGTACCTTGATTTCAAACTGTTTTCAGGTTTTCACGCTTTCGAATTATGTTCAAAAAGTGACTTTTGTATTTAAATCTCTCCAAGGTAATCAATAATTAGGCTAATTCCCTTCCTAAATTTGTTTAATTTAAATCACAAAAAAATATTAGCTATTTACTCAATACTATCCCGAGTTATCGCTTGTTCAGAAAAAAAACCACCCGAATTTTAAGGACTTTCGTATGGTTACTACTCGAAGAAGAAGATACCAACAATTTTATCTGTTTTTTGCTCTGTACTATTTTTTGGCGATTATATTGTAAACATTTGTTAAATCTTTAATTATGGGTTCTCCCTCGATAATGTAATGAAATAAGTGTAACCAAGGCTTTTGAAAGGCGGCTACTCTGGGAGCTCAGTAATTTCACTTATTAACAAATTCAAAGTAAAGTTTTTACTCAATGTTGATTGAAAGTTTCATATGTTGATCTTCAGGTGCGCAGATATTGAATAGGTGCGACACAAGAGGCATTTCGATTCTCAGTAGAACAAATTACATATTTTATTACATGCCATCCGTAACATACGAGTTTGCAAACCCTCAACCCCTCCTTATAAGTGATAGGTTTAGTCCTCGCTATAAAATGCCTCTTCGAATTTGTTAATTTTTTTTCACTGAAGTTGTTAAATTGAAGGATCGTAAACGTAAACGTAAATTGTATCATGCACACTTACCCTGTCAATCTGAAATTAGATACTGTTCGTATTTCCGATTAGAAATAAAATACGAAATGCTTCTCTAATCCAATTATAATTGGAAAAGGAATAACCGCCATTATCTTCAACAGATGTGTATCACAAGGGCCATTATAGCTTGTACTTCTAACCCTTTCGACCAAAAAGCAATTTATTTGCCGCAAACCCCCTGACCAATGGTGGCCCAACATTCAGTGCTTATTTTGGTCGGTGTGCATGGGAACATAATTGCAAAATGTCTGTTTGAATTTGGGGGTCTTCCCTGCTATTAAATTTTAATGGGTGTGAACGTATTATACGAACCCCATTAAATCCATATCTACCCCGGGACTATACTTCTATAGAGAGGGATTTGCATTCGATTATTGCACAAACAGCATAACAGAGAAAAAACAGACTCGGATCAATATAAAAAGGGAGACATGTTATTAAAAGTTCTTATCGCAGTAAATAACCCTTTCTAGTTCTAATTGTAAAAAAACATTTTATTTTTGTTTGTGCCACCCCCTTTAGCATGTCCGAGAACGTTTTTCGGTATGAATTGGGGGTATAAAGGGTGTTGCGGTGGATGAACTTTGGTTTAAATTATGTGTTTGATTTTCTGGTAAAGTGTTCATGCGCAAAACTGTTTTGTACTGCGAATATAAACGGATCAATATGTTCCTCGCGTAGTGTATCTTTAGATGTTTGGTGGTGTAGGTGATAGACAAACTCATGGTGGATTTACACCGAACACGTTACGGCGCGACTTACCACCACCATAAAAATCAAACAATCTGGCGACGAAAAAGTCCAACAGTCCTCGACTTTTTCGACGAACAACCGGTTTGTGATGGGATTGTGGGGTAAAGTCGCGCCGCAGACATTCGGTGTAAATCCAGCATCAAATTTGAAAATATATACTAACAAAAATCTAGTGCTAAGGGGTTAGGTACAGTCACAAGATCGAAAAAAAACAGTTTTTTTAGATTTTTTTTTCAGTTCTGAATAGATATAATTATTTTAAAGTTTTTGCACATAAAAAAGTAATGTTTAAAGAACATATTAGAATTTTTTCATTAAAATTATTCATAATTAATCCCCTGGTAGCCTATTATTGCTTGCAAAAAAAGATAAAAATAAAAAATTTAAAAAGACATTCGTTCATCCGCGATTATTATTAATATCAAAGATGCATGGAAAATTTCATGAAGATCGGTGCAGTTGTTTTTGAGTTATGCTACGCAGGGACTTCAATAATATAGTTTTGAGACAAACGCGATTAAAGTTAAAGGTGTAAATAAATAAAAGTATTCGAACTAGACTATTACGACGACTTCGAACACGACTACGAAGCAACCGGTACCTTTGCGAGTTTTAATCCGATCGTCTTGAAATTTTCAGAGATTATTCCTGAGATGTCATACTTTCATACAAAAAATTTTCAAAAAAATAATTTTTTTCGACCTGATGACTGTAACTAACCTCTTAAGTCTAACCATTCGCACAATAAAATTGTTTTAAAAAAAATTTTGAATTTAGTTTCGAATTCATAAAAAAGAGATACAAAGAGATGTGAGACTGCCGACGAGATTATTCCGATTTACATCGAGTATTATAAATTGTACTACATATTCTTTAAAAAAAATTCACAATTATTAGCCCGGGAATTTTTGATAAATCTATTGAATTCCCACCAATTAAAATGCAGAATCGGAATGAAAAATTCATTAAATTTAAGCCGATTTAAGTATTCATCTATTTTAGGCATAACCGTTCATTAAGTTTAGTTTTCTTTTCACTCACACAACTACATAAATAATGAAAAAAAATATTGCGGATATGAATGGATTTATAGTAACAAGGAACTAATTCATAGCATTGATGAATTGAGTTTTTTGATTTGATACTGTTATTCACATTAAGGAATGAATTCATTAATTCGATAAATCCTGTATAGGAATTAAAACTGCGTATTGATATATACGATATATTATGAAAGCAAAATTGGATATAAATTTCGATTTGATCAATATTACGCAGAACTCTTCAGCCGGGACTGCACGATATCAATATCTCGAATAAATCAATCCATGATTGCCAATCGGCGTAGTTATGAATGGAAAAAAAATATAAAATATTTACTCTATGTGTTTATTCTTCTGATAGTAAATTTCCATGTCGGCATATTTTGCTAGATTTTCCATAAATTAATATTTACAATAAACGTGTTTTAGATTTAATTGAGAAAATCTCCCATTTTAAAGAAATATTTCACTGATTTCATCGCGTACTTTACTATAAACTCCAACGAAACTTAAAAAAAATTCTAATAAACAGAACAATTGATTTAAATGCTCTTAAGGGGAGCTTGTAGGGAGTGCGAAAATGAACATTTTTGAGATCCATTTTCTCTTAAACCGCCAATCGTATCACTCTAAATTTTTTTTCATTTGTAAAACTCTGTTAGTACTACTACTTGATCAAAGCATTTTTAAAAAATTCGCTTGACTTTTTTTATAACAGCAGTTTAAAGATTGCTATTTTTTGAACATTCCTGTATGACCTACAGGTCGATACTGCGATATTTAAATTTATAATCTTCGATCAACTAACTCTTTTATCCAAAACAAACAAAACAAAAAAAAATGGATGAATTCTGATAAGCGGTTGGCGAGAAAACGGGGCAAACGCTTCAAAAAACATGATTTTTTACGAAACCATTTTGTTTGCGACGACAGTGTGTCTCGGCTGTGCGTCATTTCTTTGAGAATCTTATGTTAATAAATTTTCGTAATTTTTCTAGTCTTTTTTATATCTTGTAAAATAACTGTGACAACACTGATTTCTATCATTTGATAATAAAATCATCAGATGATACGAGTATTATAGATTTGATTAGCTTGAAAATTGTTTTCTAATTTTTCCATTTTAATTTCAAAATTTATTTTTAGGCACTTTCTGGCACCCAAATGTCGCGATTTTGGTATTGTTTTATCAGGAAAAATATAAGCTTTAATAATCAGTCGAAAACCAAAAGTTTATACTTCTTCTTTTTTTACCCTACAAGCTCCCCTTAAAGAGTTCAATTAACATTTTCATCAATATTATGAAAGTTTTTCTTCATTACAAAAATGTTTCTCAATACTATGAAACTATACATTGTAGCTAATTAGATACTTCGTCAAACCTTAAAAATATGGCTAAATTCGTGACAACGTATTCAACTCCTCTTCTCCTGTTTAGGGTAGAATTCAAGAAATTCGGAAATTGATTTTTAGGCGTTTTTATAAAAGGACATGGGAGAGGTAAAAAGTAATTTAATACCTCTTCACACCTAGTATACATGGCGGAATTCGTAAAAAAAATTAATTAAAGTGTCTAAAATTTATTACTACACTGTTTTAAAAAATTTACAATCCAATTTTTACTTGAAATTTCCAGTATATTGCATTTTTTCAAGTAAAAGTACTCATTTCGTGCACTTTTACACGAAATTACTGGTATTAGTAAATTATTCATGTACTTTTTAATTGAACCGTACAATTTACATGAAAAGTTGGACGCTTCGTTCGATTTTGTTTTCTACTGAAATGAAAATGAAATGCATTCGATGGCGCAGTTGATACGAGCGCCAAACCTACGCAGCAAAACCAGAATTAATCGCGGGTTCGATTCCAACCTACAGTCAAATGTTTTATTAAGAGTAGTAAGTAAGAAATAATATTAGAAGTAGAAATAAGTGTATCTTAAAGAGTGCTAATTATATACTTTTTATTAGAGTGTAAATTCAAGAGAATATCCAGTGAATTTGCTGCTTTCGAAGTTGAAATTTACTGATTGCAAATTGAAAGTTACTGACCGAAAATCGAAAATTACATTCAAATTGACTATTAAATGTCAATGCAAATTTACTTGTAAAGATTAGGCATATTTGTCTACTATCCAAAAGATGTAAAAATCAATGAATTTTTTTTACTGTGTACTCAAGCGATTACGCTTTAATTTTTTGATGTTAGTGAATAGATCAATCATAATGATAATCATAATCGACATCGTTCCACTAAATATTATATACTTTGTTTTCTGAAACTAAAAATAAATTTGAGTACCAAAAGAAAAACTCAGTAGTTAAATAGTTTCAACAAGTGTTACAAGGCTTTTTAACTGTGCTTGTAATCAACAGGAAAATAACATAGCAATATTTTATTTCAAATTTACATTCCTTAGCTTCCGACAAACGTAGTCTTAGTCGACATTAACGCAGCTCCAACCCCGGATCAAACGAAATGATCCCCTCCATGACAATAATTGGTATTCGAATCAGCCATCCGAAGAAAAGGGTGGAGCATGAAATTTATTTTGAATTTTTCAAACTCCATCGCTAAAGGTAAGATAACACAAAAAACAAGAGCTAAGATAGGAAAAAAAATCGTTCCCTTTGATCCAACCTCGGGACGATATATGAGGATGACAAGAACCTGCCATCGATATGGTGGCCCTCAGCCTTCGTCCTACCTTTGAAACATCACCTTGCACGGCTCGACTATGGGATAATAAAATAGATAAAGACCCACGAAGGGGAAAAACCTCGACAAGAACTCGAAATAGGTGAAAGAACGAACGAGAGTGACACTTTTTATGACGTGAAAGTTTTATTTTCCGAACTCACCCAGGGATAGCCGTGGCTATACCCTTTTTAAGGGTTAACAGAGAGAACCTTTCCATTCCGATCGGTTCTACCTTTTCACGGAGACCCGGTGTGCCATTAAGATGCAATAAACAACATTTCTTCGACATTTAGAAAGTTTTCGATTTTTTTTTTCGTATTTAGGTGTAGGTAGGAGTCAATATATCGAACGACTGCGATGTGATTTACAGTCAATATTGTGCTGTTGTGACAATATCTTAGAAGGAATTTCTTAAAAACATAAGTAGGTATCTAATGTATGCCATAAAAAAACATGTTTCTGTACTTACCATTGAAATCGCCGCATACAACTCGTTCGAAGGGGCTGCTCATCCAGTCTGCTAGAACAAAATAGAAAAGAGAACATTTCTTTAAAGGTGTATTCTGTTCGAAATTATTGATTTCATTTTACGGTAGTTATATACACGAATCTGTATATTAATTAGAATAACAAAAGGGAACCGATCACCCTATAAAACTCGTTCGCGTTCTTCAAAACTCAAAATTGCTTTATCAGTGAATTTTTTTTGTTAATAAATAAGTTTGGCCCGATATCGGCGTGTGTATACAATGAAAACGAATTTTAAATATTCGTTGAACGTCTTAAAAGACCATCCGATACAGTGCACAAAAAAGAAAAATCCATCCAAAAAAAATCTCAACTTCTGCCCGATATAAATCTGCAATATTTTATTATTATTGCTGCGTCAAGTGCTTTTTTGAAAGTCTTATAGCCTTATAGAATTACAATAATGCTATATGAAAGAATAACAACTTAAACTATTTTCTGGGGTGATTTAGTAGACTAGGAACCGAGTGAATGTTGGCTGAACTAAACCTGATTTGTTTTCGGGCATTAGACTATAAATTGTATTGTGTGGATTAGTCGTCGAGGCTTCCATTAAAAAGCTATTTTGTATAGGCAATAAGGCACATACCATAAGATCTTAAATTAGAACGGCGATATTCTTAGCTGTTCGTTTAGATCAATTTTTTTTTTTTTAAGATGAATTTTATCATTTTAATTTTGATATTCGTGCGTTCTAAGTGAATTGCTATACCACAATTTAATGTTTTTTTTTTCGATTTAACGATGTACTTTATTGTATTAGAAAGGAATCTGTTTTGCACAATTATTGTTTGAAAGAATAACAGAGTAGTTCCGAGAGAAGAATCAGATTGAATGGAGCGATAACAATGTCTCGAAAATATTTTTGAAGAATATCGTCGGGTAGACGCGTCGAATTTGAATCCAATTTTTTAGAAAACAACATCTTTAGAGTTAAGTTAATTCCACAAACGAAATTTCGCACCAAATTGCAAATGTAAGAGCTCGTGTGTTATGTGGGATAGAACGCTTCCTTCGCTAGTCAAAGAGGAGATAAACGATTTTATGACATACCAGATGAAAATCATCACCAAAAAGGTCAAAGGGGACTGTATTGAACTTTTTTTTCCGAACATTTCATCAGACCTAAGTGGTCAGAATTCGTAAGAACGTACACAATCATTTTAAACTCTCGTAGAGGTTGGATATCGCGAAATTTCGAAGTGAATTTTTAGATCATTATATATAAAGCCCAGAGAGGTATAAAAGCGAATTATATCTCGTTAAACCTACAAAGATTTGCCTGAATTCGTGAAAACATTTTCAATACTTTATATAATACCACCTAGGGGATTAAAATCGAAAAATGCTTAAATGCAACTTTTCCTGATTATATTTAAAGCCTTTAGAAGTGAAATCTAATTCGATATCTTATTATACCTAAGAAATATATCGGAATTCGTGAAAAAGACAACTACCACTTTACACACCCTAACGGGTTTGATATCGAAAAATTTTGAAAAATGTTTCTAGGCGCTTATATGAAGAGCCCGCCGAAGTAAAATAAATTGATGACTCGGCAGACTCGGCTAAAAGAAATAACAAAATTCGTGAAAATGTGGAAAAATACCCTTTATACAGACAAATTTTTCGCTCCACTTTCGTACGCCAATGAAAATCAGAACCATTTTGTTTTGCTTCAATTACTCCTGTCTACATACAAGTTTTAAGTTTGAACTTTCTACCATAAGCCGTTCCTGAGATATAAACCCCTGTACCTTCCTGCTAAAATTTAAATCTTCAGTTGGAGAGTACGTTACGCGCAAATTTCTTTCGGTAATATATGAGTGTTGTTTGTTTTTAGATACATAACGATTCCCCACTTAATTCATTCATTACTTTCATTTAAAGACGTATTCGCACTTCTATTATTTTCAGGGGAAAAAAGAATGAAGAAAATCATTAGCCATAAAAAATGTAAAAAACATTCTAAAAGAGAAAAATATATAAATGAAAGGGTTAAAAAAAAATTTAATTAAAAATTTTTTACCAGTCTGGGTGCAATTTTATTATTTTCGGAGAAGCGGTTAAAGTAGCGGTCTAGAAATCGGTTAAAGTTCTGGTCTAGAAAGCGGTTAAAGTTGGGATGCGACAGAAGTGACTACGCCACTGCCACCGTAAACCATTCATTTATTTTTCGGGTCATACTCCGGAACACGTTCGAAGTCGAAATTGACTACTAGTTTGTCGATGCAGGCACCCTTACAAATTAACTAGGTGGCTATTTAAAAAAATAAAATGCAAATTTAATTTTAAAAATATGATCATATGAGTAAAATATTGGTTAGAAATGCAAAACTGTAAAAGCTAGCGGCTATGACGGTTCTTGAATAGCTACATATTTAGGGCTGTAGTGTTTGCAACCTAAACATAACGAAATCGGAAAAATTGCCGATCATTCATAGGTTTTTTTAAGGTGTTGAGTCATTTTGTATTCACATGCAATATTAGAAAAGACAATTCTGAACGTAAATCCAGGACGACATCACATTAGATGTCAACAAAAATTAATCTAAATTAGTTGAACAAACATGCAGACAATTTAAAAATTTTCTACAAATTTATTAACAAGTTTTAATGTTTTATATCAACTGAAAGAATAAGAATTTAAATTTGCAGTTCGACACCGGATTAAGGCCAAACTAATGTTGTTCAGTATTCACTACCGGCTACTTTTAATTTATAGGCAACATACACATTGTCTCAGTTTATAACACTAACAGCTCTGTTACACTTATCCGTCGAGTTAATGGAACACCACAATACTTCAAAACATTTTATTAATGCGATTTTATGGCTCTACTCTACAATTTGAAAACCAGTGGCACAGAGTACCTAACTCGACTGCAATCAATAAATTTTCCGAATCAAAATCTTCAAAAACGTTCTTGAAAATCTATTCCATAGCCAAAAGCCAGGAGTATCTAAACAATCCACTTGACAACAGTTCAAGCTTTGTAGTTTAGATTCCGCAAAACAATGTTAGATTTATTATTTCTTTTGCCATCGGCAATGTTTACATACCATAACTCTTCCAGCATACGCTAAGGAAAATGACTTCTAACAAATTATGAAATGATTTAACAAATAAATATGAGATTTTCGGTTTCGAACTTGTACGTCTGTTCCGTCAGAGTTTGCCAGTTTATACGTGTATACGCAATAAAGTCATCTGTCATCACATGGCACTGATACAATCAATCCGACCAAGACTCATTTCGGCATTTCAAAAAAGCCGAAAGTTTTTGAAAACGTGGAAAATTCGAAAAAAAACACCGAATTTTCCTTGGATAGTTTCAGTTGTTGTGGCAATTTGGAGAGTAGCTATGTAAGCATGTAAATGCGTACTGAATAGCCGCGGCACATCGTGCATCGGACTGGAAAATATTTTCACAGATAATTCAAAATGGGATGTTAGAAAATGGGAAAATGAACAGAGCATAAACTTCCGGCAATAAAAATTTTCTTGTAACCAAACAAAATTTGAAGGTATAAGGTGGTGGTTGTTTTTTTTTGATTTTGAAAAGCTTTTTGATGAGAGAACAAAGTTGGGGGAAAACCACAAATTCGTGGCATATACAAATTTAAGTGTTATTTTCATTGAATCATTAACACTTTTCGGTGAGTGTTTAATTTGAAATTTTATAGTTTCGAGCAATTGGTGAACATTAAAGAAGGCCGATGGTTTTCATTGCAGGCAAGTTTTTTTGGAAATAACAAGTGAATTTTGCATGATTTTGAGCAGTTTTTTTTAAATTCAAATCAAAAGATGATAAATTAGAGCTTAAAAAAATTAATAAAAAGGTATACAAAAAGAATTCAAATTAAGAGAAATCATTTCCATATTGCAATCGGATCTTTTTTATTATAATCATATGCAAAGAAAAAATAACCACACAATTGAGCCGACTATAAAACGATCAAAATGATGAGCATCCAATGGAGGAAGCAAAAATGAAAATAAAAATGAAAGATTATGATTTATGGAAGTGCTTGGGATATCATAAAATGAAAATAAAATCGTTTTTGTTTTTTATTATGCAGAAAATCATAATTTCAAATGAGACAAATCATTCCCCGGGCTTATGAACGAGTATTTTTAACTCAACAACTAAGGGCTATTGTGTGGTAAGTTGCATTTTGTTTAAATCATGTTTTCTTAAAGAAGCCATTTTATAACTGAAAATATGAAATTAAACTTAAACCGAAGAAAAGAATCGACGAGATAAATGGCGAAAAAACCGCATTGTACCAAACGAATTTTAAAGAAAAATTCAGATACGTATAAAAAAAAATTGCCAAACGTTGCGATTTAAACAGTGGCGTACGTGTGTTTTATGAACATAGGTAATATTGAAAACAACATTCGAGATGATCAGAAGTGAGTTCGGCGACATTTGAAGTGGTTTCATTAATTCCGCGAACGCATTCGTTTTGGCAGAGATCGGATCTTTGTAGCGTGAATTTTTATTTTATTAATACGAAGTACGAACGATATACGAGTATAGTACGCGTACAATGGGCCAAGAAGATATCTGGACGAAGACAACATAAATTGGTTGATCTGAATGCGGTTCGTAAGCGATTAAATTAATGTTGGAGACAGTTTTTTGGATTTGCAAATTGAAGATGATAAATTGGTTGAAATTGTTTAGTGTCGTTAAGAAATGAATTTGTCATGGTAAGACAGACGAAATATTTCAATTCTGCAAGCTTTTCATAGCAATGATTGTATGACTTACTTTTATTATTTACACTGAGTTGAGGATGTAAAATATTTGACGGCAAAAATTTGACGAAAAAACTTTTTTTTGGAAAAATGCCATTGACTATTACACTATCTGATTACATTTGTCATCCATAATTGTAAAATATTTGGCATTGAGGCACACTGTCTAATACAAACTTATGTTTTTCATAGTGTTAGACGGTATGTCACTATATCAAATATTAGATTATTCTCGCTGGCAAATGCTATCAGATAGTGTAATTATCAAATTTTCTTTATTTTGCTCTACATAAGGTGGCAGAAAAATATTTGATTGAACTTTTGTAATCAAATATTTGACAGTATGACATACAGTGGGTACACGGAAAAAAATTATAGCTGGATTTCCCATTTTTTATATACGTATACTCCCATTGGCATTGCTTAATTTGGTTTTATGATAATTTATAGGAAATTAAACCATTTTCAAAGTTGGAAATAACCCTATTAAATTTTGCCAAATTACCGGGAGTCTCATGGGAATATAGTTTAATTTTCTTGGAAATTTAACCATGATAATTTACGAATTTTCATATGATTATAGTGCAATAATCTTTTCTTACTTAGGTAAATATCCAATGCCGTAGGGCCAAATATCGGAATATTTTTGGTGTTTTTTCCAATGGTATGGTACATTTTCCTATGTTACGTGGGTCTGCATACTATATTAAATTGCATTTTACACAATATTGAAATTAAAATTCCCACAATAATCATTTCTAATTTCCAATGTAAATGGAGTTTTTTTTTCAATATCACTTGCAAAAAGATGCAAAATATCTTATGAAGATTCATACGTGAAATAGGAAAAATGCCTATAGAATTGGCGAATATCCTTTGTACTATCGGGTATCATTCCACATTGATTTCTATATTATCACAATGGTTAAAATAAAACAAGTACGAGTAGATAAAAAAAGTATATAAAATGTCGTGTATTCACTCTATTCAATTCAATTAAAAATATAATACTAATTCACATTTTCAAAGCAATAGATATCTATCTTAAATTTTATACAACATAGATATTTGACTTAAATTTTTGCAAAGAAAAGGTTTTAATAATACTTTTATCTAATTTCACACCATCATATTGCTCAGTTTTTTTAATTACGTAATAAAAAATATGATAATCAAAATATAAAGTTTACTTAATTAAAAATTTCTTTAAATGCATGTACGTCTCCTTTCGTGACTTGTGAACAACTGTCGAAAAGTTCGATCGAAACAGAAATTTTTCAATTTCGCTCTAATGGATTGTATTTTTTCCCGTTCACATAGGCGACTCTTTTCCGAAAATTGGAAAACATGCTATGTTTATAGGCATTTTTTCCTATGATCATAGGCATATCGCATGAAAGACGATTCCGAGAAGAAATTCTATGACTTGCTTATGTATATAATTGTATTAAAAACTATGTACATAGGAAAAACAACATTTGCATTTTTCATGGGTAATATTACAAAACATTATAGTTGTATTTGCTTTTTGAAACAGCTTAATTTGCTATTATTATAGGTGCCTTACCCTGAAACACCCTCCGATGTTGACTAGGAAAGTAAGCAATGAATATTTTTTTCCGTGTATAATACAAGCTTAACCCTTCGTGCTCACACTGGGTAGAATCGACCCGACGACAAACTTTGGGCGTAAAATGGACCCTCTTCATATGTCGGAATAAATACATTTTTTGAACGCGCGTGATGCTACTATTTTATTTTTACCCAGAAGCAGCATATACGAGTATAAGAAGTGAAACGCCATAATTTTATAAAAAATATTGAACATTGACGAAGCAATAATTTTTTTTAGCGAAAAAGTGTCTTTTTTACTTTTTCACCCCTCCATGAAATTTGTTTGACATGTCGCCATTTTATTTCTTATAAATAATTTTTTTGTACTTCATCTAGAACGTTCAGAGCATGTTTCGTAATTTTTTTAACCACTTCGGACGGATAGTTTGATCACAGTTCCGTTTTGAACTTTTTGACAGGGTAAAATCGACCCAGTGTGACGACCGAGATTGAATACAGAGGTGTGATCACGAAGGGTTAAATGAATGAATTACCTTTAGTAATATACGAGTGAAGACTAAAGGAACATTATTATGAATATATTGCACATTTTTCTATGAACGACACAAGCTCAAATTTGAATAGTGGATCACATCAAATCAAAGCATAATGTGTAATTTAGTATTGATAAAATTATTATAATGCATTCAAAATCAAAATACAAAGAGTTATTATGTTGTTACGGTGTTAATTCAAAATATTTTATAGTCAATAAAAGGAACATGAAAGAAATAAAAAAAAAACTTATTTCACAGAAGCTATTTGAATTTAGCATATCACATATGAAGATTTTTTATTATAAGTCTTTTTTATAACATTTTAGAATAATATTTTTTGTTTAAACGAATCGTTAAACTAATTTCTTCCCCGGTCCATTAAAAGGCAATATTTTTATTACTCATACAAGGGTTAACTGCATACTGGAACTTAAGAACTTTTCACGTCATTCTCCTTTACTCTAAACTAATTTAGTAATTTAGCAATTCTTTTTTTTTATTAAAGTGCTATGGTTTGTTTTTAAAGAACTTCCTCCTAAATCCCTCGCAGAAGTATTCCAAAAATTACTCGAAAATCAAAAAAAATTTAAATTTCTAAACAATTTGACAAATACGTATATAATATATTTTAAAAATAATAAGCTTTATGAATTTTACTTTATTATTTTTTAATATAATAATAAAGTATTGCGATCGACCTGAAATTTCAAAAAAATTTGCTTCCCTGAAACTTTGTATTTTCACGTTTTAGGTCTAGTAAACCCCAAAAAAGGAAAAAAAATGTCTGTCTGTCCGCCGTAGACGCCGTACGCGTTTTGGGCGAAAAATTTTGGTTTCTAGATCTCACAGGAACTGCTTATGGTAGGAGGCTGAAACTTGAAACTTATAGTACTTAGTACTATGATAGTGGCCCCATTTGCAAAAAAAAATGGCGATAAGGGTTAAGGGGTGTGGGAGTGTTGGGAAAAACAATGTGTCCGAAACGTTTGAAAGCTGGGATTGAAGCATTCTAAAATCCATATCTCCTGAACCGTTGATTCCAGAAGGGTGAAACTTTGTAGTTGTCTTAAGGGATACCAGGAGATTAGACAAGGGCTAAGATTTTTAAGGGCGGAAGTGGGGTGTAGGGGTGGGGGGTAAAAAACTTTAGATTACAATATCTTCCGAACCAATTGTACCTGGAAGATATAATTTGGATTCTGTATATGAGATTACAAGTGGAGTTTACCGAATGTAAAAATTTTGAGAGAGGAGGTGGATTACGAAAATGGAGGGATAACCATTTTTCAAAAAATTTTATTTTTATATCTCAAGAACCGTACCAGATATGATCTTAGAAATGTTACAGGAGTTAGAAGTTAGACTTCTAGCAGGAAAACAATGTTGGTGGTGCTGGTGATGGGGGTGACGGTGGGAGGGGGTGGAACGAAATTAATTCTGATTTTTATTTCTCAAAAACCGCAAAGCATAGAAAGCTAAAAATTGACGAGAATAAAATTCTTGATAGGGGTAGCAGGGTACGGGGCTGGAGGGTGGTTTTTCATATCTCAGAAACAGCGTATGCCAGAAAGTTGAAACTTAGTATGCATATGTAGAAGTACTACAGGAGTAATTAAAGCAAACAAAGTTTAAAATGTTATTGATGTACAGAGCTGGAGTAAAAAAAATGTTCGTGAAAAGGGTTTTTTCTAACATTTCCATGAATTTCGTTATATTTTTTAGACATGTCGAGTTATCAAATTAATTTTACTTCTTTGGGCTTTTTATATAAGCACCTAGAAGCATTTTTTCAACTTTTTCGATATCCAACCTCTAAAGGACTACTGAGGTGCGGTGTTGGTTACTATGCGACTGATAACCAAAAGAATAACCAGGAGGCTTTTTGGAATGTTATTTTTTAGGTTGTCAGTCGCATAGTAACCTACACCGCATCTCAGTATTAAACATGTTTCGGACTTTTACCTAAAAAATAATAAAGTTGCGCCCAGACTGTTGCCAGCATTTTTTTTTATAAAATTGTTTCCAGCAATTTCTAATTTTTAAAGATGAAATGTGAACACCATTTTACAAATATTAAAATTTTGACCATGAATTTTAAGTTGGAAATTCCTAGAGACCGGTATCACAGCAATAATTTAATTTCCAATAAATTTTTGTGAAATTTATTTGCCATTAATGCAAAAGATGCTTGACCCTATAGTGTAGAGAGTAAACTGTCAAACTGTACTTTAATATTTTATTGTTTATAAATTTGGTAAATTTCTGTAATTAAGTTTTTCAATTATATATTTTTTTAATTAAATTTTTTAATTTCATGTAGCCAATTAATTTGAAATATGAGATACATCTTCTAGAGTTCACATTATTAACTTTTATATAACTCAATTTACCGTAAAAACAATATCTCCTTGACAAGAATTTTGATTTATAGCCAACAACACGAAGAAACTAGGTCGGCTGATCGTAATTTACTACAGACAGTTTGAAGAAAAACATTACAAAAGTTGCAAAGTATTTGCTGACAGTTTGCTATGTTTATGACCGATCGAAAGTAATTTCTCGAATATTTTCTTATAAACTAAAATATCCGATTTGATTTATTATCGAAATGTATAGAACGTTATCGCAGATAATCGCCGTTCCGTAGTCCGTAAAAGTCTAATAAAACTCAAGATCATAAATAATAAAAATTCCGGTCAGAAAATTCTATGAGCAATTTTAATGTTAAGAAGATTATGCAACTATTATGACATCGAACGATATTTTTATTCATTAGATTAATAAAAAACTGGACAAAAGCGACGTCATAAGAGTTGATTGCAATAAATGAAAGTGGGTAGTAAGTTTTATAGAGATGATTTTGAGTAGGCTCCAAAGATCGGAATTTCTTGGTTTTTTTTGGTTTTTGGCTGGGCCGGGGAAACCTTAGCCTGGTCATTTTCTGGATCGGTATCATTCTAGAAATAAATGGTACCTTGAAAATTCGGAAATTTTTGAGGGAACCGTTTCGGAAGGCAGGGCCAATCCTATCCGAACCGGAATAAAACCGATTATGTAGTCCAGATCTAGCGCTTTCAAATAACTCTAAGTTTAATCCGGCATTCAAAATGTGTGCAAAGACTTAATTTTTGAAGGTAAGCTACCTCATAACTAATAAGCATGTAAACTCACCAGTTAACGCCATCCATGGATATCGCGGCAAACTATCGGCTATCGATTGACCTGATCCGGCAGTTGAAACTACTCCCGATGAGGGTTGTGTGCAAGCATTTCCTAGTGAATCGACACCAACTCCTATTGCTCCGGAAGCTGCCGAAACAGCCGATGCGGCTGCCGCTTGATGATAGAATTGCGCAAAACTTGACGCACTTCCAGGTACTGCCATCGATTGATAGCTGTTCATAACACTGTCCGTATACCTGTAAAACAAATAGGAAAAAAAGAATACAAATGAATTGGGCAATTAGTTCACCATTAAATTTTGTCGTTCGCGCGTACGCTACTTGCCCACCTAGAGCGAGCGATACACGGTCCCGGGACAAATTATATTCTAAATAGGCAATAAAACTGGGTTTTTTTTTTTATTCACAAAAGGGTCTAAGGTTTTGTTCTTTGACCGCTAAACGGTCAGCTTACCTTACCAGTTACCACCCGAAGTGACACAGTTTCGGTTGAGTAGTGCATATAATTAGGAGTGAGACCGAAATGTGGGAGAAAAACAGTAGCGAAACGGCAATAACTTCAATTGGACCGAAACTTTTACAACTCTCTTTTATGACTACAACACAGTAAATTTTCATAGCTCGAATTTTAATGAAGATAATCGAGTTCTGTTGGCGTGAACTTACAAATTGTGTTACACCACTTACTTATTTCGCATAACGAGGGCTAAGGACAAGGAGCATACCTTTTTCAAGATACTTCATTTAAGGGTCACTTTAGATTTGATTTTTGATTTGTTACCACTGGTGAGATGATTCTCCAACGATATTTCTTCTTTCAAAATCACCTTTCTTGTACCCATGCTTTCAAAATATCTTGTTCCCTACATTGTTTTAAAAAAAATGAATTAACAATCCAATTTTTATTTGAAATTTCCAGTATACGAGTATTTCATTTTTTCAATTAAAAGTACTCATTTCAAGCACTTTTACACGAAATTACTGGTATTAGTAAATTATTCATGTACTTTTCAACTAAACCGTACAATTTACATGAAAAGTCTCACAAAATTACGTAATATTTCGTGTAAAATTAACTACATTTATATATGCATTGAAAATTACGTTCTTTTTCATGTAAACCTCGAAGTTGGATGCTTCGTCCGAATTTGTTTTCTACTGAAATGAAAAAGAAACGCCTTCGGTGGCGCAGTGGCTACGCGCGCCAAACCTATGCTGCAAAACCAGAATTAATCGTGGGTTCGATTCCTATCTACAGCCAATTGTCTTATTAAGAGTAAGTAAGTAAGAAATAATGTTATACATTTTTTTAGAGTTTAATTTAAGAGAAAATCCAGTGAATTTGCTGCTTTCGAAGTTGAAATTTACTGATGGCAAATTGAAATTTACTGACTGCAAATTGAAATTTACTGACCGAAAATTGAAAATTACATGCAAATTGACTATTACATTCCAATGCAAATTTACTTGAAAAGGTGAGTCATATATTTGCCTACTATCCAAAAGATGTAAAATTCAATGGATTTTTTTTAATATGTACTTTTAACTTTGCAGCCTTAGATATACGAGTATTGTATTACTGATTGATTTAGACGAAAATGGTTTAGTGAGGTTCTAGTTGTGTTTGAAACCATAGGTTGAAGATAAACTGACGGTTAATATATACCAACCGATTTTTTTGAAGAGAAATTTTTACTCTGCTATTCAGAGTTTTCAAGTTATAATGCAATTTTGCCAAACAAACAATACAACAACAAAATAGCATTTATCGAATTTTTTGATCTAAATAAATAAATTTAAAAAAAAACTACAACTTGTTTTCTATACTGCAATAAACATGTAACCTTTTAAGAAATGAAACTATAGTTGGAAACATCTGTGTTCCAATATTACTAAGGGCCTTTTTGGGAGGAATGGTATATTTCCAGACACGTATCGACGCCAATTTTTGGAATTTATTTCACATGTATAAATTTCTCCTATCAAATTGAAATTACTTTGCATAGAGCTTGTTTTTGGTCTTGTGAAAGGTAGAAACTGCTTTGCCATAGGTACCCTTTTCCAATTAGACAATAACATAGTTGATAATGCCGGAAATATGCTCTTTTTCTTTCGGGAGTAAGTCAGAAATGGGGAGTCGTACGCAAAAAATTGTTCAAATCACGTGCTCTATTGCATTAGCAAAATTAATTTTTCCTATAGAACAATTAAGTGAAAAAATTTAAAATTTTTATTTTCTTATAGTAAAATTAATCTGCAACTCCAAAGCCCTAGATTAATTTGCGAGAGTCTGGTAAATTTTAGGAATACGTTCGATTTTTATGCGCAATTTCTTATAATTTTTTTGTCATTTCTCTACATATACTTTTTTCTTAACAGTTTGGGTGAAAAATGTGAAACGCTGATATGAAAATAGGATTGGTGCTAATTTTTATTAAATAAGGGGTTGATCTCTTAAATCGAACCACTTCGACAGATTATACCTAAAATAGGATAAATACTTATAAATTAATTTTTGAAAAATTGAATTTTTCAAAAAATAGACCTGTACGGTTCCCTTAACTATAATTTATTTTACAGACTCGCCCGATTTGAGAATATATATTCCTTACAATCAATATTAAAAATCTGAACATGCTAAACTGATGATATAAGAAAATTAACTGTTTTTTTTTTTAAAAAAAAACCAATGATTTCTATTCACACAAATTGTTAGTTTTACTTAATTCCCAATTAGGTTTTAATTGGCGATTAGAAAGTTGCCTATATACAGTCCTTTCATGATAAGAAATTATTTGACAGTTTTAATTATTGAAATCGATATTTTAAAGTAAAGAAAACCAAATGAATCGACGACTCAAACGACAAATGTAAGTCTCACAAATTCTACATATGATCCAGAATAAAGTTGAAAAAAAATCGCTTTTTGCAACTGATGTTTCATTTAAATTATTTCTCTTTCCCGATTCACCGTAGAAAAGTTTTCAACGCTTTTCGGCATTATTTTCCTAATGACCAATCTAAATTGACATAAGGCAGGTTCTAACAAATTAACATTAACGATTAATGGGCTTTAAGAGTGTGTCGTGTGCCTTGGTTATTTTTCCTGAACGACTCGTAAGCATCTGAATGATATTCAATTGCGTCGCACAATGCAGAGCCTAACCAATTCCCTTTGTTAAATAAAAAGTGATATGCCTTACAAAATCTAGCAACAGTAAAATTATAATTCTCCAACAATTCTCAGAACCATAAAATGGGTCAATAAAACAAAATAATGTAAATCTTATCGGCCCTAAATTTTGCTCGTAATTTAAAATTTTTCAGAGTTTAAATTCAATGAGTTAGGTAGAAATTTGCAAAGAGCAGTTCTAATACTGCGACTTGTAAACTTTAATTCATTGCAGATTCATTCGACATTATAAAATGAGAGGTAATCAAATATTCTTTGAATTTGATAATTTAGAGAGCATGCTTACTTTTCATTATTCTGCAGTTCCATCGGATGGAATAAAATGGTAATTTGACGATTAACGAAAAAATTTCACGATAAAACATATCACAAAAATTTGCACGTTTTTCAGTTCCGAAATACCCCAGTGGGATCCAGAGTAGTTATAATGAGCTCAGTCAATGACTAAGTCGTAAACTGCCAATTTTTTTCGTTTGCTCTAAAACACACTTTTCTAATGCAATGATACAAATATGTCATGTTCGTTTTAATTAAGAGTTACCTGCCTGTGTGGTTTACAAATTCCTACAAAAAAACCCAATTTAATTTCCAAAAACTACATAATTTATGTATAGTTTAGCTAACCCCCTATATCTTTTTCTAAAAAAATTTAATGGGATCATCACACTTGAATATCAAGAGAAAGCCATAAATCATTCTTATTTTATGTTTTCATAAAACGTGTGTGTGTGTGTGTTCAATTAAAAATTATTGCGTTTACTAGTGATGTACCTGCAGCCATAACTTCCGTACTGATATTAAAAAACTCTAATCTGCACTTTCATATTAATTAATTCAAATTTTATGGAAGTCATTTTCACATCATTCATTTATCATTTATGTGAAATATGTGAATATGAAACAGGTTTAGTAGTCATATTACTTTAATTGGCATTATTTTAATTTTTCTTACACGTGCTTCTTTTTATTTGATAAAATTATTCAAAAAAAAAAGTTTATGGTCCTCATTAAAAACTAAGCATAACTAAATTTATTATAACGGCTCTATCAGTGTACGAAATTTAATATCCTAAATTTGAAGGATCACACAATAGGATGCAGTAATAAACACAAGCATTTAGAATAACAGGTGTATAACCTGCGATTTGTTGAAATATAGTTTTATGAACATTTTTCTAAGTATGACATTTGGCTCTTTACTTCTCAAGTGCACATACGAGTATATAATAACATTTGAATTATTGAACGTTTTGTTCTATGTCATGTGTTGTCCCAAGCTGTGACTGCTAATTTTTAAGTTTTTTTTAAGAGTCTTAAATATTTATCCCACAATCGTTATCCATTTTTAAACAAATTTCAATAATAGCACTCCGAAGAAAAGACGCATTTGTTTTAAGGAAGTGAATCTAAACCTGTGAAACTTTAGCATTAACGAAAATTATGTAAATTAATAACTGCAGGTTCAACACTTAGTAAACTGCATAAAATGGACAAATTTTTTTTCTTCCCAACTTATTGATATACTAGTTTTATTTACTTTGCAAGAAAAAAAGAAAGCTTTAGGTTATATTTAAGCAAGTATAATTTATTTATCCGTATCAACCGGTAATAAATACACATGTAGGTAAGTCGAAAAACAAAAAAAAAATACACTCACCTATTTATTTCCGGTTGATGTAGATAATGGCTCGAAATTCTGGAAAAGTATACACAATCATAATATTATTCATTTTCCATAATTTCATTTTGATAACGTAGCACATAGTATTACGTTTTAATGGTGATATTAATGAACCATTTATTTTTATATTTTTCACAACAAGATGATAACAGACAGAAGATCAAAGTCTTTTCATAGCGAATGTGACTGTACACTAGCAGAACAGATGCTCGAAATCAATATATGCACATTACATGGAGTGAAATTGTTATTTGATTAGCCTTAATGGTTGTAGTATTAACGCCAGGGTATAATATTTAATATTGTGTGCAGTTGCAACAGAATTGTTATTGTTTCTTTGCTGAACAAAATGGTTAATTGCATTTACAAATTTTAAAACAAGGCTTCAAAGGGGATGGAAAAAATTGCTAACGAGAGGTTTCATGAAAAATTATTTATTGCTCGAAAAACTTTATTTCCGCTTTTTTTTAAAGAAAAATACAAAATTTATTTAAATCGACAGACCCTTGTAAAAATTTTCAAAATTTATTTAGTGAAGTTAATAAATGATGTACCTTCAATTATTCATTAATTCTTGATCAAAAATTTGAATTTAATATCTCAACGGGTTTGTGAGCTACGAGCCTGAAAACATAGATGTGTACGGCGTATACGACGGACAGACGGACATTTTTTTTTGTGGTCTACTAGTCCTAAAACTTGAAAATACAATATTTTAGTATATTTAAAGTTTTTAAAAATAAATCTATTGAGGGGGCAGTAGAAATAAAGAAGTGGCTAGCAAGTGTTAGTGGTGCATTTCAAATTATTCGAGAGACGGAAGACCTTGTAGAATGGAATCAAAGCAATTGTCATACCTCCAAAAATGTAGTTCCGGAATATTGAAACCTTTAATTATACCCACGTAGGTAAGAAGTAAGGCAATAAAGCAGATAGGGATGCTCAAAGTTTTTTGCCGATGACAGCTAAGTTATAGTAAAAAAAAATCTTTCTTCTTGTACATTCAAGAGTACCTAAAACAAGAGTGGAAATAAAAATAGAAGGGTTGAGAATCTATGATAGAATTTGTTATCCCACTGCAGTTTTTGGATTTTGATCAGTTGTGTGTTTATTTTTTTGGTACTTCGACTTTGACTGCCCCGATTTTTTTAGACTACAATTGAGTGGAAGAGTAGCCTAAGCCACATTGAATTTATTGATGCTTAGGCTCTTTCAGTTTGACCACAATAACCATATCTATGTGTTCCAAACTTATTCATTCACCATAGTATCAGTAAACATTGCTTGACAGTATAACAAAATAAAAAATTAGTTCTTTTTGAGAGTAATTTTTCAAATTACGTCTAAGTTTAGAGTCCGATATCTCATTTCGCGGTAGTTGTGGGTTAGGCTACTCTTCCACTGAACCACTCAATTAAGAAAATAAAAAAACAATTTTTAGCAAATTTGTTAAAACTGGCTCTGAATGATGAACTTAATTATATAAAATATTAGGTTATATCTAGAAGTAGAATTGATCGTTTGAGTGAAATATTAAAAACAAGTTAACCTAAATAATTCTGCAGGCCTTATTTCTATTAAAAATTTTTGGAGTCGTGTTCTAATATTAAAAATTTTATTTCTATTTTGAAAACTTGCTTAAAGTTACAAAATACATATCGCAAGTTTTTTTAAGTTTTCGCTGAAATTTCTGTGTTTTTGTTCGCATTATTTTGAAGGGTGAAAATTTACAGTGCGCAAAGATTTAATTTAATTTATTTAGCTTAATGGATTCTGTGTAATATATTATACAATAATGTAATTATTTACAGCTCGTTCCAAAAAGTAAATGCGGAACCTGTTGAAAGACAACTATATGGAAATTGCAGCACTGGCATGATCTTCTTTATATTTATTTCCTTAACTACAATTGTTAAAAAATTAATAAATATGCCAAATTTCAAATTTCTAGCTAACGGCGTTTTGAAGTTAGCCGGCAATCATAGTGAACACGCATTTATATTCTTTTGAATGAGAGCTACTCCTATTAATGAACTTTTCATACAAAGTGTTTGTGGAATTTTAACTTTCTAGCCTAAGGCGTTCTTATGTAAACATGCGTGATTCAATTTAATACCAAAAGAGCTGCACAAATTTAAGCATTGTTGTAGGTTAAAAGATAGCAATTAATTAAGCTTGTATTAAACTGTAAGACACTAAATCATACATTTAATTTTTTTTTCTCTGGCAAATACTGCTAGATAGCATAATCATTAAATTCAAAATTTGCACAGTACAAGGCCTCGTCCGCATGAAAAATTTTACAGA
Source organism: Beris morrisii (assembly GCA_951812415.1). NCBI lineage: Eukaryota > Metazoa > Arthropoda > Insecta > Diptera > Stratiomyidae > Beris > Beris morrisii. Next base: position 9,541,182 of record OX638312.1, on the reverse strand, counting down.
CTTCTTGTCCTTTTTTTCAGTCATCTTTTTTTAGTCCCTTATGTTTAATAGTATGAAAAAAATGTAATGCAAGCCAACATCCTGTATTAAACTGCATGCATTCATCAAATATTGCACAATTTTCCATACAGTGTAAGACCTGTGTTAAACTGAAAGCATTGCTGCCAAATAAAAAATTTACCAAAATTTTTCTAAAATACTTAAGACAAAACAGATCTTGGGTACGGCAAATGAAACAATTTACCAAACCGAAATTTTACGATTACAGTATTTCACTGCATTTGCCAACGAAAATAGGCATATACTTGACAAAGTGCAATACAGTCAAATACAAGCTTAATTCAAATTTTTGTTTGTAAATCTTTTAATTTTCCCAATACTTTAGCACAAAGTTATTTTTATTATATTTTTTTATCAAATATTTGCCAGTGTGATAAAGTATGAATACAATCAAAACAATACAAAGATTTAGTAAGCATAGAGCAAAGTTCCTCTAAGTAATAGGCGTTCTCACAATTATGCTTCAATTTTCACAAGAAATTTTTAATTTTTTACCCTTTCTATGAAAAACTGTCAACCCCTGGGGTGCTATGTTCTCAAAGTACAAGGTATATAAAGTACAGACTGTCATCATAAAAAGAAAGCAGTCTGTCAAGAAATACCGCCAGATACATTGAAGACGTTGGTTCATGAAAGCCTCCATTTTATTGATCAGTTTATTATTGCTCACCTTCTACGTGAAAAAACTGTCTACGCAACATGAATGATACTGGTAAAAATTAATAAATATGATGTAAATGTATTGCAAAAACAAATTTTCCTGTCTTACTAGTATAGTTAAAACAACAGTCTTGCATTCTAATTATTTTAGGCACAACTCCGCGAAACCTTCTTCGATCACCTGTCTTCTCAACTAAACATGAAAGGAAACACAAAATGAGTAATGTAATAGTTAGCTTATAAATTGCGCTTTCGCCCACTGAATTGATAGTTACAAAATATATTGTAGGAAGTCTTACATACATACTCTTCATAAACGATACTAAAGTCTTTAAATAATGCAAAATTTTCATTATGAAGCTAATTAGTATACTAGGTAAATCAATTAATTTATGCTAATAGTACCTTACAAAGTAAACTTCGTACGACAAACATGTTCACAAGTGATTTTAAAGAACATTGAAGAATTCACAACCGCAACTAAATGTTCGTATTATGCAAAAAAAAGTATTATTTAAATTAAAAGTTTATGAAACGATAATAAAGCGAAAGTTATTGAATTCTTGGTTATTGTTAGATAATTTTTCAATCAATTCGTATACCGGCGGTGGCTCCGTGTATGGCACGGTATTTCTTTTGTGACACATTCCGACGGTATTTAATAGAAAATTTTGACAATTTAGTTACAATTATTAAAAATAAAATTATGGTTAACACTATAAGTTAAATAATCAAATATTGTGACGCGTTAAAAACGAAAAAAAAAAGAATTTGTTGAAATCTAATAAAGTAAAATATAAGCTGCGACAAGGTGTCAATTAATTGAATTATTTGAGAAGGTGCATAATTTGGCGGGTGAAAAAAATTAAATAATTTAAAAAATGTGCAGATTAAATTTATATAATTTTTCTCCATAATGAAATTTATGCGATTTTTTTTACAATGAACCTTATTTCCATCAGTCAAAAGAATCCGCATTACTACTATTTTATCCTTAATAAATTCCTTAAATGTAAAGAAAACATTTTTCTTTAGTAAAATATAATTTGGAGTGTAGATTGAGCACATTATCGTTTTGAGTAGAAAGTTAGTTTATCGAACCAAAAAGCAGAATTATATTTGATCGTGGAATATTCAAAATTATTATTATAAAATGTTCCGTAGTCTCTTTTTATATATAAGTTTCTCTGCGTTGTTCTAATTTTTTAGTTTCTATTTGTTTTCGAATTTATTTTTAAAATTTTTTTTAAGCTTGCAACCAAATTTTTTCACTCAACCGGGGGAGTCGATTGTGATAGATCGCTTAAGAGTGAAAGAATTACCAATTGATTTCACTATTTTATAAGGAAAATAGTCGATAGTTAACCTTTTCACTTTATTGAGTATTGAGCTGGTTATAAATTCACTCGAATATTTATTACTCATGCGGACATCGATAATTTTATTAATTTACGTTGATCATTATATTTTTAACCGAAATCAAATCAATTCTTATTTAGCTATGAAAACGAAACTGTCAAAATTTTAAATTAAAAATAAATATTGCGTCCATTGCACAGACAATAGTGGGCCGAATAATTTTTAAAATTTAGAATCGAAAACTACTAACAATGTACTAGCAATTCGACTACTATTACAATTATAAACTGAAAGTCCATGGTATGATCGACCTAAATTAACTGATCTACACATAAACTTTTAAATATTTTCTCTGAAATTATAATTAACTCTATAAATTGTCTACAATTTTCTATTTCAAGCACTAGATTTCTATTTTAAGAGATTCTGCATTCGCAACAAACTATTATTCGGAAAAGATAAACTCATTAAAAGTAATTGAGTATTAAAATCGTGCGATGGCAACAAAATGTAATGAATGTTAAATGTATAAAATACTTAGTCTGTAATATCTGCACAAATTCGGGGCAAGAAATAGGAACATACTATTGCATATGAAATGTTTCGATTCGATAGCAGGAAGAAATTTGAATTTAAAATAGATTTCGGCTCGAACTTGTATGTGAGAATTTTTCTATATATAAAAATGTTGCGTTTGCATTTGAGTGATATTTTTATAGTGGAATCTATTCACGAGCAGTAGAATTAATAATTCAATGATTTGAAGAAAATTAAAATTTATTTATATAAAATTTTCATGTGAAAACTATTGTTGATTGAGTTGTCGTCGAGATAAAGTAAACTAGAAAGTTGTCCCGGTATTCACTTGTACTGCTGCTACTACCATCTTTTATAGATTGAGTTTTTAATACAGATTGTTCTGAATAACTTGAAAATTTAGTTCCCCTACGGCTCCATGTTGTTTAAGATACTATAATGTATGTGCTCACTAATATGTTAAAAGAAATATTTGAAACCCTCTCGTATTAGTCCAACTGTACTTATGAGAACTAATATTGGAACTGTCTCAAAAGAAAAGGTTGAAATATCTATTTGGCTGAGACAGTTTTCTGCAAAGGATTTAATTTCAAAATTTCTTAGTTCATTCTTTAAAAAGCCACACCTTTTGCCCTCTTTCGTGTATAAGAAAAGAAATAAAAAATTTCAAATTCTTGCGCATTTGAAAGGCAAAACTTTGTTCTTGCAGACGGGGGTTATGGATACAATATCGATGTTCCTGTATTGTTATGATACGCCTTGAGTTTAACTGCGTGTGGTTTAGGTCTGACCTCCAGTCTGAAAGAGATAATCGTTTTCTAGATGTGTGTAGTAAATTGTACAGGGAGGTGGTTTTAAAATCTGGACAAAAATCTTCGAACTTGTGGACATGTGATGAAAATGATTTTTGAACACATTTTTGATAGCCTTGTTAGTACCAAAGTCTTACATCGCAGTTAAAAAACCAATGTTTGGAACATCTACTCATCAATTTTATTCAGTTAATTAACACAGTATTCAAGTGTTCCTGATCCGAATAATTTCATTGTTAAGCAGAAAGTAAAATCAAATAGGAATAAAAATTCTTTGATTCATCATAATATAATACAATTTATCTGGGACACAAACCGATCAACAGCATGGAATGCAGGAACACTTGGCGTTCGCTAAAAATTTGTTAAAAAAAAAAAACAATACGGAACTTCTAGATTACGATGACGAAAGAAGTCATTGATGAATACACTACAGCCTAAAACTTTTAAAATTTTAGAAAAAAATGTAATGTGTTTTCCAATATGCGTTAATGCTTCAACAGCTAGTGCTGCTTTTAGTCGAGAATACACATATAAATAAAAAGCGACTAATTGTGAAGCTTCATCAAAATTAAGTATTTAGTTAAGACTGACAGTATGTGACCTAAATCCTTTTATTGATTAATCATTAATAATATTATAAAATAATTTCTGTTTTTTTTTTCAATTTAAGCAGCGACGTTATTTCAATTTTACCAGAGGGTAGGGGCGGCCCTTCGAGACAGCAATACTAAAAAAATTAAAGGGTCATGCTTCCTTGATTTTCACAAATTGCTCTCACAAATAACGTCCATCAATTTAAGCAATAATATAACTTATGTTAGATAATTTTGAGTAAATTACAAAAAGAAGATCGGAATTCCTGATCGCGCACATTTTATTAAAAAAAATTTACGACTCTTTTACACAGTTTTCCAAATGTTGTGGAGTACTATTGGGGGAAAATAGAGTACTAGGATTGGTGACCCCGACGTAATTTGAATCTGCGATCATGCGTTCCAATTCTGTCTTGTGGTATCAGAAAAAGTGGTTTTGAAGCGAGAAGGATGGAGATCAAGTAGCCGGAAGATCACATTCCTTAATGCCGTTTCTATTAGTAACCAAATGAAATTCCTAACAACAATAATTCCTCAAAAGACAAACTGCTTATTCGCTTACGAATACGCTTAGATAGGATTACATTATTAATAAAATGCGAATTTTTAAGTAAACTATGAAATGACTACCTAAATAAGTGTTCTCACATAAGATTAATACAACGGCTTGAAGGTCTAAAAATTTATAGTGCGGTTTTAATATTAAAATATTCGTCACTTAGTTGAGTCATTCGACGAAGCCCGCATTTAGCGACACGCCGTCAATTTTCTTACCTTTCGAGCTACCTTATCTTAAATTTTTAAATTAATATTGAATTGATGAAATACATCATGCTTCAGCTACAAAAACTAATTTTTGACGTTCCAAAATGTGAAGCATTTTTCAATTTGATTTATCGACATAACACCCAATGTAGCAATCTGGAAATAATTGCGTTTAACCAAAAATTTCACAACGAACGGCTTATGAAAATTTTATTAATTTTTTTTCTACTAGTTCGGTCAAATAAATAAATAATTATATTTATAACACATTCAATACCGTTGTTATCGCACCTACAAGGACTTCAATAGGTGTGTTATGTTCAGCAAACCGATCAGTACTAGCTTGTCAACCGAAAATCGTTACTTGAAACAAGACCACATATTCCGGAGTGTACTTATTAAATTAAAGTAAAAGGCGTTTATAATCGCTTCACTCTTTTTGATCAAAAATGGGATCTGATTCCTTAGTGTTGTGCAAATAGAAAGTTGTCCAAAGTTTTCCGTATGATTTGGTATGGTATGTGGGGTGGTGATGCCAGCATACTCCTTCACTTAACCGTTAGAAAATTTAACACATGCCTTTTTATACGAGGGGACCACAATGGATCCACAGTGATCTCTCGTGATGGACTGGGGCACATTGCTTTAGTCCACCCTTCTCGACCTAACCTAACACATGCCTATTGAGCTGGTGTGGAGAATCCAATGTATCCATTTAGTTAAAGCAGGGTTTCTCTATTGACCTGGGTCAGAAGTTAAATTTTATAGACAGCCTCAGCCAGCGAACTTTCAAAGAAACTTAATCGTATTAAATTACACCCATCTAAACTAATGCTTATTGCGATAAAATGCAATCTTCCGAAGGAGATGTCGAGTGTCAAGTGCATGACACAATAATGAGCCTCCCAATATCAGTAATATTCACTTTAGTCTATTCTTCAACCAACTAAAACAAATTTGGTGGGGTGTAAGGTTCTAATAGCTCCCTGTGCTTTTCTTAGAAACTAGTTTTAGTAAATACTGACCACTTTTTACGTAGTAAATGAAATACAGGAGTTTTAGATATCGAATTTAAAGGATCTAGGGCTAAGGGCGGTCGCAGAGGTGGAGTTTGGGTGGGAACTCCGCCCCCTCTCCCTTTGTGAATAAGTAACTAAATTTTTTGTCAGTAAGCATTACTCAAAAAAAAAATCCACCAATAGCTTCACAATATACCCTCCCTAATAACATTTTTCTACCTACATCAAATTTTAAACCAAAGGAATTTCGACAAGAACCCATAATGACCGCAACTATAATCTTATAAATCAAAATCCTCTTGAACAAATCTTCCGAATACAGCTGCGTTGGGCTCTAACTGATTGCGATAGCCATACAACTCACATGGCATTGAGTGTATTAAAAGAATATAAAAAAGTAATATATGAAAATTTAAAATATAATTGACCGGCGTTGACACCGGATTTGACGACCTTCAAACTTCTTCGTTGAACCTATAGAAAATAAACCAGTCAGAAACTGTAAGATCTTAACCAAAATGTTCGCGGCTAATAAAAGATCGGTTTATATAGTTAAGAACCCAGGGAAAATGGCGAGAAATCACTATTAGCATAATAACAGAGAACTCTTGATTCATACTACTTTGAAACTTGCTGACCAAATACTTACTGGTTAAACAAAAACCCTATTTGGAATGTACGTAATGAAATTGTTTTCTTTGATCAAAAGTTATCTTTGCAAAAATCAGATGGTAAATAAATCACTGGGCTTATCATAACAATACAGTAGCAAGTTTGTTGATTTGGTTCCAAAATTTGACAAATTTTGACGGCACAAAGATACCCCAATGGATTCCAAATATATACCTTATCGCTTGTATCTTAAGCCTTGAAATTCAAGTACTTGTTTCTGTATTTGCAGGCAATTACAGACCTTGTTCAAATGCCTTGAACTCATGTCGTACATGACCTAGCATTCATTAAACACCACCCTGTCTTTCGGCAAACACACACATGCCCATTTGAACAGAATACGAGTAGCGGTTCCTAATTGCTTGTTGACAATATACCAATTAGAATTAATGTCTGATTGGAATTGGATAATTCCACTTAGAGAGTGATAATGCTACGATACAAATTCAAGGCGAATGTTTTCTGTCTGAAGACATCCAAATTCGACTTTTGTCGGTAAAAGTTCAAATTTTGATTGCGCATGAATACTGGGCAGTGTTATCTTCAATATGCGTAAGAGACGTGACACATTTTCTACCTGTTGAGATCAATATGGTAGCTAAATGGTGCGCATTCTTCTCTATGATGCCATTGCTTTTTGTTGTTAAGGGCGGAGCTAGAAAATGTAATGCGACAATGTGACACCTTCAAACATGGCCATAAATAGTGAAATATCGTTCCAATGATGGTGTACAGATGTTTTACAATGCGGTATGTTTAGATCTCATATTCTCAAGAATTTGTTATTTTAGCGCCCAGTGTAGGGTTGGGCCACTGAGTAAGATTATTAGAACCTCATGGAAAGACGGGTTGAGGGACGTCGAAGTCTTTGAAATTAATGAAGAAATATTATTGAAGAAAATGTGGACAGATCGACACAGCGCAAGTGCGAATTTCTGTTTGAGTTTGTTTGGACTTTGATGACGGCCCGCATAGACTAGCCTAAGTGTAAAAATTCATTTTAAATTATTCTCACGTTATTAAAAAATGTTTTTAAGAATATACTATCGTTTCCACTAGCAATAAAGACTTTAGCGCCCAGCGTAGGGCTGAAAAATAATAATTCAAGGTTTCGTAAAGAGAATTAGATTTGTTTTATAAATTTGGATTGGTCCGAGGAACCTCAATGATCCCACAAAATTTCTAAGAAAGCAAGATGTGCAGTGTCATAAAAAATGTGCGTAGAACGGTACTGCGCAAGTGTATGAGGCAAAATTAAAAATGAAAGAACTTATTTTAAGGGCATTTTTGTATATGGAATATTTTTGACCCAGTGTACAGCGGGACTTTTTAGAGGAACAATTCAGGACTTTGCAATCTAAAAAATGATTTTATCCTCAAAAACGGTTGAAGGAAGAAATATGATTAAGGTGTCGATGGAGAGAAGAGTTAGGAACGGTACAGCGCAAGTGCAAAAAAGGATTGTAAATATGATTTTTGTTTGCAGCGTGAACCGGCGCATATGCAAAACGCCATTGGAAAATCTCTTTTTTACGCTATGAAAACTTGTTTGTAGGTGATCTTGCTTTTATTCATAGTCATATTGTTGGCGCCCAACGTGGGGCTAAAAAACGTAGAGAAACAGACAAGAGAAAAAATGTTAGGGCTTTGTGACCAGACTTGGATTGTTCTCAAAAACGATTAAGAAATTAAGATCCGGTAGGAGCGTTTGAGCGGAGTGCGATACGGTGGGCGCAAGTGTACGGTTTTGGATTTGGAAAATCTGCATTCACAGATATGTCAATTTTGAACGTGAAAAGTACGAATTGCAAAATAATACGAATAAACTTACCGGGTTCAACGGAAAAAAAAGGGCACCAACATAATGTAAATCATTTCCACATTGTTGTAAAAAAAACAGAAATGTAAATATTGAACAGGAGGAAGAGGTAGCAGTTCTTTGAGTTCGGCATTAATCTGACTCCTTTTTCTGATCTACTCAAACCATTACCAAACGCATGAAAGCTGCCAATGAAGGTCATTGGTGAAAAAGATCCTAGCTCAATATAATTAGGTTTATTTAGATGAAACGAACCATATATTTGCATCTACGAATTCGGCTTTAGTCAAAACATAATTAGAATGGGGATGTTTTAAGATAAACTGTCGAATCGAATCTACTAAGAAATGAATATAGTTTTTCCACAACAATCAGTAGAAAGATCATTAAATTGATCGATACAAATCGATATCAATTACAAAGTATGTATTAGAAATCAAAACTCGGTAGAAGGATAGATAAACGTTACAGTACAGGTTTTGATCAGTTGGGCGCCATTCTTGAACCACTATACAAACTCTATTCTATTCTAAATGACAAAAACAAAATAAAGATTATAATCTTACCTGCATGATTTATCTTCCAATCCTGAAAAGCCTGGCATGCCGGACAGGGTCGAGTGCGTTGTTGGATGATTCGAAACGTACGGATACATTTTTGTTGTAGGCGGTGTATTCGGACTACCTTCGGAACTTGTTAGCGGACTACCTTCGGAATTTGTTGTCGTATGCGATACTGAAGCCGACGATGCTGATGGCGAATTATGATTTTGTGTTGTTGATAAATGCGAACTAATAAATGGTTGAAACTGTGGATATTTCGGTAGCATACTATCGAAAACAAATTTTGACATTGCACATAATTACAAGACGAGTGTCTTTTTTAAAAACAACAACAACATAGTATGGCGATTTAGTCCAAAAGAAACCAGAAAATTATAGAGAACTTAACTAAAAACAAAACATTAAACAAATCCCGATTCGAAATTTCGACGCTTTTTAATCGCACTACGATTTTTTACGCCATTCGATTGCAAATTGCAATGCAAACACACCACGCGCCTTTTTTTTTTGCCGAAAAGAACAAAAACCCGGCGTTCTATTCTTTTTTAATATAAGTTGAAAAAATCAACCCAAAACTAAGCTTTTTTCCATGCAAAATTTTTTCCAGATAAAATCAATGTTTGTTTGTGATTTATTTTTGTTTTGCTGATATTTTTTTATATTTTTCGTGTACGCAATTCAATAAAAACAAAAACACTGCACATTAAAAACTATTCATTCACTTGCTTATGACCGGCACCATAATCAACGTATAATTTAAAATTAGCCATTATTATAAACAAACCAACAAAGGAGTGATTATGTTGTTTCTATTTTTTTTTTATTAACCCCTCGAAGACATTATTATTTTTATGAGCACGTTGATGTAGTAAAGGTGAATACACGTGGATCGATGTCAGTTGTACCGGGCGGCATTAAGTCAATTGTATCACGGATACTAAAAAAACAACAAAACTGATTTCAATTCACTTTAACATTCACTTAAACACAGCAATTATTCACTTTTTTATGGTATTTTATGGTACCTAGTATCTCCGTCGTTTTACTTTTTTTATTGCCAGGTAGTTTGTCTAATTTTATGATAAACAGTAGTTTAACGGTGACCTTTTATAATTTTTTATTAGTATGTTGTTTTATACTTATGTATTTTTACAATGTACCATATAACATGCTGTCCGATTGTAATTTTAGTGTTTTACTATAAACAGTTTTCTTTCTCGTCTTATTACTTGTTTATCAATAAAAAAAACAACAAACAAATTGCAGATATAGTCCACGTCGGATAATTTTACACCAAACAAAAATCTAATGATGAATAACTTTCAGTTTCGGAATTATACTTTGATGTTGTGTCACTTTTTTGATGAGATTTTATGTTTTGTGTCTCATCATATAGAGTATGGTGGTATAAATATAATAAAAATTTAAGTATAAAAATTTCTCGATCGTAGTAGTCCGAAGCTGTTTGCGTTATGAGAAGTAGTTCGTTTATGGCACAATACAAAAGCTACGCGATTTTCTCTTCTCTATAGCTTAAAGTGTGTATTATATCTACAATATAACCGAAACGACACAAAACACAACTTCCAAGCTGGTTTCGAACAAGCACCAGAAGAAGCAGTATACACCGAAAAAAACAACAACAACAAAAAAATCCTTCACATAGAGAGGGCCCCCGTATAGTAGTCTTTCCGACCAGATGACACAAAATCCATACCCAACATACACAACGAAATAAAACGCTGACTGCATAGAATCCGATTTGCTGTTTCTTTCGCACCCGTGTCGGTAGATGGCGCTGCCCAAATTAGCCGATAAGATAGTTGTCCTACTCGTCGCTCGGCAACTTGATTTCCCGATGGTGTGTTGGTGTTCTTACTTAGCGATTTTTCGTCTATATATCGGAATACTTTTCATATAAGATTCGAATTTGCCTTCCTTGTTTTCTGGCCAGGCCAGCCGGGGGTATGTAGTTCCCAGATACATGGGAATTTTCTTATAGGATCGCATTTTCGATGATGATTTTACCTTTTGTTCTCGCCTTTAATTTCCGATACTCTTCGAAAAAAAAAGAATTACCAAAAAAAACTGTGTAATGGTCCAGCACATGAAATCAAATAAAACAACAAAAATCGTGTCAAAAACGAACCAAACAAAAAGCATCTTTATTAAAACCGCCAAAATCGTAGATCAACAAATCGACAAAATGTAAACAACCAATCAAAAATCACGAAAGTGTCACTAATAATAAAATAATCGTAAAACTAAATTATAAAATAATAAAAAAAAATTGATGACCAACCTAGTCACAAAAGATCACACTAAATTGCATTTATACTACACAATATAATGCGTTATAATGACCGTGTGGCATGTCATCTCACTTGCGCTATCTATTTCGCTTCAACACTCACTCGCAGCCGATTTCACGTCTCTCTCGCACTAGACGACCACACCGCATCAAACGCTCGCTCTCTCACTCTCGCTTCCAGAGCGCGCGTACTCACTTTTACAACCTGAACAATTCTCATATATTTTATTTTTATTATACATATCTTATGATCTCTTTCTATTGCACATTTTGCATTACAAAAATTGTCTCGTATCCATTCGGGAAGAGATAACAGTCAACCTAAAGCTCAATCCCACGCATACTCAAAACAACCATTTCCGAAATTTCACGACTGCACTGAAAACACCCCTCTTCACCCCCTACAATTGGAATCAAACAACTACTATCTCTTCTTCGCTCGCAACAATCTCACTCACTCGTATGCCACTCGAATATGCCGCACTATCACACTATCTCGCTCAAGCACAAGCACTCGCAACTTTCCGATACTCAATGAATTGCCCAGCTTAAATCCCGTCTCGCTCACTCGCACGACGGATTGCTTATCGTTGCAATTAAACGTTGTAAAAGAAAATTCTCGTTGGCATAGTGTTGCCGGGGATATTACGGCCCCCGGAATGGCCCATTCCGTATCTCTTTCATTCATTCATTCGAGAGCGTTTTCATGGTCGATATACGCACACCTTTTTATATCTATCCGTTCCCCTCTCACTCTATGCCATAATTGCTGCTCTTTTATATTTACACCTTAGCCCCGTTTTATGTAATCCACGCCCATTTCGCATCGTTTTGCTGTCGCTTTTTTCCGGTGGGCCAGTGTAGTGTAGTGTATAAGAAATAAGTACGCAGACTTATTAGACGGCAATTTTGTCTACTTAACGATTTGTTTGTATCCATTTCGTCGTCCTGTGTGGTTCACCCTTGTGTTTTTTTATTTTAAAAAAACAAAAAAATTACCCCTCCCTCTTGTTCGCACCGAAATTTATAATTAATTGGATGGGCTGAATATTGGAGTAATTCATTTTCTCCGGGCAGAGGGTAACGCCGTCATCAATTCGTCGACTTTGGGGAGAATTTAAGGGCGCTATTCGTACTTGCTACGTTTTAACGGTACTCACCGACGAAGCTTATCCAAGGATCACGCTTATCCCTCCGAACAGCATCCCCTGTGACACACCTCACCATATGTGCCATGTGTGTTTTTACGGGGGATGAAGCGATCCTTTTGTGCTGGAATCCAGTGCACAAGATGACGACGAAATGGACCGCATACCATCCATACCACAGTCGGTACCTGAAACAGACGAAAGGACGGAAAATGAGCAGATAAAATAAATCGTGGAGAAAGAAGGAAATTCTATACGAAGGAAAATCGATAGCGTGGGGGAAACCCCCCGCTTGGAACTTAATCGCAAATGCTTAAGGGCATTAAATTCCTGCAAGTCAAACATGTGGAAATGGTCGGGTCGGTATACGGACAAGGTATTTCGATGTGGTTAAGAATTTTGGGATTTTCCGGAAATTTTATTGAGCTGAAAATGTTTGTGACGCTGAGTCTACGAGTATTTAAAATAAACTGCAAATTTTTGACGATTTTGTACGATAATTTGTCGAGCTTTTCATGTAAGATGGCTAACATAGAGCAAGGTCTTACAGGGGCTTCGACGAACCGGACAAACTTCGGTCTGATATCGCAGTAGAACAAGGTTGTTTTTTAAGGATAGCAAACTGGACTTAAGACGTTATCCTTTAGTACACAGTAGAGTACAGTCCAGTCTGTTTAGGGATGGGAAGGTCAGTAATCGAGCCGGGAATGGCAGTGTACTAGCAGGTGTTAATAATTTTTAGCAAACAAATCAACTACTGTACTATATTGGTATATGTGAATCTGTTAAGAACCTAAACAGAACTAGTTTTTTCAGTGTTAAATCCTTTAGAGGTGTTTCTATTAAACATTCCCCTACTGTCCACTATTCATATTAATCTATAATTTCCTTAGAGAAAGGTCTCTAACGATAAGCATTAACAACTCAATATCTGAACCAGTCTCAGTGCTTAGTGGCGTTCCACAAGGGTCTATTCTGGATCCTAAACTCTACAATATAAATATGCATGACTTCCCCCGCTATAAAATAAGCCAACCGGTCGAGTTACTCTCAACTGCATTACTATATGCGGACGTAGGACCGTAGTATATGCCCAAGCGAGGGATCCTGATTGACATCTCATTTAAGCGAAATAAACAATTTCTACAAAACATGGGGAATAGAAATAAACAGTAACAAGTCTAATCTTATATGCTTTAGAAACGCTAGTGGAAAAGGTTACCGAAATACTGTTAAAAAAAGCCGCAAACTAAAGTTAAAGTTGAATGATTCGGTAGTCCCTCTTAAAAACCAAATTAAATATCTCGGGTTAAACTTCAACAGCCTTTTTAAATTCAATAAGCACGTTGAAACTTCGCTTATTAAGGCTAATAAGGTTTATAATATCCTTGCGCCACTGTTATATAACAGGAGCAAGCTACTTAGGCCCATATTAACCTACACTGGCAAAAAAAAAAGAAATCTTTGAAAGAAAAATTCTAAGGCAATGTATTAACCTGAAATTTAGGTCAAGAAATAAATATTACTCAAACCAGCACATTTATGAGATGGCAGGTGTAGAGCCCATAATGACATATCTCCGAACTATGGACTAAACGCATACAGAAGCTCGAACAGCATGAGAACCCAATAATAAAAAATGTCCATACCATGAATGTCAATGATAGGATTACGGAGCATTTCTACTTATCACCTATTAACCTTTTAAACGAAAGTTCCTTAAATAAAGTTGTAAATAAAAATAATATAGTCGAATTTTACAGAAAAAAAGATGACGCGCATAACAGGGGATAGACCAACCAAACCGTTTCTTTTAGTAATAATTTACTATTAAATTATTAAAGTAAGACAATCATTCAAAATTACTGCTTGTAGAGTATATTTGTTATCAATATAAACATAATCACTTAGAATATAATTAACTATCTATTTATTCAATAGTAATAAGTCATTTAGTAGTAATAAGACATAGAACAAAAATCTGTCTAGTATGCACACTGTTTGCCAGTGCATATCTATGCGCCCTATCATGAAATAATAAAAATTATCTGAATCTAGATAGGGTTTGCCCGCACAAACAATTTAAATTATAAGCTACTTATAAGACACAATTGTGTTAAAGTTAAAAGTAATAGTAAGTAAAAAAAAAAAATGTATTAAAAATTATGGCAATAAATTAATCTAATCTAATCTATTGATATTAATATACAAAGCCTAATTTCAACCCAAATATTTTTAAAAAAAATATATTTTCGAGTAGGAATTGAACACACGGCATCGCCGCAGCAATGTTTTAAGGGGTCACATACACCTGGGACGGCTAAAACCACGCTATTTTTACGCATTTTTTTCGTGCATAAAACTGAAGTTAATTGAACAATCATTATATATCTCTTAAAGTATTACATTTTGTCTATATTATGTGAAAATTTGGTTGGTAAACGGTAAAAAAGTTAGAGTCGTTTTGCTGTGACGTGTTTTTGTTGAGAGCGATTTCGATACCAGACTTTCCTCCGCCATTTTTTATCGACATTTTTTTTTTTGTTGAAACTAAATACATAGCTCCAAAGCTTACCGAACCTGGAATTTCAAAATTCAATTTTGACGGAGCATGGCAGCCTCTGGAATTAAAAATGCGATTTTTCGCCTCAAAATTGTTCAGTAATTATGATAAAAAAAAAAACTAAGCAAGATATCGAAAAAACGGCTCGGTAAACGTAAGAGTGTTGCTTTAAACACAATTGTGCAAAAGTAGGTCCCGATCGGTCCAGTAGTCGCGGCGATAATCGTGGTACCTTTTTTGAAAACGCTGTTTCGAGAAAAACGCATTTAAAGTTTAGGGTATAGTTTACATTGAAATAAGGTTCTGTGAATTTTAACAGTGGAACAAGTATACCTAAACCTCAACAACTTTTCAAAACATGTCCCTGCTATACAGAAGGTCATAAATACCCGGAATTAAAAAAAAAGCTCATAGTCAAACAGATGACAAAGGCCACAAACACCTATGCGCCAACCGTTAGTCGTTGCTCACCATGTCGGCTACAAAACGCTGCAACTTCATCATTACAGCGAATTTCTTTATGAAATTTTCAGGATAGACACTTAAAGGATGGTACTTTCGAATAAGGATCTTTTTGAAAAATCGATTTTTTTGAACTACTCAGCTGTATGTAACCCCTTAAGGCCTAGACTAACACTGGACTATACCGACCAAGTTTCAACTTTCTAGCTCAAGCTGTTTCAGAGATAGGAAAAACATGCAAATAATATAAGCTCCACTTAAATTCCAGGTTCCAGCTTTCTATAATTAGCAGTTCTCCCCTGCCAAATTTTACCAGCCAGAGGTATACCGTGTCTACCTCCCGTATAAATTACAAGTTCTCATCTTAAATACACTATTTTAAAAAAATTGAATTTTCAATCCAATTTTTACTTGAAATTTCCAGTATATTTCATTTTTCAAGTATAAGTACTCATTTCAAGCACTTTTACACGAAATTAGTAAATTATTTATGTACTTTTCAACAATTTATATGAAAAGTCTCACAAAATCACACAACATTTCGTGTAAAATTAACTATATATATACATGAATTGAAAATTACGTTCTTTTTCATGTTGGACGCTTCGTTCGATTTTGTTTTCTACTGAAATGAAAATGAAACGCCTTCGGTGGAGCAGTGGCTACGCGCGTCAAACCTACGCACCAAAACCAGAATTAATCGAAGGGTTCGAATTTGCTGCTTTCGATTTTGAAATTTACAGATTGCAAATTGAAATTTACTGACCGAAAATTGAAAATTACATTGAAATTGACTATTACATCCCAATGTAAATTTACTTGCTTCACTTCCTTGAAAACTTTTTATTTGTTGTCTAAAACGCTCACCTCCACCTCCTTCCTCACATTGCAATCTACCGAAAAATCACCACATAAGTCCACCAAAAAAATGTTTATTAAATAGCTCAACGGATTTGTGAGATACGTTCGTTCAAACGCGTTCGTGTACGGCGGACAGACGGACTACATTTTTTTTTACTGTATTATTATTAAAGTAAAAACATTCGATGGGTGATCTTCAGTGCCACCTACCTTTAGTATAAGGATGCGATGGCAAGAATTTCGCTCCAGGATAATTCGCACATTATAAAATAGGTTTCGATACCGCTATATAGAATAATCCTCAGCAACACCACCAGCTGTAAGGGTGTTTCGGATTTAGGCATGATACACCCTCTGACGAGTCTATGCCATCCGATGACGAAGCAGCTCTTTCGGACCTAGTCCAACACAGTCTTATAAAAACTGGCCTATCCAGTGAAGGTTTTCCAACTGTCATGCTCTCAGGGACAGCGATTAATCAACAGTCGGGGATTTCGTGTTGGGGTTTCACACCAGAAACTCCACTGACGCCGGAAAACAACAAAAACTTAAACAAATTTACTTCTATGGTAGCTTCTCACCATGAAAAAATTCCATTCTTATTCGATATCTCATTAAACCTAAGAAATATGTCCGAATTCGGGAAAGTGTACACAACTACCTTACACCCCCTTAGGGGCGGAATATCAAAAATTCTGTAAAACAATTTCTATGTGCTTATATTATACGAGTATGAAGAGCACCCAGAAGTTAAAATAATTCGTTATGTCGACAGACCTAACAGAAATGACGACATTATAGGAAATGTATTTAACCCCATCTTGTGGACATTTTTGTTTCGCCTCCACTTCGTACGGCAATGCAAATCCGATCTTTTTGTTTCGGCTCAAATTGTTTTTCTTGTACATCTACATCATACCATCTTTCAACTCTCTAGCATAAGCCAATCCTGATATAACAAAATACCGGCACGCATGTGTCTTTCTGGCCCTATTAAAAATTTTATATTTCTCTATTTCTTTCTCTATACAGACGTTAACTCTTAGCTTTACATCCTTAGCGGCTTTTTAGAAATAAGAACTAGAAATTTTAAGTTTCCACCTTATGTCACCTTTACTCACTACACATCCACACATCCATTTTTTTCTTTGCTACCGGCCTACTGGGTACTCTTATAAAATTTCAAGATCATACCCTTAACAGTTCTTAAAATACAAGACTTTACTTTTTTGAATTATTATATACCCCCACTTCTGTGCTCTATGCGCCCGAAAAAATTTTACATTTAGCATACTCCACTTATAAACAAACCAAATTTTACTTTTCTGTGCAAAGTTATTAACCATTCACCCCATACATCACCTGTTTAAAAAATATGTTTTTAATATACGCTCCTACTATGCTAAGACAGAATCACTTAAGTTCAATTTTGTGGCATAAACCGGTCAAGAGATATGAATTTCAAAATGCATTGGTCTAATAGCATTCGAGCGTTCCAGAAGCATTGTTTGTCCCTCTACTTCCATACCACTCTAGTCAAATTGATAATTTTCTTAAAAATGGCTATGCTACATATAACAACTCTATATACATATATTCCAAGTTTCAACTTCCTAGCATAAGTAGTTCCTGAGATATATATAGAAACAATTTGTTTTATCAAAAACGCGTCTCCATCACAATCCCACTCCAAAATGTAGCCACTTAACACTCACTCAAAAATTTGAGTTTAATAGTTTGAAGAGAGCCACGAGCCTTAGAACGCGATTACGTACATCGCATATGCTAGTCACTCCCACTCACATTTTTTTTTACTTTTCACCCTTAAACATGAAAATACAAAATTTAAGGGTAGAAAATATTTTTTTTTTCATTTATCGCAATCACAATATTTTATTATTAAAATATTGAAAAAGCAAAGAAGTAAACATTTTAATTCAAAAATGATTTGATGGTAAATCAGAGAATTAGTTCTTCGAGAGCGAATTCCCCTGCAACTCGAAATTGACTGCTCATAAAATTATGAGTCCTTAACGATTAAAAAATTTCTTAACAATGATTTTCTTTAAAGCAAATTTAGGTATAAGTACCTTCATAAGACGTGTAAGTACACACTATGGTAAAAGGATATTTTATGATTCGTAAATGCATCGATATTACGTACAGCGAGAGAATTCATTTTCAGTCTCTGAATACGAAAACGGTTTGGATGAAGTAAATGAATTATTTGTGATTCTTTTTCGAATAGAAAAACACATCGTATGTTGTAAGCTTCATTTTCATTTGCATATAAAATTCTACGAAGTTACAGGCCGAATTATTAATTTTTTATAATTCCCACGCACTCTCCTTTTCATTGAATTCCCTAAAAAAATATCGGTCAGCTTCTTTTTGTTTTTATTATTCAATTTTTATTCACCTTTAGCAAAGATAAAATATTGTCAGTCTTTTTTCACAACATTCGATTTTTGTTCACTTTTGGTGAACGGTAAGCAAAATGTTTGCTGGGAACAATACCTTTATTTATTCGATTTATATCCTCATTTGTTTTTTTTTGTCAGGTAGGAATAAGCTCTCTCTTCTAAAAACAACAACTTAAAGGAAACTCCTAATATATCGACTACTACACAAATTTGATCTTAAAGGGTTTATGAGGGAGACAAACGGCGGACAAACTTTTTCTCCTTTTTATGGTCTATTGACATTAAAAAGTTAAAATACAAAATTTCGCTGTGAAATATTGCTGCGGTTGGGGTATGTCATTGAGTCAGCCCCAACTGGGTAAGACTGTCGATATAAGAAGCAATCTATTTTGTGTTGCCCCACAACTTCGCAATCCCCTCATCCTAAATTTATTTTTATAAATTATGATCTAGTATATCACTCGACATTTGCAAAGTTTCATCTTTGTGATTGTACTGTGATAAAAAAGAATTGTTTCCGTTTTGAGTCCTCCCAACGCGCCTCAATCCTCCAACAACTTGAAAAGCATAAAGAAAAATGTGAATGGATATATTTTATAAAGTATATTTAATAACTTCAATAAAAATAAAAAAAAATGTTAAATTCAATTATCTACCTTCAGTTACTCTCGAAAAGAAAAATATTTAATTTTTTTTCGTTTTTACCTCGTTAAACCAAAACCATAATTTTATATTTCTACCAAATTTCAACTTCCTAGCTTAAGTCGTTTTGAACTAATTTTATTTTTTTCCAATGTTGAATTTAACAGTCCTTTTTTTAGAGAAGAAACAGTTGTTCGAAGGAAAAGTAAAATAACATAAAACACTTGTAAAATATTTTATCCAATGTCCAGCTTATGTCGCTGACCGAGAGTACCTAAGCTAGAAAATCCAGACAAATATATCAAAGCGTTTTTGAGATATGAGGGCTGTCTGTCCACTTCTAGCGAATAAAATCTGAAAAAGTTCAGGTTTTAGGCTGAAGTGTACAACGCATTCACACGAACCTTCTTCCCTTAAAATAATACCTAAATATTTAAATGAAAAATGTCCACGTTATCCTGTAAGCGATTCCAACAATTTAATAATATAAGAAGTTTCTCCAGCAGTTCTCGAAATTTGTGACGGCAGACGAATCAAACAAACATTTTTGTTTTTAATTTTAGTGTCCCTAAAATTTAAAAATTCAAAATTTGATGAATGTTTTAAATTTCAGATCAATCACATTATGCACTTTATTATTTAAATAAAAGACCAACGTAAACGAAACGGATTAGCCAACTGCGCGAAAATATCTCAACACGGTCTAAATCGACAGGTGGTTCGAATCTCGGCTATGTAAGCAAAATATTACTTTGTATTATATGAAGGATATAATTATCTTGTCAAAGGTCAACAGAAAAATAACTACGAGAACATATCGAGACTATTTTCCAATAAATTCCATTGTAATGGAGAGTAGGAATGATTTAATAAAATTCAATAAAAACAAATAATAATAATGTGGTATGAGTACATAAAAAAATATTTAAATAAATTATAATTTTGACAATTCTCATAATAGTCTTTAATTTATTTATTCATTTGGTCACATTCTTGAATATTTTAAAATATTTTAAGAAAATAAATGTACATTTTTATACGCAATAAATTAAAACGATTGTACAGTTATGATAATAAATATTTCGCTAACAAACAATACAATTGTTACCACGATTTAATGTGACAAGGTAGATGGTTTTACTCGACCAAATAAAATTGTATTAGGTTGTCTCCAGTTGAATTATGGAAAGTGATGGAAGTAAACAAATTTGACATTTATTGGATATTTTGTTTACTCATATAATGATCTTGGTTTTCAAAAATTGTCACTTAAAGAGAGCATGGAAGGAAGGCTAGCAATTTAAAATTTCTTACGATTTGAAAATACGAGAATAAAATCGAGATGCTGGAGTAAGAAGGTACCATACAAAAGTCATTAAAAAAATGGTCGCTTGACTTCGACTACAATCAAAATTTCAAACTCAATGCATTGAGCCGATGAATAGACGAAGTAAGTATAGTCTACATACAAATGCCTTAAAATTTTGTGGTTCTTAAGCTACGAAGTTCGCATTTTAAAGCATGGGTTTTATAACTGAAACAGATGTACAGGGTAATACTAATACGACTAAAATTACTCGACTGCTTCAATTGTTTTCATGCAAAATTGAGTAACACACGCACTGTATTGGATAGCTATTGTGTCTTGAACAATTTGGACAAAAAGCACCTTTTGCTTCGACTCATTTTAGTTTCCAATTTTTACTTGGTGCGCCTAGGGCGTAATCTGGAAAGTTGAAATTTGTTACGTGGTAGGCGAATGTTTTGAAAAATATTTTTGCTGTAAAGATAATGCCATCGGACGAAGGCGTTAGAACTAGTGCAGATTTGTATGGTGAATAAGAAATGCTGCGGTCATGTTTCGACTATAGAAAAAATTAACAGTAAAATTAATAGCAATATGATTTTTAGTTTTCCTTCTGCAAATAATAAACCATTGTGAAAGAATTCAAAAAAATGTGCTACTATGATATTTTGTATTTTCACGTTTTAGGACAGTTAGACCACAACACTTGAAAAATCAAATTCAGTCCGTCTGACCGCCGTTCTCAGTCACGTTCGAAGTCACATACCCCATACACTTTTTGTGATATTAAAATAAAATTTTTTTAGTGGCTAGGTTGGGTGGACCCCTTTAATTGTTGACTTATTGGAGGGTAGATATGTGCGGAGCAAGGAGTGAGTGTTTTGGATGAAAGATTTCGAGCCGCTAACGGAAGGAAGTTGAACTTGAAACTTAGATACATAATTATATTGATATCAGAAACTTGGAATTTATGTAGAGCTTGTAGAGCTGTAGTTGGGCCACGTTACAAAATTATGGTTCTTATTGGGGTAGTATCGGGCGGGACTTGTTTTCCTATATCTGTAATGGCTTGTGCTAGAAACTTTAAACTTGGTAGGTATGTCTGTATTAAGAACATGGAGGTGTGGCAAAAAAAATGGTGAAAATTGTGTGCTCTATTTTCACGAATTTCGTCATAATTTTTCGGCCTTTTAAAATATTTAATTATTTTTTAATTTACGAATTCTTCAGGTAAATACTTGGAAGCAATGTTCATGACTTGATGTAAGGGTTGAATATAGTTTCAGTCAGTGGCGGTTATAGAGGGAGGCCATGGCCTTTCCCCCCCCCCCCCCCCTAACAAATCAGTCACCCATTATTACTTCATCACGTCTGCTTTAAGGAAAAATTATATGAAACTATTAGATTAATAGATACACTTAGTCAAGTATAATGCAATTAAATCTGATTTCCCCTTATGTCTTTCTTTAATCCTTCTTTTGTCTATTGTCTCCTGATTGAAAAAAAGAATGTACTAATTAAAGATATTTCAATCGAAAAATAAAAAATTTGAATATAAATATATATAAACAATATTTGGGTTGTGGTGTGTTATGTTAAGGAAATAGCTTTTACAGTTTGAACCTAATTTTGAAAAATTTAGATTTGGATTATGCTTGGACAATTTTCATTATGTGCATCTCAATCCTAAATTAAGACATAAATTGTGGTAAATGCAGTGAAACACAATATCATTGCTGTCCAGGTCGTTTTGAGTGGATTTTGAACTATGTTTTTTATCTTTCTATTATATAATATTGAGCATTAGAAATCAGACATTTTTGCCGACGATACTAACTTCGTATTATTAACCATTATCAAAATACGGACGAAACCGATTGAATATGAAACACTTCCCTTTTTCATTATGACCACTAGATGGTATTTCCGATGGTACATAACATAATATATTTAGAATTACAATCATCCACAGAATAATATTATTTGGCCGTTTTGTCAATACATCGGGATCCCTTTTTCGGAATCTAAAATTTTTTTTATTTTTTTCTGATCGGGGTGAAACTTTAAACATATATTTTTTACACTAATTACAACCATTATAGAAGGTACCGCGGAAAAAACCTTTGGGAAAAAAATCCTCAATACAAATAATACCTAGTCACACCACACCTGTATAAAATATTAAAAAAATTCAAATTGTATGATAATGAAAGCTTTCGACTCTTGTTCATTTAATTTAATTTTGCTCGTTTCCAAAACTTAACTCTTACAAAATAAATTAAAAATTTTATCATCATAGTCGTTGTCAAACAAATGTCTTCAGAGCGTTGTAAACGATTTTCGAGATTTCAAAATCTACTTGCCAAAATCTTGCGATGCAAATCAGGTATAAAATACTGCTTATGAAGTTATTATAATTGAAAATAGTTTTAGAGAATTTCCGAGTTTTGCTTTTTAAATTTTTGAATTAGGAGAGTAGGTTAGGTTAGGTTATGGTGGCAGTCATCTAAACTATAGATCGACTCAATAAGGAGACTAAGTGAATATGTATACCTAATGAATTACATTGATATAAAATATTTCTTTGGTAGATTTTAAGTATTGTAGGATAACTTAATAACTGGGGTGATCTTCGTCGGGCCTGAAGTCTTTAGATTATGAGATATAGGGTTCGGATTTTAATGGCCAATATTGAGTTTCATCAAATATGTATGGTAGTAGAAGTAATAAAAATTAAATACACTACTTATCTAGTGGTCTCAAAAACCAGGTAATTTACATCCAAAGATTTCAAACTGGATTTGGCGAAATCTCGAAATTTTAGCAAAACTCTCAAAATCTACTAAATTTCTTATATATGTGAAAGATCTTGAAGTCTGTTAGAGCTTCTAAATTTTGTCGAAATCGACTTCTACTGAAATCGAAAATTATGTTCACCAAGCTTTGGAATCAATTACTTTTATTTTCTAGTTTCTACTTTCTACCCATTCAATTTTCAATTGCTTAAAGACCTACCTACAATCATACAATACAGGTTCAAACTTTTGATATTATACAATCAGCTGATAAATTGAACAATGTTAAAGAAAGTCCTTCAGAGCGATGTTAATGCTTTTTAATATTCTGAAATTCTGTTGCCTAAATCTGGCGATTTAGATGCGGAAATGAAAAGTTGATATTTTCAAGCAGTACTAACCTCAGCAACAATAGCATTTGCACAATTTCCATCCACGCTTCATTAACGGGTAGCTACCGCACCTATTTTCTCTACAGTAGCTACTGAACTTCAATGCCCCCCTTGGAAAAGCAATATGACTGCCACTGGTTTCAGTACTTCCTTATCCTTTTGTTTTTATTAGATATCGAATAAGTCTTAACTTCCATGAGCTTTTTAAATAATCACCTTAAACCCGAATTCCATGCTTTTAACTCTCTAAGAAGATGAGGGTTATACATGTTTTCACGAATTCTGTCATATCTTTTGGGTCTCATATGGTATTGAATTGGTTTTAACTTTCACGAATTTTTCATATAATCGCCTAAAATGTAATTTCAGAATTTTTTGAAATTTTACCCCGGTCTGCAAAAGGATTGCATACATGTCCATAAATTTAGCCATACCTCTTAGATCTGATGAGATATCAAATCGGTTTTTACTTCCATCAGGACACTATTTGAAACGTTATTTCTTTAGGTTGTTGTATTAATCGTCTTTCGGACTACTACCCAGAAAATGATAAACTTAAACCGAGACTGTTTTAGATCTTTTTAATCTAATAAACTAAAATTTCCATCGTTTTAATATCCTATAAGCTTATAACCGTCAAACGATTATTCAAATTTTGAAGTTTATCGAAAGTTCGGCGTCAAACAAAAGTAAACAGCTAAACATTTTCTCTAATACGCGGAACTAATAACATTCACCAGTTTATGTTAATCCCTGCTAGTCCACATTTCATAATGAACTTAAATAATTTTTTTTTTTTTTGCAAAATTCCTCGATCTTTATAAATAAAATGCGTTAAAGATTATAATGAAAGCATTCGGTATTCACTGCGATGAAATCATGCTGTTAACTCCATTTGTAATTAGGATAGAACAGCAGTTGGTCGGCCGCTTACTACGCATTTACATTGCCCCCGAGCCATGAATAGCACACACCATCTTCTAGTACTTTTACAATAAATTATCGAGGATGAAGAAGTTTTCGCTCTTGTTTTCTTTTTTCCTAGTTTTTATTTTCTAAAGATCATTTACGGGCTTTCGGAAACCTAAACAGTCAGCTGGAATCGATACTCAAATGTATGCTAATTGAGAATTTAAAATTAGATCGTTAAGTAAATAATTGCCAGATGAACATTTTAAACGTGTGTAATTGGTGCTTTTCGATTTTCCGGCGTTAGTGCTTCGATAGAATTTCTAATTATTGCGCCTAATGGAGTTTTCCAGGATATGATGGTATTTTCGGAAAGATTACAGAAAATTGTAAAATATCATAAACGATTGTTGCTAATGCGACTGAGAGTAGTAAGCAGTAAAGAGTGTATGAAATAACGATAAATATTTGATTTCAGATATCTGCAATACTCGTATCTATGAAATGTGTCAGATGTTGCATATTATTGCTACATTTTATTATTATCGTTTTGAATATGCAAGCGACCCACGCACCTAGTTGTGATGGTGATTACAATCTTAGACTTTGCTATGTTGATGGTATTGGCAAATATGCGGAACTCACAAAACATTCCAGCAATCAATTCGGTGAATATTCACTGCACTGAAATTCGTACGAATTAATCGATTACATGAAAAATACTTTATTTTTAAAAAATAATAAAGTAATAAATCGTAATCGCATTTCAGTAAAAAAAATCATAAATGATCAGTCTTCACTGTAGGTAAAGAGAAATAGAATCTTAGATGTAGAATATGCAACCGCAGCTCTATTTGGTTTTAGACAAATTGAAAGTGCTGAAATGTTTCAAATACGAACCACGTAGATGATTCACTTACCGTTCACTAGTGATTACTGATTCACTAACACTAACGAAAAGTTATACTCAACGATTCATCTAAGAATCTTAAAAGAATCCATTTGTGAACATTTACTTCACCTAGACGGCTCGTTAGTGATTCCCTTGTGATGCTTTGACATTAATTTAATAGGGTGTCTTACCGGTTATTTTGAGCTGCAATTACGGTATATCATATCTTATTATTATTATGGAAATCACTTTCTAGAGTGAGATGAAGGACCGGGCTCGACGCAATAATCAGGGAAATGGACATTGCAACCAAGCGTTTGAGTTTGTTTCTCAATCCGGATATTGTATCCTTTATCACACTGAAAAAAATAGTGTTCTTAATATTAATGATTGTCTTTCATTAAAGGAAATTCAACGGTTTAATGGAAATATCGTTACAACAATGTAGAAAATAACCAAATATTTTTCATGATATATGAACCGTACACTAACACCACTGATGCCGGAAAACAATAAAAAACTTGAACAAATTTGCTTCTATGGTAGCTTCTCACCATGAAAAATTCCATTCTTACTATTAATCTCATTTCACTAAAAATATTTTCATCAATTTCTATATATGAAAAGGGCACATATACTCTCAGAAATCAACACCTAGAAATTTTGACGCACGCATTCATCATATTGATTAAAAAGTTCTTATAAACAAGGCATCTTTGATGGTATTTGTAAAACATATTGATTATATTTAATGATAACACATTCTTTATATTGAAGAAAACGACCATCGCATTGCTAAAGATTTGGGATCCTCTGTTCGCTGCTATTTCTTGTTAAGGTTTCCACACACGAGTAGAAACTCGTTGGCACGTAATCAAATAGTGTCAATTGTTCCGCTAAGAAACAATCGCAGCAGCAGCAAAAATTTCGCACTAGTGTCTTGAACTTCCAGTTCCACGTTCATAATATTAATGTTTAAATTCATTAATTTCTCTTTTCATCAATATTGTGAATTCGTTCATCGTATTATACTGAGAGTGACACAATTAATAGTAATAATGAATCAGTACTTTAATACGTATTACTGATTTCATCAATATTTTGAACTTGTTCATTGCAACAATGAATCTTTAAATTATTTCTGTAATTGTGTGTGTCCAAAGCATACTTACCGAAGAATGATGAACGGTCTTGCATAATATTAATGAATACTTGTAATTTGTTTTTAAATGTTATAAATATTGAGGCTTTTTATTCAATTAAGGGAGTCATCCGTGTAAAGGCTCTTTTTTTACGCTTTTTTTGGGAATTTTTTTTGGCGAAGTAAATAAAGATACAACTGTGAAATTTTTAACACATATTTATGCACATTTTGAGCACACTTTACAATTTTTTCAGCCCGAAATTGTCGCTCATTGCTGAGGTATACGGCAACTTAGCCACTCATTTTCAAAAAACCTTTTTTTCGGTAGACACGATTGCGGGTGTTCTGATGCTTATCTCAAATAAAAAAATCAAACGGCATTTTAATCTGTGAAGTTTGAACTAGTTTTGGAACTAGGATTTTCAAAAAATATTGAAAAGTGAATTTTTGGCAACTTGTTGAACTCGTTATCGTCAATTTTGGTGTTTTTTTACGACTTCTTCAGATCGACAAAAAACAAGCCTTGATGAATCACAATTATTCTAGTTTACAAAGTGTCTACATGAGTACTGAATAAATAAGGAATTCGTTCGATAGATTTCGAGATATCGCGTCTACCGATTTGAAAAATACCGTTTTGAGAAAAACTCGACTAAACTGACCATTATTTTCGAAACAGCAAAAGAGTTTAGAGAATAAAGCGGCCTGTAACTTCCGAACGGCGTCGAATATCGGAAAATCACTTCGCCCACATATTCTACACTATATTTGGATGCAATTAATGCAAAAAAAAATGGATTTTTTAAACCAGGGGATGAGCACCTTAAGAAAAAATTATTTCAGTGTTTTTAGCACTATGCCGAATCCCGATTTTAATGATTTACCGGGTATTGACAAAAAAAATAATGCTGCACCTAAAGTGTTATTTTCTGTGATTCTCTGTTGTTGTCATCAGAGGAAAATCCCTCGAACAAAATTTTAGCTGCGCCACTGGTGATACTTTATAAAATGTCTTTCATCTGCATTAAATTTAAGAGCCTAGACTTTTTAAAGGAGCGTTAATTTTTCTGACGAAAAAATTTAAACAGCGAATCGGTATGGAAAAGTTGGATAATTTAGGTACTCTTCCCATCTGGAATGCAGGTGGAAGCATATGCCCTCTTTCTCTTGGTGAGAAGGTAAAAGGGTACACTGAAAAAAATACTGTTCTTAATACTAATGAATGCCTTTCATTAAGCGAAATTCTTCGGATTAATGAAAAAATTGTTGCAACAATGAAGGAAATCATCAAATATTTTTCATGACATATGAACCGGACATTAATACTATGAATCCCATTTCATTATAAATATTTTCATCTATTTGTATATATGGAAAGGGCACACATAGTCTCAGATATCAATACCTAGGAATTTTGATGCTCACCTTTATCAAATTGATTAAAAAGTTATTCTAAACAAGGCAGCTTTGCTTGGTATTCGTAAAATATATTGATTATGGTCATAGTAATAATGAACACATTCATTATATTGAAGAAAACGATCAGCGCACAGCTCAAGATTACGGATCCTCTGTTGGCTGTTATTTTTTTGTTAAGGTTACCTTAATCGATGGCACGTAATCAAATGGGGTCAATTGTTCCGCTGGGAATTAGTCCGGCAGTAGCAAAAATTTCGCACAAGTGTGTGGAAACCTTTATTCGTTTTCATCTGGCATAAAAGTCCGAAATTATATCCAGTTCCACGTTCATAACATTAATGTTCAAATTCATCATATTGATATCAATATGGGCATTAATATTATGAACGCAGTATTGATTACAGTGACAGGATTAATCGTAATTATGAATTTATATTTTATTAGTTTTGTTGTAAGGTAGTTTTAAGTTAGTTTTAAGTTCTTATTAATAGGTTTTTAAAAAGAATTTTCCTAAATAAGGTATCACTTTAATTAATAACATAATTTGTCAAGAAATAGAAATACTACACTATAGTTGTAAAGACAATAATTTTTCCCCGTCCGGTCTCTACAAAAATTTTATAAACTGTAAATATCTTATAGAATAACTGTAATAATTAAATAAATAAGTAGGAATTTATATTTTAATATGAGGAACTACATTAGTAACATTAATTACTCTTTTCATCAATATTATGAATTCGTTCATCATATTATAGTGAGAGCGACACAGTTAATATTAATAATGAATCTGTACTTTAATACGAATTACAGTTTTCATCAATGTTAAGAACTCGTTCATTATAACAATAAATTTTTACATCATTTCTGTTATTGTGTGAGTGTCCAAAAGCAGACCGAAAAATGATGAACGGTTTTGCATAATATTAGTGAGTACTTGCATCGGCTCAAAAAAAATGATCTTTTCATTATGATGATGTAGATTTTAAATGGTTGGATGTACCTTTTTGGTTCAGTGTAGTAACCACTGTCCTGAACGCGTCATTCGGAAAAGTTTTAGCTGTTCTCTGTATTAAGTTTTTCGTATAGGTATAAAGCGTGGTAAATTTACCAGTCAACTATCGGGTGTATTCACTGGTATTATTCTGGGGTAATTCAGTACCACTACATCCAGGAAATTTAGTACTCAACTATCGGGTATCATTAACGAGGTGTGACAAAAGGCGGCAATGTTGAAAGAAAGCAGTACCTACATAAGTGGATTTTGTCTCGAGGTGAATATGTTTTAACCGTGGAACTACCACTAACTGGTGAACTTCTTGCTGAGATGGAAAAAATAAATGTGCGCGCCTACTCGTAAATCGTATCTGGAATGTTGTTAATGTTTGCGACCCAGGATATCTACTAAACAAATTCTTGCTATTCCCACACACATACACTAACCCATAAAATAGCGAGAATTCTTAATCCGATTGCGAAGATAAATAAATCGCTGGCTTTATTTAGATTGATTTCCGTAAAACCGATAGGCCTTTGATTTATATCCATGCGATGGGTCTAAGTATAGTAAACTGTCTCATTTTGTTGGAGAACTCGTTCCAATTTCACTAATTCAATTCAAATACCTTTACGAATTTACGAGAGCAACAACTCACGGATGGGCCACGGAAACGAGTATCTATCTGTTGTATCTTTGCATAATGCTTTCAGTCAAACTGAATGGCAAAACTAATTAGTAATTATTCCAAACTACCTACAACACTAATTTAAATTCATACTTTTGGATGGAAATAATCTGCTGCTGCGAAAATTCGTCGGCATCGTGGCACCTTATCCTTTAATTTATTAGACAAAAAGTAAATATAGCGCGCTCTGTATTAATTCGACGTTAGCATTTTATTAACATAACAAAGCCGATCTAAATGCTTTCTGTCGCCCCGCTTAGGCAAACTGCCAGGTGAATTCCATGACAATGGATGGTCCACCTTTTCCATCCCTCCTGGCTTCCATTCAAAAGGAAATCACCCCCGTGCCCGGCATTCGTGTTAAGCTAAGAAAAGAATCTTCCGATTGAGTGTGCCTTATCTCGGATCCTTGGACTATACTCCGAATATAATTAAAATTTTCTTATCGGATGGATCAGAGATGGCGCAAAATCCACACAGTGCCTCCACCGGCTTTCGGCTCCCGCAAAGAGCCAACAAGCTCAGCAGAATGTGCAAACACCCCCGATCCCCATTCGCACCCCCCTCCCACACGGCAACCCGCTTCCGAATTAATTTGTTGCGTTGGCCCCAAAATGCGCCCGGTAATCCTCCTTGCACCCACCCCAACCACCCACCACCCCCTCACACCACTAACAACAATCGTTCCATTATTTTATTATTATAATTCGCCATTGCGATTCCAATTGGAATGAGTGCGAGTTTAGAAATTTATGATCGGGGCTCTTCTCGGGCAAATTGTTCCGAGTGAATTTTGAACGGGAGGGACCGGGGGCAGCAGGAAGCCCAGGAGGATCCAGAACATGGGGCTCCCTGCCAGCACCATAGGCGCTTCTTTGACTTTAGAGAGAGGCCTTGTGTTCGGCACTAAGTCGGTGCGGCGGAAGGACGCACACCAACCAGCGCTCGGGAATAAGACGGAGAGTCGCGGTAAAAACGCCCATTAAAAAGCCGTAAAATCTTTTACGACCGATGAGAGTCTTCTTAATACGATTCTTTTATTACATTGGAATTTCTATACATCGCCCGCGACCGCTATTCGCCGTATATCGGCTATTTATAACATTACGAACGTCTTTTCTTTGAGAATCGAGTGAAGTGAAGTTGGAGAGTCTTAAGTGCGGCTATGCGATAATTACGGCCCGAAAACTGAACCTTTCCGCCCCGAAAGAAATCCTTTTTTTTCCGGAGTTATTGCCGCGCGTTGCTTTTTTATTAATTTCATGCAACATTTCATTTGCACTTATTAATTTTACAGTTACGATGGCAAAGATTTCCCCCTTTCTCGGCCTATAAGAAATCATGTAATAGAAATTCAAATAAAAATTACGCGCGCAAAGCAGAGTCATCTAGTGAGTCATGCTTGAAGGTGTCTGTCGATAATACAGGCCGGCGTCATCGATTTTTCTGATTTGCAGTACTGAGCCGTTTGAAAGAGCTGATTTCATGCTGTGGTACGGTTGGCATTCTTCGTTAGTTAAAAAGTTGGAAAGGTGTTGGATTTGTGAGTAAATAAATTAAGCACTTTTTAATATTTTCTAGTTATTCTAAATTTGGTTTGTTTATTGTCGTTTGAGGAATTATTCAGAAGGGAGCAACAAATTGTCTCTTTTAAATAAATATCCGTAATATAGTTAAGTCCTTTAACTACACTTTCAATAAAGTGCTGTGATCGACCTGTAAAATAATTTGCTATCCTGATATTTTTTATTTTCAAGTTTTAGGACTAGTAGCACTCAAAATTGCCAAAAAAATGTCAGTCCGTTTTCCACCGAACGCCGTACCCAAACGCGTTTGAAGTTTCGTATCTCATAAAACCTTTCAACTATTAAATTTAGTTTTTCTTCGTGGGTAGATTGGGTGGAGCTCTTTTGGTAGTGACTGGAGACCATAGAGCTAATGGAGATGACAAGCCACCGGTTTTGTATAAAGCGCTTTGAAGCCAGAGAAGTGAGACAAAACAGGTTCGTTATATCAAATTGTTGTTGTTTTGCGTGTTTCAAGAGCGGGACATAATATAAATGTGAGTAAGATCACACAGGTTCGTTATATCAATTGTTGTTGTTTTGCGTGTAAGTGAATGCGACGATGTCTGCCTTCAACTCAATCGCTGCTTGTCATATCCAGTATATATATATCTATACTGGAGACCTTTTGGGGAGGGATGAGGGGAGGTGGGGAACCTTTTAGACGAACAATTTTGATTTTAGTATCTAAGGAACCGCTTATGCTAGGAAGTTGAAACTTGAAATTTGTGTAGATCTATGATAGTGGAGCCATCTGCAAATGGTCAATATAGCTGGAGAAGGTTGAAAGGTGGAGCACATTGTAGCCGAAACGCTCGAAAGCTGGGATCGAGACATTTAAAATCCATATTTCTTAAACGGTTAATGTCACAAAGTTGAAACCTTGAGATAGTTTTTAGGTATACTAGGAGAATTGATCGGAAATAAAATTCTAGTGAGGGTTAGTGGTATGCAGGGGCGGGGTTGTTAAAATTGAGATAACGATATCTCACGAAGCAATTACACCAGCACAATGAAATTTAGTTTGTGTTCAAAGGATGAACAAGAGGGGTTTGCTAAATATTAAAGTTTACAAGATGCGGTGGAGCATGGAAGTAGGAGTGACAAGAAATTTTCTGAAAAAAAGGCGTCTCATATCTCAAGAACTATTTAAGATAATGTGGTGGCGCTTGTAATTCATTTTTGTTCACTTTAACTGTTTTTGTCACTATCGATTCAACCACTTTTAAGTCAACTTTGATTATTATTTTGATCAATCGAAGTTGGCACGTTTTTTTGTATTTTTAATTGTATTTCAAACAGTTGATATCTATCTATTCTCCAATTCACAAGTCGACATTTAAGTTTGATGTAAATAAAAATTAAATATTTAAAATAATAAGAATTTGAATTTGATGATTGAATCAATTCAATAAACAACAATTTTAACTGTGCATTAAGTATCAATTATACATAATAGATTTAATTGAGCCGGAAGATAAAATTAACTATTAATTAACTATTGATCATCAATCATGTATATTAATTTATTATGAAAATCCTGTTTTAAATGTTAAAAACTTTGCTGATTTTATTTATTAATGTGTTCAAGAAATAAAGTTTCAATTTTTATTAACAAATTTAAACTAAAGAAAGAAATAAAATTCGCTAATTTAGAAGAAGTGAACTAGTTAAGATTTCTATCAATTAACTAAGGCAAACTAGTTTGCTATTATAAGTATCTCCTGCATCAACTAGCTACTACAATAGGATTTTGGAGTTTATATGAGAGATAGGTCTGATAGACCCCTAGCAGAAAAAAATTTCGAGTTGGCGGTGTAAGCGGTGAGGGTGGGTGCGTATGGAGTAAGGGTAAGGGAAGGTGAAAAGGAAAACGTTCCGATTTTTATATCTCGAAAACCGCTAATGGTAGAAAACTGAAACTTAGAATTGCAGTAGAACTATAGAGTGGCATGTTTTGAAATTACAATTCTTAATAGGGCCGTTGATATGGGTCGGAGGATATAAACTCGGTAGGAATAAGAAATTGTACTAAGTAATTTAAGGACAAAAATTTTTTTATATTGTTATTGGCGTGCAGAGATGTAGCAAAAAAAAAATTATCAATTAAAACCGAGTGCATATATTTTCACGAATTTCGTCATATCTCTTAGGTATTTTGAAATATGTAATTCTACTCTACTTTACGTGTTTTTCAGATAAGTTCATAGTATCTGTTTCCAAGATTTTTTTTAAGTCAACTCCTTTACCCTTTTTACATCGATTCTATACAATTTCACGAATTCCGTGATATTCCTTAGGTCTGATTAGATATCGAATGTGTTTCTACATCCACGAGCTTTTCATTAATTCGCCTGGAAATCATTTTCAATATTTTTGCTATTTTGTTGACTCACTTTTTCTGAATATTATAAAAGCCTATCTTGTCACCTTTCATACGAGTGTAAATTTATTTCTCTAATCTAGGCACTTTCGTAATTAAATACCTTTTTAATACAGTGATACTAAGAAATAAAATAAAACATCAAGAAAAGAGTTTCATACTCATTTTATTTACATGCTTCTGTTCCTGCTATTTTAATCAATCTACTTTCAAAAATAACGTCGCTTTCCTAACATTTCCGGCAGAAACAGCATAGTGCATTTCTCTGAATAAAAAATGATTGCAGTGAAATTTAATTACATAATTTTTTTCAGACAGTTTTTCATTTAGATAGCTTTTATAATTTAATTTATGTATTTCAATTTGACAATGTTATTATATTCGTATAAAAAAGAGCAGTTTTTAATAAGAAAGCTAATTTTAATACAGATTTAAATAAAATAATGTTTATGTTTTAATTTTAACCGCAATATTTTTTAACAACGTTTTATTGATGGTTCAATAAATGTTGGGTAATAGAATAATTTCTGGGGCTTGATTACGTACACTTTATACAAAAAGGGAATTACCCAAGTGAAGAAGAGATTTTAGTTTAATGTGATAGCTTCGTAAGTAGTTAAACTCATCTTCATATTAAAGGTGATAAAGTCGGATCTAAGCAAGTAAAACTTTCAGTGATTGATCTCGTGTTTATTTAGATAAATAGCCGTAAACCAACATTTTTCCTATGAAATGTTATAAAACAACTATAAATCGTTTATTCTGTAATAGAAAACAATAGGTAGCCTCTTTTTAACAGCTCCAAGTATTTATCCTCCAATGGTAGTACAAATATTTAAGTCGTAAATCTTTCGAAAATGTTGATATAACTATCAGAAACAGCAAAAACTACTTTAAATTTTTAATCTTAAAAACAGTTCGGAAACTGACACATGTTTGCATAGGTGTTTGACACAATCTTTTGATGCCTACAACATATGTTTTGCTTAAAACTTTATAACAATAAATAAATAAAGTAAATAGACACAATGTGAAATAGGAGTAAAAATACGAGTATGTATTAAGTTAATTTAATGAAAATTTAAATCAATTAAACTAGAATTTTAAGCATCTGGAAGCAAGGAAACAAATCATAGTACAAGATTCCTGTAGTGTGAATTATTAAAATTGAAAACATGAAAGCAAGAAAGGTGCAAAATTGGTGATTATTTCGTAGCATTTAGTTGAAAAAAAATTGTTTGTTCGCAACTTTCAGCTTTCTTTTCTCAGCGGTTATCGAGATTTCAAAATCGGAAATATTGGCTTCTACCTTTTCACACCTTTATATCCTCAACGTCACATTTTTCTCTACTAGAGGTCTATTAGGACTGACTGCTGTATAAATTTCAAAATCCTATCTTAAACAATTTGTGAGAAAGGTTTGATTTTCTTTAAAATTTTTTGTGTGTGACTTATTCTTTATCCTTTGCCAAAAAAAAAAATAAATAAAAATGTTAAATTTACTTCCGCAAATTTATTAAAAACCCAATCCAAAAAATTGTGTTTTTCAATAATACAATCAATAAATAAATATTATATTTTATCTCTATCGTGATTTTTATTAATTAACAAAGTCGGAAAAATTGTTTTTCATAATATGCACTAAATACATGTTGTGTTCTGGTATATTTTTTGTCTGCTAAATAAGGACCAAGTTTTATTCGACTGTCGCCCCAACCTGATATTCTTCAAAAACTTTGCGTATCACAATCGCCTGTTAATAAAATCGCTGCCGACATTTTCAATATATAGTAACATTGGAACACTGAAATGGATACGAGTATCTTAAATGCAATCTGTCTTCCCGTCAAGAAAATCACTCAATTAATCTGGTATCCGACGAATCCAATCCAAATCTACACTCTCGAGTCATAATATGTGACGAACTTTGTACAACACTCCTATGTAAGGCGGTCACCATTATTATGGTCTTCACACTCTTCATTTTACGCATTTATAACAAGTGCTATAAAAACCGCTTCAAATGCTTCATCTTATGTTTATTTATTTTCCCACACTTTTATGATCGACCGTTTATCATCAGATTTGGTCGATGTGGACAAATTTGATTTTTATTTATGTTTTTTAGGCACATGTCCATCGGACAAGAAGATAAAAAAAACCGCGGTTTAATGATGGATCGTTCGAACGTACGTACATACACGCATATAGGGTCTCAGGTATTTTAATGAAAGTGCCGTGTTTTGAATACGCGTCCTTATAGTGCCCTGGGATAGTCTACACAAATAGTCAGCAATGTTCTATTTTAGTTTAGAAATTTAGCCATGTTCCAATCTTGTAATGTTGTGAATTCTAATTTATTTTTTTTAATTTTAAAGTTCTAGACCGCACACAGGCTCAAATTTCGTGTATGGAAATGAGTTTTTTTTTGATGATTCAGAACATTCAGAACTTCTAAAACGTGTGGCATTAGCTTTATTGTTAAATTTGATAAAAGTGTCTCGCCATAGTAAATTTACCAAACTTGTTCCGATTTTTGTTACTTTTTTTAGTTTTTTTCTAACAAAATTTGGAACTAGCTTGCCCACGTAGACTATACAAATTTATTGATTTTTACCTTTTTTAATAACGAGTATTATGCGTGATAGAGCTACCGTAGAAGCTAACTGTAAGGGTTTTGGTGTATTGTTCGTTTTTTGAGACAGAACGCTGGATAGGCTAATGGATATCAAAATGTGGTCAGTGAGAGCACTTGAGATGAAAAACCTTTATTGAAAAGACCAATGTGTTGGTCTAAAAAATAAATAATAAAATAAAATAAATATACATAAATATTAATGCAAGCATCACTCAGGTACCTTTGTCTGGAGGCTATACAATTGACATGCTTAAAAAAATTTCATATCCTTTTTTTTGGAAAAATAAAGCATTCCGAATTTCACATACCTAGCCTATGTACAGACTTGGATTTGGTGCCTCCTCTCACCAAAAAAATATCCGAATTTATATGTACAAAATATATTTTTGACGAACTCATTCACAGATGGAATGGCATTACAAAATTCGAAAATCACAAAAGAATGAAATCTCGGAAAAACGGAAATTTGAAAAGAAAATTTCGAAAAACAGAATGCAGACAAAATTTAATACGGCGCGAGGAAAAATACCCATATTATTCGATTTGAAGTCTTTTTTTCAATTCAATTCAAAACTATTTCTTGTTCAGCTATACTCATTCAACATCTAAATAATTTACTGTTAAGTTAAGCACTTATAAAATCAAAATCGCTAACATTATTTATTTTCAGGATTTCAAAATTTTTCGACATTATTTTTTTGAGACTTTTTTTTACAATTTTTTGTAGTTTACCTTTTCGAAATTTTTATTTTTAAGTTTACTGCTTCCTACATTTGTTCGAGATTTCGTTTTAGGGATTTTGGGTTTTCAACCCGTTTTCAAAAGAGTCTAAAAACATTTCAGGATTGAATATCGGATAATTCTTAAATTATTTTTTAGGCGATTATATAAAAAGTCCGTGGAAGTAAAAATCAATTAAATATCCAATCAAACCGAAGAGAAATGTCGTAATTCGTAAGAAATTATATAACCCACCCCTTTACCTCCACTTAGGACTTGAATATCAAAAAATCTTGAAATTGATATCGAGGCTTTTATCTGAGGAGCTTGTGGAAGTAAAATTGATACGATATTTTAGTAAACTTAAGGGGAGCAAATCCTTTAGACGCCCGAAAATGAGTCATTTTTCATGAATTTTACTTTATTATTTTAATAATAAAGTATTTTTTATAGTGATGAAATAATCGCATCATTTTAAAATTTTTACATGATATTATTACAAGTTTCAACTGTTAAAATAATTTGTTTTTGTTTTACAAAACAAAATGGCGTCTTTATAGGGTATTCCTTTAGGCGTCTTTGGCGAGATATCGAAAAGTGCTCCATTTGTCATATTTTTTCTATTGATCTTAAACTGAAAACCAAAACATTTTTCGAATACTGACAGATGAATGGGAAGGATATACCTATAAAATTATAAAAAAAATATAAAACAAAAAAAATATGAGGCTTTTCAAGCAAATATTCAATTTTCGACTATTTTTTTGACAGTTTTTACCCCAAAAAAGTGGTTTATTTACTCGATATCCTCAAAACTTTAAGTATATCCTTCCTATATTTATATAGACAGAAAGCTCACAAAAAATCAGCCAAATCGAGCCATAACTTTTTGACCTACAACACGAGCAGTTTCGAGATAATCGCTCTTAAAGTTTCAATACCTCGCGTTCCTTTTGTATAATTTGGCACTTTAACTTTCGATCCAAACTGACCCAATTTCTTGGACAACGTACGTTACGCTTTATACTTTCGAAATATGTAAAAAAAAATCGTATTTTGTTTGTAAAGGGTTTGCTCCCCTTAAAAGATATGATGAAATTTGTAAAAATATAGATATACAGCTTTTAACCGACCAATATTTTGTTCCACATCCGAGCGACAGTGCAAATTTTAAATTTTATTTTTTCGAATTACTTTTCTAAGACGCAGACATACTACGTTTCAAATTTTTAGCATAAGCCGTTCCTGAGATAGAAAAAACATCTCTACCCACATACCGTGTTACTTTTAACAAAAATTATATTTTTAGAACATGCCAAATCAATAGTCCTGTAAATCTTTAGCGGTTTTTTAAATATAACTAATCATATTTAATATTACCATTCCTAAAACGTGAAAGAACAAAATTTTAGGATAACATTTTTTTCAAAATTCGTTCACAATAATATTAGAATAATAAAGTAGTTTTATTTAACAAGTGGATACCAATTTCAGCATCCTAAGTCAATATAATAATATGTGCGAAATTAACTCTATACATTTTTAAAATCAAATTTGTGACAAAAAAATAGTTTTTCTTTGGTTATTTGTCGCTGTCAAAAAAATTTTGCTCAAATTGTATATCAAAAAGGCGATCGAAAATATAAAAATCCGAATGGTATCAAATGGTCAAAGTTTGCTTTCATTAATTTTTCAGTTCCTATATGAACC
This sequence comes from Beris morrisii, assembly GCA_951812415.1. NCBI lineage: Eukaryota > Metazoa > Arthropoda > Insecta > Diptera > Stratiomyidae > Beris > Beris morrisii. Next base: position 9,502,352 of record OX638312.1, on the reverse strand, counting down.
CTTCTGGAGCCTAGGGCAGTAACAGGGCTCTTCTGACACTGTTACTGGGGTCATTCCATCAAGAATCGCCAAAGATGTGATCTTACCATAGCCGATTCTTTTGAAAATTTTTGTACTTGAAGAACTAGTGAAAAAAAATATAATTTCATTTTTTTGTTTCCATATCATTTTTTTTGTTAGTTATAGTATGTTAAAGTTTTCGCAAAAATGGTGTTCGGGTCCTCTTTGAAAATTCATATCTCTGGTAATTTTTATTCTAGAATAATAAAATAGGGCTTATTTTAAAGGGGGAGGGTTGTCGCAATATAAAAAAATTAGTCCTTAATTTTTTTTCAAGGATAACGATTTTGTCCTTTATCCTTGAATATCTCAAAATACAATTTTTTATTTTTTTATGTTTTGTGTAGGTTATACTTTTTTTTACAAAACATATCAAAAAATTAACTTGGGTCTCAATGGGATCGGGGTCAAAAAAATCGAAGAACACCCTGTTGTATTGTACATTCCTATGGTGGATTATTTTCTTTTATGAAAATTTATGGAATCGACACAACATTTTTGTTTTTGGTAAGAACTGTACGTTTATCAAATAAGGAATCAAATAATAATAAAATTTAATTTATTATTGTAAAATTTAAGTTGTTGTAACGACCCGAACAAAGTCGTTCTAGTTGTCCAATCGAATCGATTTTTTATTCAACGACAACCTTTTAACTTTCACTATGTCGATTATTGCTTTTATATTCCCGAACAGAACAACACTGTCTTGAAGGGTTGGACTCCTCCAAAAAAGGAAAAATAAAAACGAAACAGAAGAAATATCTAATTTACCCCGAAAGTTTTCATCTAGTTTAATGGAAGACCTTAAAACGAGATAACAAAACAGCTTTCCGGCCAATTAAGTTCGGCTAAAAGGAATTCCTTAATACAAGCGGAGAGCATACACATTTTCACCAGCATTTCATTTATTTAACCTTTTCGACCGTTTTCTGGGCGAAATATGTGTGCATATTCCTCTAACCTGTAGTCGAGTTTCTGTACGGTTGTGGATATTTTCGTTAACTCTTCATCTGGGTACAGAATCGATTTTTCTTATAAGTCTGTCCATAGAAAAGGATTTCGACTATGACGACCATCGCAAATACCTAGAAGTGTACAAAATTTTCTCTCCTATTTTGTACTTGGGAACACGGCAAATGGATCTAAACAAATTTTTGGTACTGCTGTTGAGTTTCTAAAGTTCTGCTACCATATAATAATATACTGTACCGCCATCATCTCGAATAAAAAGCAAGCTTTATACCGAATGAATGGAGGAAAAGTGGTTGGGTACACCCATAAAGTTGTCTGGCAAGTTACAAAAAAAAATGAAAAAAAAGAACAAGAATGAGCTCAAAATTACGATCTTTTGATATTTTGGTTTTTCGTTTGCATGCTGGCTTGCGTGTACTGGTTTAACTGGTAAGGAGGGCCTTCTATTTATTATATGATAACATTGCCCTCTTTTTTATCGGCTCCTATTTAAATAATACGCAGAGCGAATTTCGAAAATATGTCCTATAAATTATGGATTAAAAAGCGAATGTTATGCAGAATGTACACATGAGAAGGGCCGCCATCAACATTCTAGGGTTGGCATGAGAAAAGGAAAACAAATCGCCTTTCGGCTTTTGCTATTTTACAAAATGACAATGACAACGTATGAATTATGGAAGGCTGGACACAAGCCGCAATTTAATATTTTGTTGCGGTTCACAGACGGCGATTGAACTTAATTCTGGTTCACCGAAAGAAGATTGTATATATGCTTTTTTTTTGATAATATTTGGTATTTATATACGAAATGGTAATCATCTGATTGTTGTTTAGATATCAGGTTTTGTTGCATTATGCAAGAACAAGAACCAGAAATTTCTATAACCACATCAACAGTTGGCTTTTCGGGAACTAGGGATAAATTAAAATGAAGCATCCTTGCATTCTACTCTGAATATCTATTAGATTGTATCAAATTGCAGAACATGTTGTTGATTTGAAAAATTACAATATTTACATTCCCACGTATAGAAAATCGGAAGCGACACTAGGTTTATGAACTAAGTAAGAACATCACTAAGCTACAGTTTGACTTTAATGAATTTTTTTCCAGATTAAATCTATAGTGTATTTATTACAAGTTATTCCAGACCCTAAAGTTTGATATACGTAGAACAGAAACCCATAAGAAAAAAAGCTTAAAAGTGATTGATGTTTATTTGAATACTACTCCTTTTTCTAGTTTTTATGAAATTTTAATGACTTTATTTATTTATTTTAAAGATTTTCTTCATAGTGATAATGCGATCATATTCACAACATTCAAGAGTATGTATGAAGTAGGTAAAAAGTTTGACATAGTTGGACTCGCAGCATAGCTGGGAGAACTCCACATAGTTAGCTGAAAACTCCCACCGTTTTTCTACCGGGATGTAATAAATAAGTAGGACTGGCCCTTCAAGTCGCGGGTTGGGCGAGGTGCCGACAACGCATCACCGCAAAAAAGACCACTGTCCAGAAACCTGAAGAACAGTCTCGGAAAGGATTGACAGGAGCCCAGGATTCGATTTGGGCTGTCGCGCCATTGATGATGATGATGAAGAATATGTATACATCGAAGAATGGCAACGCGCATAAAAGTGATGAACATATTCATCGTATTAAATAACATGTGTATGTATCATTTCATTGCATTAAAGGAAGTTTTAATGTTACAGTGAATACTTTCATAATATTAATGCAAATGTACATTTAACTCATTCACTCTACAATTATTCTGTTCCTTTGTACTTTCATTGAAGTTTCATTAGAGCTGAAAATAAAATACGCACTTATTTAAAGCAATAAAAATAAAAAGGTTCAAAATAGAAATATCTGAAAATCGTGTAATATTTATAGAAAAGTGGGATAGTATATATAAAGCAAGTTTAAATTAAATATTTATTTAATTTATGGAAACTTTTGTAAAATATGAGAAGCATTAACTGTTCGAAGGATATCTAAACAAATAGAATAAATATTTTAAAATTGTTCTACGTTTATATGATTATTAATAATTTAATTGATTTGTTATGTCTAGAAGAGATCTACAGTTTATTGTGTGCATTTAGTTCATAATCTACTTCGTTCGAAATATTGATGAAATCGGAAACTATTGACAACTCCGTGTTCATAATAATAATGTATAGATTCATCACCTTCATACATTTTGTACATTAATTACTGAACGCTTCGAATTAATGTACCTCAATAGGAATAGTAGTACTAAAAAAATGTATATTCTGTCCATAAAAATGCTTATGAACTCATATCATATACACTACGATTACATTCATAATTTTGTAAATATGTTAGTGTGTAAAGAAGACCAAAAATTTATGAACAGAATATTTACATCGGCTCAGCTTTATAGATTTTTTCCTGATGATGTACAATTTCATTGATTGGATCTACCTTTTTGGTCCACTGTACTAGTATTTAATATTGGTTCTTTCGAGACAAGGAGGTCAATTGAAAAATTCATTTTATTATTAAAAATGTTATTTTTAAGAAATTTATCATCGGCTCTTCATACAAAAATTGATATAAATAAAAATCACGTGGAAGTAAAACGTTTATTCTATCAGGCTTAAGACATAATTTGAAATTCGTGATTAAAACCCATATACAAAACCCTTACACCCCCTTAGGGGCTGAAAATCAAAAAATCCTGAATTCAGTTTTTAGGCTATTACATAAAAAGTCTGTGAAAATAAAAACCAGTTCGATATATGATTAGACGTAAAAGATATGAAGGAGTTCCTGGAGTGAGATACGGTGCAGGGTATAATGCGACCAAAAGAATAGCTTGTACTGCTTCTCAGCTTTAAAGACGCTCTGGGTTTCTGCCGAAAAAATAATAATGTTACGCCCAGACTGTTGGCAGATTTTTTCAATATTCAAAATATGAAATAATATGAAAATTATGTTATCGGATTTCGGGGTAAGTTTCCTAAAAATGTTTGGCGTTCCACTGTATTATGGTTTACACATTTTTCTGGTTAAAATTATTTTCATATTTTTTGTCAGTTTCTCATATTTTTTTTGTTTGTATTTATTATAAACCGATATACGGTTTTTCATTTTAGATAATTTTTTATAAATTCGATACATCACATTACTCCAAAAATTTCGCCACTTACAGACATTTTTAATCGACTTTTTTAATAATATTTTTATTTATAGCGACATTTTTGATGTCAAATTTGATTATTAATTTTGCTATACTTCTATCAATTGTTTGCTTAATCACAGCGAATAACCATAATGCCCCTTCATTACTTATATATTAAATTTCCTCAAATTTTTGTGCCATTTACATTTTAAACAATTTTTCTTATGCTCTATTTCAGAATACTGGAACTCGATTTATATTAAGAAACTTAAGGTTAAAGTCTTGAAAGTTGTGGCCACACCTGATGCAAATAACTTGAACAATTTGAAATTTCATCTCAAAATTACCCTTAGCCTCTCTGAAGATATTTCTATGATTAAATTTGACGGGTATCCCTTCGTATCATCTATCCTTAAAAAAAACTTTTCTTCCAGGGATAGATTATTAGCCTACCGCCCAACTCCAGTCCGAGGGAGAGGTTTTTATCTGGGATGATCGACTAGCATGCTTGCACTAGGCCACTGAGAACATAAAATTTTAGAATGCATCTTTAGAAAACAAGTTTTTTCAATTCCATGAAAACTGTTTAAAAAAGTCTAACCTCTGTTATTATAATTAAATTGTTCTTATGGTTACTCTGTGTAGAGATACAATTCAACAGTCTAAAAACTGTTCAACTACCTGGCCGAACGTACAGTAACTAGAAAAGATATTTACAGAAGTAGAGCTACCGTAGAAAAGTTATGAAAGCATGTAATTAAACTAATTGCACAATACTTAAATCGAAAACATTAAACTAGACTGTATGTTATTTCATTTCTACTCAAATTTTTAAAAAAAATTTTTTTTTTAATTATTTTATTTCTTTTAGTTTTTTTTAGCAATAATTCTCAAGCAAAGATTTTTTGAAAAATTATTTTTTTTAAAAAGAAAAAGAAAAAAAACGTTTGATATAGCAACCTGATCATTTCAAATTTAAACTATTTCTTCCTTATTTCGCAATAATTACTTACAATAATAATTTTTTACATACCTGTTATGGAGGTTTATTCCATAATATTTCACGTTCTATCCTGAAAAACAAAATAACTTAAATTAATAATAAAGTAATTGAAGTATTGTATAATTATTAAATTGAAACACATATTATTCTTACTACTAAGTTACTATGCGCTATTTAAAAAAAACAGTTTTTAAATTTTTGCTATCAAAACCAACGAACTACTTCCTATTGCTCTTTTCAAGTCAATTCCCTTCTAACTTTAAATCCCTCTGCACAATTAATCGAAAATTTGTAATGAAAGAAAAATATTAATTAATAATAATTGCAAACTTATTTCATTTTATTCGGTTGTCTTTGATGTGTCACGTATTGAATAAGTTCTTGGCTCGTCTTCAATTGTAGCAATTTCGATTTTGTCATCTAGTACAGAATTCATCCCTAAAATTTTTCGAGTTCCCATAAAAGCAACCTGGCCTGTAGCGCCCGATACTACAAAAGTTCTTGAATACAGGGAAGCAGACGTTCACAATGGTTTCATTATGATTTTCTTTGACATTAGATAGTTGCAACACGAACGCGATTTAATTCTATACGTGTTTAATATAAGCAACAGATGTTCGGAGATAAGTGAAACGATTTGCATCGATTTTCGTAAATTATTATATTTTGTAAACTAATTAAAAAGCTGGGACGTCATTACAAAGGGACAGTACAAACCCGGTAATGTTATTAGCTTGTTAACATTCTTTAAAAATTTAAAATGTTTGGCGATTACTTCAAACGGCTGGAATTTGTTGCTGTTTACATTTCTTTACTATTTACAACACGTAAATATTTTAATAAATTCCACAGCTATTAAAACCACCTCGGCGTTTTGCTATGAGTGCTCATTTTTCACATTATTTGTTTAAAATGTATTTTAAAAGCAAACAAATTATTTATATATTAAGAACAAAATCTATTTATTTAAAGCTATAATAACAAACTGAACTTATAATAGAAGTAATACGTTTGTAAAGCGAACAATCTAAATGGTAATGTAATATTGCTCGAACCGATTACATTGTACTTTATACGCTGTAACTTGCATCGATGCTATCATACAGTAATATAATAAAACCTATGATAAGTGGTAAAAGGTCATGGAAGGAAGCATTAATGCATATGGGCAATGACAACCATTTTTATTGCACATAAATTCATTGTGTAATCTTTCATCTATAAATTGTTCCGAGTAATCCATACGCTTATGGGGTATAAAAATTGCGTTAATTCACCGCTGTAGGTACTATAAAAGATTATATTTAATACCGCATACTACGTGTTAAAAGAGATACTGAATCGATAGCAGCTCTGGGTAATTGAAGCACGTAACCGAAGATTTTCCAGCATAAATCCTACCGGTAATACCTGCCTGCACTTGCCAGACCTACATTTTATAGAATTTTTACTTAATTATTTTTTAATAATAAACTATTTCTTTTTGCTTTGAGGATTCGAAATAAATTTTGACTGGCTACATATTTAGGTTTATTCTATACATTTAGATCTGGTAAAATATGTTATAAGGAAAAACATAAAGCATTAATAATTGAAACAAGTTATACATTTGTCAAAGTTCATTTGTGATTTTTACATAAATCTGGTTAACCGGAAAAGAACTCTCTCCGTACGTTTCCTTTATGATAATGTACTTCGTGACTACATTCATTAATACAACAATATCAGATAACGAAGATATAGAGTATCGTATCGCTTTTATCTTAATTCACATCTGGACCGTATACATCTTCCGGAATTGATGTAAAAGATTGCGCAAGTCTTTCGAATAAAATTCAAGCAACACAAGTTTTGTGCTATATTTCCCATTTATGCGGAAGTAAGCGTTTTAACTATTTTTGTTTGTTTTCCTCCTTGCTAAGATGGAGTTAGAATGAGATTGTTTTATATTAACAATAAAATAAATTGGGCGAAAAACGATAAAATATAGCTAGGTAGTAAAAAAATTAAAATATGTAATTTTTCCGAAAATTTATTTCGATGCAATAAACTTTTTTTCAGTATTTTTTTATTTTTATTTTCTGCTCTAGAATCTGTTTAGTTGGAATACAGATTTGGTGTGAGACACTTCACCGAAAATTCAAAGGGTTTGTTCTATTGATTCCATAAAATTGGAAATGTCATTTCCTCGCAAATACTTTTCATCGAAATTGACTTTGTGAGTACAGGGTTGGTTCTGGCATCCGGAAGGAGGAGGAAGGGAAATTTAACCTTCAGTTACAATCTTCAACCACAGTTTGTTTTAGAGGAGTTTTGTAGTCTAATAACTTATTTTATTTTAAAAACAGATTTTTCATAATTGTAAAATATAATATGTTAACATAGAATTTCAGAGATCGAGTGGATTATATATACTTATAATAATGTTATGATTTGTGTTTTTATTAGTTAATTGGTTTAGAAGCTATCGGTAAAAAATGCTATAAATTACGATAAAAATCCACTGTCTTTAACTAATTCTTCTGTAACGAATTAATGGAGCTAACAAAGGAGTATGTCCAGGATTTTTTTTTATCACAATGAAGCACCACCTCTTCTTATCACGTACGCATAAACTTATGGCAGAAAGTGTGTAAGCATCCTGTATTGTTATGTAATTATTATCAATAATAAAAAAAATTAACTCAACGAAAATAACAAAAATAAAATGCAGAATGAAATTAAATGTTAATGTAAGGAGACTTGATAATAATAAATTTGTAAATGAAACTCCCATCCAATCCCTCCAACTCGTAATTCCTTTATCTTAAAGTGTCCTTTTTCTCGAAAATTTAAACTGATGTGATTTTTAATGAAAATACAACTCTCAATTTGATTTTGAGTTCACTTGTTAATGATTCAACTTCTCGAATTAATGTTTTACATGTCGTTCAATATTTGATACAAACTGGTTTGAAATCTATTGAAGGAATGAAGACTGGATTGAGCGAGCGAGCAAATTGATAATAACATTTAAATAAGTTCTGACCCATCCAAAAATTCTTGAAGAAATCTGTGATAGAGATAGAGATGATAACGAAATTATACTGCAATTGAGGTGAGCCCTGAAGTGTTCTGTAAAATTCGCTAGGTCTACCGAAACTTTCCCCGCCAAAATTTAGAAGAAATTTTCAGATCTACACTGTTTTAAAAAAAATTTAATTTTCAATCCAATTTTTACTTTTAATTTCCAGCATATTTCATTTTTTCAAGTAAAAGTACGCATTTCAATCACTTTTACATGAAATTACTGGTATTAGTAAATTATTCATGTACTTTTCAACAATTTACATGAAAAGGCTTACGAAATTACGCAATATTTCGTGTAAAAGTAACTATTGTATTATATATGAATTGAAAATTACGTTCTTTTTCGTGTAAATCTATTTGAATTTTACGAAGAAAACATGTAATATATGAAACCACGAAGTTGGACGATTCGTTCGATTTTGTTTTCTACTGAAATGAAAATGAAACGCCTTCGATGGCGCAGTGGCTACGCGCGCCAAACCTACGCAGCAAAACCAGAATGGATCGCGGATTCGATTCCTTCCTACAGCCAAGGGTTTCATTAAGAGTTAAGTAAGTAAGTAAGAAATAATATTAGAAGTATAGGTTTATGTGCAAATCGTATTTTAACAATAAGCTGTCTTAAAAAATAAAATATTTAATATTTTGAGTGGCTTCGAGATTTTCCATAGATCTAGTATATAGGTACTGTAGAATTTAATACAACCCAAAAATTTTGACTCGAACGAAAGTAAGTTATAACTTTATTATTTTTGTGCAGTAATGTACAAAAACCCAGTTCTATGGGTTCGCGCAACGCGATTGTACCATCACGCGATCGCTATTCTTTTAATAAACTTTCGCTGTAATTAATTAAAATTTTGAAATATGGTCGTTAGTCTCCAACCATATATCTATATAATTTTATATTTCAATTTTGTGAATAAAACCCTGCTTTCATAAACGAGACCGAACTAATGACTTGTTCATCGAAGATTTAATAGGGAAAACGGAGATTTATTCCTTGATGTTACATTTTTGAGTTTTCCTTTCACGAAACCTTACATTGTTCGAAAGGAGGTTTCGTCCGTATGACAATAATTTTATAGTTTTTCAAGTAAAATATTTAGACACATATTTTCATAATATGCAGAATTTTTATCTGCACTGTTAAAATTCGATTTGACTAGTAGTTAAAATTATAATCGAAATACGTCCTACCAAAAAAAAACTCATACAAATTTAATTATTGGGTGAGTGTCTACGGGTGCAATATTTGAAATGAATTAATAATCAAATTCCTTATTTAGAAAAAAATGCTAATAAATTTCTAATTAATGTTCTTACTTACCAACACAAAACTTAAATTTACACTTTAAATTACTCTTTCCTCGACTCTTTAAAATCAAATTTCAAACTGATCCCATAACTCACCCTTAATGCACCCACAAAATTCAATCGGATGTGGTCTCATCTTCACGCGTTAAACCAGTTCTGGACGAAGGAAATGGCTGACTTTGACCGCCTATTTCTTCAATGTGAATCGTTACTTTTTTCACGCTCAGCATCGTCACGTCATAAAAGGAAAAGCAGATGTTAAAGGTAAGGGCCATATAGACGTTCCTCCTTTTTTTACAATGGCATTGTTAAGGGATGGCGTTAAGGGATGGCATCCGAACAGTTGTAAAGGGGAGGGTAAGAATCACAAATCTGAATGGCTGGGATTTTCTAGGGCAATATGGTTGACTTGATGCAATTCGTTATTTCAGTTAGATTTATATCTTCATTCTGGTTTCGAGGTCGTTATTATTACTTTGATGGTTTGATTATTAATTGTTCTAATTTTTTATTTCTTCGGTAAGTTTGCGATAAACATATTATGTTATTTTTTTTTAATTATTATTGAAGTAAGTTATAACTGTGAAGTGTTGATAGAAACAATTACGTCATATTTATTTTGGCAAATAAAAAAATTTCGGAGGAGATGAATTATATCTGTGATCAAAGTCAAGGCTGAAAACACAATCATTTGCTTGTCCACGGAATTCCTAAAATATTTTAGTGATTTTTACAATGTTCTTAAATAAATTTCTGTTTTAAATCTGAGGAGGTATGTATAATTTCTTGATAGATATTTTTGGTAGATTTTAAGATTTTTTTAGTATCACAAATTTTTAAAAAATATATTCTCATTTTTTAATTGATTTAATCTCAATACAAAAATAATTATTTCCATTAATTAACAATAAAGCTCTTTTACTTTAAATAAATCACACTAAAGATTTTTTTTCAGAACTATGATATTTTCTTATAATCTTCACTATTCTTGAAAATTGTAACTGTGTTTGGCGAATATCTCGCTCAAAATAAATAATATTTAACGGTTTTGTTTTGGAGAAAATCTTAATTAATCACAAAATGTTTGTAGCTGGGGTTGTAAACAATTACCTGGTAAAGTAAATATCACAACATTACCTACACTGAACGTTTCAACTCGAATTGTTTTCTGTTTTTAAATCGAACTTTAAATTGATGTCAAATTAAAAAACTTTTCGGTTCTCTAAAAAAAATATACATTTTTTGATCTACGACAATAAATTTTAGAGAATGATTTTTTTTTGAGTGAGGATGCCTGTCCAAAGGATTATTCTTATCTTCGCGAATAATGAAAATGGCACCTACTCTAGAACAATTTCTGTCGGTTTATCTATCAAGGAACCACGCCTTGAACTATTTGCATTCAATTACCTTCATCATATATGAATATAATTAATTAATAAATTTCACAAAAAATTAATATTAATATCCTCATCAAAGGAACCACTATTTCATAAATAAACAATGGCAAATATAACAATTATAAATTTATACTTTCAAATTCGAAAATTATTGCATTAATCTGCTAATATAGAAAATTTATTTTAAATTTAATGTATTTAAAAAAAAAATTTTTTTTCGACCTAAAAAAATTAAGTGTCCCAATTAACTATAATATTTATACGAGTATTGTAGTGCGACGTTCAAAAACAAAGTTCTTGTTGCAAGTGGAATTATTCTATCTCAAGAACAGCTAATACTAAAAAGTTGAAACTTGGTACATATACTTCTACGCAATTCTGTAAAATAAAAAATTAGAGAAGTTACCAGTTTTTCAAGATAATCATATCTTTCATCTCGAGAAACACAAGTTATCTGGAATTTAAACAAAAGTTAGACCAGTAAACCACTAGCATCAATGTTCGGAGTGGAAGTGAAAAAATTTTGATTTCAATTTCTCGCTGCCTGCTAAGGATAGGGAGCTAAAAGTTGAGGTCTGTATAGAGTCACTATAGAAAGATAATATTTTTTATAGGGGTAAGTAAGGTATTGGCGGGTGTTTTCTGTATCTTAGAAACGGCTTATGCTAGAAAGTTGAAACTTGTGTATATGTATATATTCTTGAAAAGCCATTTAATCTTAAAATAAAAATTTACTACGACACAAGAGGCGGGGCAAAAAATTTGTTCATCCAAGGAGGATACATTTTCACGAATTTCGTTATATGTTTTACGAGTCACGGGCTAACGAATTAATTTAGCTTCTGCAGGCTCTTTATATAAGAGGCTATATATTTTTTCTGAATTTTTCGGGTGTAATGTAGTTGTGTACGTTTCGACGAATTCCGACATATTTCTTAGGTCTAATGACACATTGAATTTGCTTTAACGAAAAACGAAACTGGTAGAAAGTTGAAAGTGACTTCTCATTAGGAGGTAATGAAGTAACACATTCTGCAAATAATAATTTTTATGGGGTAGTAGGAGACGTAAGATAGGTGTTTTCTTTTGTCTACACTAGGTAGACCGTTCCGTAGTGAGATTGTAATAGGAAGAGGCTGTCACTCTTTTAGTTCTGAAAATAATGTTTAAAATTCTGCTTCACCCCGAATTTTTCCATGTCTTAAACTAACAACCTATACTGTTGGTATTTTTTCAATTTTTTTTTTAATAAATTCACATAAATATTTTTCGAAGTTTTATTAACTTTTTTTATTATATTATCTATTATAAATGAAATTTTCGAATTAAATTTTTTTTTTGTTTTCTGTAAGGTAAACTTATTAACAACGTTTTGACTCTATACAGGGACGATATAAAGATTCTATGTAGGGACTTTGTTAAAGTCACAATTAATCTATTCCCGATCCAAAACCTAAACAATAGTAAATATTGTCCCGACGAAGATGAATTGTGCAGTTTTGCTATTTGTATACTCGATATTTCAACTAATATTTATTTTCACCTGCGCTCGTCAAACATCAATTACTTAGTTGTAAGGCAATGCTATGACTAACTATCAAAAACAGGCAATTGTCTAAATTGGCGTGCATTGCAGAATCGTTTTACTCAAAAGTTTGTATAGTTATGGAAAAACAAACTCCGTGAAATAATAAACAAATCACCAGTACAACGAATGGCCAAGTAATAAATCTTACACTGTGCAATGTTTAAAAATACCGCAAAATTGAGAATAAGATGAAAATCTCTTCGATTCGAAAATTCTTTGACCCCCTTAAGACCCAACGAATGTCTGAGCGTCGTTGGCCGCATATCGAAAATTAAAAAGCCACTTAAAGCGTTGCTAGAAATCTCAGGCTCAGCACGTTCACTTGCTTCTCGTTTCGACTATTTTGTAAACAAATGTGGCCGCATAATCTTTACTAGCTTATTATTGCTGTTTTTGTTGTTGTTGGTGGTGGTGAATTTAACGATCGCTAAATGGTCAGTTAGCAATTAGAATTTCGAGTTGAGTTTTAAGATTTTACTCGAAGCGCGAAATTGCTTTAAGTTTTTCTGTTTTTTTGGTCGTATATGCGATTAGTCATGAGATACTCATAACTTGGCGCTCTGATTATGAGTGCCCGATTGTATGTAATTTAATTGAGGCAAGATGCATGGCGAATAAATATACGACGTTTGTAGTTTTTTGCAGTCGTAAAGGAAGAGGAAATCTCGAGATTTTATAAGGACCACACGCATCAAACCGTAACGTCATCGGGTATTTTCAGAGGAAAGGAATAGGATCGAGTATTTTTGAATGCCTTCGGTATTGCACAATTCTCGTTATCTAAATATTTTCTTTTGAAGATTGCCTTTATTGTACTCGAAATTATTTTTCCATATTTTTTATAGTTACTTATAATCATGCATTTAGTGGTTTTCAAGTTATTACTTAAACTCTGTAAAGAAGACTGGGAAAATTGAGACAAAGGGCAGGTTGAAAAGGAACGACTTTGCATATAAACGAACGAATTTACCAACATTTCGTTTCCTTCTTATAATTAATTAGTTTAACGAGTCTCCAGTTTGTCTCCAACTTTTGTCATAAACATCATCGTTAAATGCTAAGTTTAAAATTTGGAGTTTTAGTGCTGAATGTAATTAATGTCTTGACCTAGACATAAAATTTGCTTTCCAAGGTATTTGTGAGCTATGAGCGTTCAAAGATAACTGCATCCGGCGGATAGACACATTACAATTTGTATTTCTTTTGAACGTGAAAATACAAAATATCAGGATTGCAATTCCTTTTTCTTTAAGTCGACCTCAATAACTTTTTCATTATTTATCACTTCAGTACCAACTTTAATACTGAGTCCTGGCAATCAACTGTCAAGTACTGCCTCACTAACCGATTATATGCGAAAATAATTGTGGTCGATCTGTACGTGTGTACAATTGGCAAATTCGTGGTCCTCCGAATACATAGTGTAGTGCACGTCGCGGCACTATTTCGAATCAAAGAAGTCGGGGACTTTGAACTGGTTATAAATTGTGAATTTAAGTGATCAAGTAACCCGCGTATGAAAATCGTAAAATAAAATAAAATTTTTGTTAGTTTTTAATATTGCTTTCGATTTGAAAGGTCCTTAAAATAATTCCTACAACATTGTTAAATAACATAAATATTATTTATGTAAAAGTTAATTAAAACTATTTTAAAATAAATATTTCATCGTTGATTTCCATTGGTGATCGAGTTGTTTCTTGTGAGAAATAATTTTAACAACAAATGGAATAAACATCGTAGTGTATTGAAACACTAAATTTATACCACAACGGAACTTATTTGCAATAAGTTCGAATACGACATTGGTATTGAAACTCTAAATTTATACCACAACGAAACTTATTTGCAATAAGTACGAATACAACAATAGCTAAAAATTAAATTGCAAACAATAAGGTTAGATTGAGGAACACGTTTAATGTTGTAAACCAAGAGTCTATTAACTCCCTTATTTTCAAAAAAGTGATAAGAATTGTAAGTTTTTACTTATTTAGAACATACTTATACGACTTAAAATTTCAAATTTCTGGCATAAGCCGTTCTTTAGATAGATACAGAAAACACCCTCATAACCGTACCTTGCTTCCGCTATTAAAAAACGTCTGGGTGCCTATTATTAGGGGATCTCGAGAAAGAATTTTTTGCTTTCCACCCTCTCCTACCCTCATTCCTTGCGACAATACCTTCAAAATCTATGCTCCTACTGCGACTAACTTACGTCTGCAAAATCAGAAACGCTTGAGATGTAAAAATTTATTTTCTTGAAAAATTTACTAGAGGCTTGAAACGTGAAAAAAAACAAATTTAAGGATAAAAAATTAATGTAATTGTAATGTATTTAGGTACAGAGCTCAACAATTTTATTAAAACAGTCATACAAAAATCTTAAATTTTAACAAGTAACTTGCTTTTAATACCGATGCAAACAACTAAAATCTGCCAACAGTCTGGGCGCAACTTTATTATTTTTTGGGTAGAATCTCGGAACGCGTTTAATTCTGAGATGCGGTGTAGGTTACTATGTGACTGAAAACCTAAAAAAAAGTTCGGGAAGCGGTTAGAAAGGGGTCGCGCCAGAATACTTACGCCGCTGTCACATATGAATTACATAATTGGGTCATACTCCGGGACGCAGTCTGAGACGTAGTATAATATCAGTTGTTACGTGATTAAGAGGCGATTATATAAAAAGTCTGTGGAAGTGAAAACCAATCTATAAACTTTCATCAATCCTAAGAAATATGTCGAAAGCATTACGTCTCCTTGAAGTTAAATATCTATAAAAATGCTGAAATCATCTTATTGACGATTATTTAGGAAGCATTAGGAAGTAAAAATGAATTCGATATCTCATCAGAACTAAGAAATATGTGTATGTAGGAATTTGTGAAAACATATGCAACCCCCTTGCACCCACTTTGGGGTTGAATATCAAAAAATCCTGAAATGAGTTTTTAGATATATATAAAGAGAGCCAGAAGAAGTGAAATCCAATCCGATGTCTTATCACTCTTAAGAGATATGACAGAATTCGTGAAAAGGAGTTCAACCCTTTTATACCCTCTTAGGGGTTGAAAAAGGAAAAAACTTGAAAACGAGTTTTAGGTGATTAATAAACAAGCCCGTGGAAGTGAAAAGTTATTCGATAACTCATCAGACCTGAGGGATTCGCCTGGATTCGTGAAAATGTATACAACATCATTATACCACCTTGGGGGTCGAATTTCAAAAAATCCTGAAAACACTTTTTAGGTATTCATATCAAGAATTCGTAGAATAAAAATGAATTCAATATTTAAAAAGACCTAATAGATACTCGTATAACGAAAATTGTGAAAATATTATATATGCATTCCATTTTCACTGATCATTTTTTTCGCCCCCCTTCCGAACGCCGAACACCCCACCCCCGTACCATACTACCCCTATAAAAAATAATATTTTTCCAACATGCTACTACTATAGTTCTATCTAAATACCAAGATCCAGCTTTATATCACTATAGATTCTCGAGATACAAACATCGGAACTTTTTCTTTTTGACCCTCCCCCACCCTCACCCTCTACACCCTCATCACAAAAAATTTATTTTCTGCTAGGGGTCTATTAGGCCTACTTCTGGTAAAAATTTTAAGTAAACTGGTCTTGAGATATGAGACTTGATTTTTCAGAAAGATTCTTATCCTCTCCACTTCCATGCTCTATCGCCCCCTTCAAAAATTGTACTTTCAGCAAACTTTATTTGTCAACTTTTATACAGAAACTAAATTTATCGTAATCTTAAAGTTTTTCACCCCCCACCTCCACATGCCACTGCCCCAACTCAAAAATTTGATTCCCGTCTATTCTCCTAGTATACCTACAGATGTTCATTAAGTTTTAATTTCGTGACATTAACCGTTTAGGAGATATAGATTTTAGAATGTCTCGATCTCGGCTTTCGAGCGCTTCGGACGCATTATTATTTCCCCCACTCCCACACCCCTTCGCCCATATTGACAATTTTTGCGCAAATGGGTCCACTATCGAAGCTTTATATAAATAGCCTCCTAACGTAAGCGGTTGCTGAGATCTAGAAACAAAAATTTTTCGTTTAAACCGCTTCCCCCACATCCCCCCTCACACCGCCACCATTCAAAAATTGGTCACTTCAAGGAGCCTAAGGGTAGCAAATTTTTTTTCTTTTAAAAAACGATAACAATACTTTATTATTAAAATAATAAAGTAATATTTTTTGAATATAATTTTTAAATTGTATTTACTTTTTGTTGTAGTTTAACAATTTATAGATAACGGAACAATTAAATGGTCTTAATTTTACGTTATTGAAAAAAAGAGTTGCTTAAGTCACGAATTGGTTTTACTTAAATGTAGATAACTTCTAAAGTAGTTTGGCTAGAGCAATAAACTTACCTTCAAAATTGAAGAGACATCATGAAATTTAATAATACAAAGAAAAAACTTATAGTCGTCATCAATACCGTTTTTCAGTTAGATGACAATAAAAAAAATTATCTTTTAACCCTTCGTGGTCAAAAAGTATTGGTGTATGTATGGTGTATTCAATCTCGTTGGTCACACTGGGTCGATTCTACACAGTCAAAAAGTTCAAAACGTTATTGTGACCAAACTATCTGTCCGAAGTGGTTACAAAAAATTACGGAACATGCTCTAAACGTTCTAGATGATATACGAAAAAATTATTTATAAGAAAGAAAATGGCGACATGTTAAACAAATTTCATGAAGAGGTGAATCCATGAAATTATAGCTTCGTCAATGTTCAATATTTATTCATAAAATTTTGGCGTTTCACTTCTTAGGTATATGCTGCTTCTGGAAAAAGAATTAAATAGTTGCATAATGCGCGTTCCAAAAAAGGTATTTATTCCGACATTTCATCATCATTTTACGTCCAAAGTTTGTCGACGGGTCGATTCTACCCGTTGTGACCACGAAGGGTTTAAGATATGCTCATTCCAAATGAAAGAAATCGAGACAAGGATTTAGGATTTTGATTTGTGAAATTTTTCATTCAAATGGGAAGGCAATCTTGTCGTTTTGCCGAGCTAAAAAAATAGTTTTATGTTTATGACTTAATCGACCCTTTCCTCTCTTCTCAGTTGAGAATCTCAATAGTATCGAAATTTAATATACATAAAAAAATTCTTCGTACCAGTGAACGTTCAACCTCAGCAGCTCTTCATATCTACCTTTTTCCTCATCCAAATTATGTTGCTTTGTCAAGCACAAACAAAATTTACACCTTTCATAATCATAAATCTCATGGTCACATTCACTTGCCTTCTTAAAATGCGTCACCTTAAATGCTACCACAAAACTGAAATGTTCATCTAAACTAAGCATAAACGTACCAATTATGAGACAAACTAACTCTTAAGGACAATAAATAGCAATTGCACCTTCCTGAAGAAAAAAATCCGTCTTGGTTATATTTCCAAGGCCTTGTATTATGCAATTACACAACCTGTAAACTTAGGTATACCCTAAACTCACAATGTAATATTTCTAGTCGTAATGCTGCGTAAATCTGAGCGCAGAAGCCATAAAACCCTTTTAAGAAGGGGTAATTTTTATTTTTTTTACCAAGAGTTACTTTATTCGCAAGGTCAGAAATTAATTTTTCTTCTTAAACCTCCGAAGAAAAACTGATTCGAATAGAACCGAAGGTGGAAAAATTCGGCAAAAAAAAAGACACTGACCTCAAGGATTCCATACCACACGGTCATATAAACAGCCGAAAAAAAACTGCACAACTTTATCCCAAGCAAAAAAAAAACCAACAAATGTAAAACCCCTTTTTTCAACTCCATAAAAAATATAAAAAGATAAGGGTCTAGAGGTCATAAAGCGTTTGACAAGGGTTTCGCTACTATCGTAAAACGTGTTTGCGGAAATCCTTCTTCGATGTGAAATGTAACCCTTTTAGTATTGTCCGGGGGTGGGTTTTTTTTTTATATATAGCGTTTTTTCCACCCCAACCCCTCAGCCGATCACTGTGTGGGCTCATAATACGCAACAACAATAAAAAGACGGTGCTCGACGGTTGGTTTACGCTGTGCGGAGAATTTTTGCCAAACATCGAATCAATACAATCCGGAAAGGGTTAAACGAACTGTTTAGACGTTTTATTTACGGTCCAGTTAAAAAGAATTCTTCCTCGTGTAGAACAGGATCTCAAGCGCAAAAATATGATAGCCAGATGTCCAGTACTCCTACGGCTGTAGGTTCCATACGAAATAAACGCAAATCTATAAGAAATGCATAAAATTATCCGGCGAATCTTAAATTATTACGAGATAAGTTTAATCGAATCGATTCTTTGAATTCCTACACCAGCTCTTGTAGCCATCAATCACTCCTACACACTACTGCTGTAATCTCCAATCGGCTAATTGAATAAATTGTTATTGCTGGC
Source organism: Beris morrisii (assembly GCA_951812415.1). NCBI lineage: Eukaryota > Metazoa > Arthropoda > Insecta > Diptera > Stratiomyidae > Beris > Beris morrisii. The sequence goes on along the minus strand of OX638312.1, from coordinate 9,483,345 downwards.
GGTAAATTAACATGTTGTTGTCTAGTCGTCTTTTAAGTCACCATACGTGGATTCTATCGCTTGAATCCGCGCCAGGTATCGAACGGAAGGTGTATTCTTTGAATACTTATGATTCTAAGTTGCATTCTATGTTCAGGTGGGTAATTTAAATGCGCCATTCTATAAAATGAATTGTCCCGTTGAGCCAAGAACGAGTGATTTTTTAAAATTTTCAACAAAATTATTATCGTTTTACACGCACGTTTCGAGTAGCACACTCGGTGCATAGTCACGGATATGTTGAACGAACACGTTGTATTTAAATACGTACGAGTATTCACATGGGTGTAACGAGTATCTAACAACATATTCTCCTACTATATGAGACTTTTCCGTAGAATAGGTAGTCTAAAGATGCTCTTACTTTCCGCAATAACCTTTCAAGAATATATTCCTTAAGAGTACTTAACAACCAGTTTTATTGGTCACAATTGACGAGTTAAGATAGTGAACAAAGTCATGAATTAAACTCATAATATATATAATTTACCGACGTTGTCGTGACCTTTTTTTGCATTATCCTCGGTGGATTTTATTAATTCGAAATGGAGATTTTCATATACTTCCACGTGAGTTCAGGCTATCAGGCTTTCTGGGATGGAGGAGGCTTTTAAAATGAAATTAATCGAACCATTAAGGGCACATAACGTACATATTACGAGTGCGCGTATACGTTTGTTGCTCTGTTTTATACAGAATTTAATTTAAATTAAAGCAACTTGCATGACGATAAATATGTCTGCAATTCGCACTGTGGGAGTGCCTCCGAAACAAGCTGAAACCCATAGTGCACTTACTTTTATTTATGAGATTGGAGCGCAAATATGGTGGATCCGGCCCCAGGGTACATAGAGTGGTGTTTTAGCGGCGCATGACAAAGGCGATAATAAACTGCATGAATGTTTTCTTTTTTTAATTAAGTGTTTTTATAAGTGTCAGAACCTTCAACCAATAAAGAAAATTCAACCTATCAATCTATCAGAGCAGGGACTCGTTTTCCTCATTAAAGTTAATAGAAAATTGTTCGTTACCAGGAAAAAATGGGAGGTAATTTCGCTACCCTGAGAGAAGTTGTTCTGATACAAAAGTTTGCTTATGAACAAAGAATGGTTTGGTGGTAGCGACTCAACGTGTGTTTTACCAACATATTGACCAACATTATTGATCTATGCCTATCACACTACACCACGAAAAATTGCTTCGGCTTTGTTGCATTTTCCATCCGTCTAAAATTTTGTTGACTGAATTTTAAGTACCAACAACAGTTAATAAAACAAATCACTTTAAATTGTTACACATGGCAATGCTGCACTTTCGCAGTTCTAGTGTACACGTTCTCCATTCTCAGTCACAGCTTTACACGCTCGGTTTTTATGAATGAAATTCACACGAGTGTTGCTTTATCCGAAAGTGGTCTGGTGTGCACGCCCGTGCAGCACTTTTATCCTTCACCTATGAGTTCCGCGGCATCTCGAATTCATTCGAAGGCGTTTGCGGCATATACGAGAAAAATATAATATTTAAAAAATTTATTGGAAGTGTCTCTGGAAATTACGATTTAATTTATATTCAACGTTTTGGGTGCCAATTTTTGGTAATGAAGTGAATGATAAAATCAAATCGGAAAGCGAGTCGAAAATTGGTAGATTTATAAAAACATAATAGCTTAACATTTGTTATTATAATTATTATAATATTCAATTAAAACTGGAAAAGTAGATAAAATGTTATCAAAACTCCGGATTCAAATATCTTCAATTATTTGTGCACAGTCCGCGGAAATTCGTTTGATTTTGGTACACTTCTGGAAAACTACTGTGATTCACAATTTTCGAAGTTGTCAAAATTTCTCTAAGCAAAATTCTTTTGCCCCTAGAATATTAAAAAAAAATGTCCTTTTCATGTTTTAGTACTAGTAATAAAAGAAAAACAAAATTTTGTCTGTCTGACCGCCCACTGCCGTCCGACGACGTATTTGACGACTTTTGGGAGTTACGTATGTGGTGGGATGTTAAAGTTCACCGTACATTGTGGAAAAATCCACCAAGTCGACCTGTAGGCGAACCGCATTTTCCCCATCGAGTTGAGGAACAGTCGTGAAAGATCAGCAAGGACACTTACAAGAAATAATCGGATCTAAATTCAACACTTACTTAAAACTCGAGAACGGAAATAGTGAAAATGTGACTTAAGTCAATCAGACTTAAGTGAGTGTAACAAAGTGAAAAATCTGCCAATGGTCTGGGCGAAAATTTATCATTTTTCGGGTCAAAGTTCGGGAGCGGACAAAGTCGGAGTATATCATCGGTTATTTCGAGATTATTAGATTTCTTGGAAAATTAATTTTGTTCTTAAAATAAAAATATTTAAAATAGGGATTTTCAGCCGATTAAACATTGAAAAAATCCGTGTAGACTATTCGAATTTCGATATATTATGTACACTAAAAGCCCATAGAAATAAAAACTAATTTGTTGCCTTATCAGACTTAAGAGATATGACGAATTGTCAAAACGTATATAAACCCATTACTTCCACTTGGGGTTTGAATTTCGAAAAAATTATGAAACAGGTTTTTAAACGATTTCATAAGAAGCAACTTGATATCTCATCAGACACGAGGGATTTTGAAAAATTAGTGAAAACATAAGCAAACCTTTTACACCCCCTTGGTTTTTGAAATTCGAAAAATCGTGAAATTCGTTTTTAGGTCATTACATCAAATACCGTAATAACCAATTTTATATCTCATCAGAACTAAGGAATGGCAAAAATTGTATAAACATATGCAAACCCTTGGGTTTAATATCCAAAAATTAAGAAATGGGTTTGTAGGCGATTATATAAAAAGTCTGTGGAAGTGAAAAGCGATCTAATATCTAATCAAACCTAAGAAATATGTCGAAGCTTTGAAAAGCGTAGAACCCCCTTACACCCCTTAGGATTGAATAACTGAAAATACTGAAGTTGACTTTTTGGCTCTTATATGGGAAACCTAAGGAAGTAAAAATGAATTCTATATATCATCAGATCTTAGCAATATGTAGGAATCTGTGAAAACATATGCAACCTCCTTACACCCACTTGGGGGTTGAATATCAAAAAATCCTGACAGGAGTTATAGATAAATATGAAGACAACACGAGAAAGTAAAAACCAATTCAATTTCTTATCACTTCTAAAAGAGTTCGTGAAAACTTGTTCAACCCTTTTATACCCTCTTAGGGGCTGAAAAGGAAAAAAATTAAAAACAAGTTTTAGGCGATTATTACGAAAGCCCGCGAAAGTGAAAAGATATTCGATATTTGATTAGACCTGGGGATATGGCAGAATTCGTGGAAAAGTATACAACCCCTTTACACCGCCTTGGGGATCAAATTTCAAAAAATCCTGAAAACAATTTCTAGATATTTATATGAAGAAGCTGTAGAATAAAAATTAATTAAATATTTGGGAAAACCTAATAGATATGACGAAAATCGTGAAAATATATGCATTCCATTTTCACTGATAAATTTTTTCGCCCCCCCTTCCGAACGCCAATGGATATTTCAAATTTTATTTTCTCTAAATGACTTTTCTAGTTGATTTACATATACATACCGAGTTTCAGCTTTGTTGCATAAGCCGTTCTATAGATAGGAAAAACATCCCCCACCCCCATACCATACTACCCCTATAAAAAATTACATTTTTCCAAGAATCTACTACTATAGCTCTATCTAAATACCATGTTTCAGCTTTATATCATTATAGGTTTTCGAGATATAAAAATCGGAACTTTTTCCTTTTCACCCTCCCCACCCTCACCAACAACACATTTTTTCCTGCTAGGGGTCTATTAGGCCTACTTCTGTTAAAAATTTTAAGCATCTACCTTACACTGTTCTTGAGATATGAGACGTGATTATTTAAATGGCGTTATCAAACGTATAGTGAAATTTTATGGGCTTTCCGAAAATGTAATAAAATTTGGTGGTTAATCAGGTCCTTCTTGGAGAAAACAGGACTTTTTGGTATTTTTTTTTAATTTTTTATTATTTTTGTGTCATTTAAATGAATTTTTCTCAAAAAGTATAACACTGATTGACACAGTTGATAGCAATTAGAAAGAAGAATTTGTGTCCTTTCCAACGAGCCCAGAATTATTACGTTACGCTAAGTACAGCAGAAGTTAGAGATCAAACAATGATCACATGTACGATGAAAATCCTTCGTCCTTAAAATCTTGCTATCTCCTTAACGGTGCAAAAACGGGAGTATGTGTAGAACGATTTTCTACTCAGGACAAGTTCCTCTATCTCCCAGTTTCGTTTGAACCTCAGTACTAGTTACACCCTGTATATTTAACCTATTGCAAGTAATTAATATTCCCTAATTATTTTCATTTTGTTTTAAGTTAGATTGTAAGTTAGTTTGTAAGTTAGGTAGGATTTAACAAGCAAGGTTTTCATTATAAAATTTTTCCTTGGATCTAATTTAAAATAATAAACAAAGAACTAATTTTAGTAAAAATCTAAAATGTAACTACAGATGCAAAGATGAAAAATCTGATCACTGAAATTGTAAATAATTTTAAGAACTCTTTTTAAAAATTGATATTAATTTATGTTATGTTATTTACACTGTTCTTGAGATATGAGACGTGATTTTAAAGAAAAATTTGTATCCCCTCCACTTTCATGATCCACCGCCCCCGTAAAAAAGTTTACTTTCAATAAACTTCATTTGTCAACCTTTATACAGAAATCGAATTGTATTTGTTTAGTGCAATTGGTTCGAGAGATATCGTAATCTACAGTTGTTTACCCCCCACTCCCGTACGCCACTGTCTTCACTCACCAATTTTATTCCGATCTATTCTCCTAGTATACCTACAGATATTCATTAAGTTTCAATTTTGTGACGTTAACCGTTTAGGAGCAATGGATTTTAGAATGTGTCGATCTTGGCTTTTTTGCGTTTCGGGCGGATTATTTCTCCCCCACTCAAACACCCCTTCACCCATATTGACACTTTTTATGCAAATGGGTCCACTATCAAAGCTCTATATAAATTCCAAGTTTCAGCCTCCTAGCATAAGCGGTTGCTGAGACCTAAAAACCAAAATTTTCCGTCTAAAACGCACCACCCTCCTCTCCCCTCACACCCACACCCCTCAGAATTTGGTCACTTCAAGGGGCCTACCCAGTCTATTCATAAAAAATTCAATTTAATAGCTCAAAGGGTTTGGGAGCTACGAGCCTTCAAACGATTTTGCGTACGGCGGACAGACGGGCTGACATTTTTTTTTGCTTTTTCGTGTCTACTAGTCATGAAACGCAAAAAAAAAAATGTTCGGGGTAGCAAATTTTTTTTTTTTAAAAATCGATCACAATATACTGTATTATTAGAAAATAATAAAGTAAACACCAACCGTACTGAATGTTGGGCTCGTCTTATGTTCATGATTCGACTGCGACTTGTTTACGATGTTCAAAGGCCAACCGTTTGCAATATTGTTCATCGAATCTTTTACGGCATAGAACAGTAAATCATTTTTAATTTGCCTTGTTGAATTCGCTATTTTTCGCAATCAAATCGTTTTCATATCGGCACCGAATTCGTTGAAAGAAATTTTTCGATGTTGCGGCTCATAGTCGATGTGATGGCGAATGACAAATTTTTCAAAAACTTTTGTTCGGGAGCCACAAGAAGCACATGCTTAAATTTCCGCGTCGTCGTTCAACTGCAACTATTTATATAAAGGTGCCAAATTTAAATGCAGCGTCTTAATGTTAACGGCACACAGATTTTATTCACTTTTCTATGGAAGCCACTCAAATGAATGATTCGTTTTCGCGCAATCTTTTGTTCTTACTCGAAACAAATCGGGTATATTTTCGTTTTCCTGATTGAACAATTTCTTGAGTTTCAGTGGTTATAAATGAGAACACAATTTCTCAAGGAGTTTTATAGGTATATCGAAAATTTCTTCTTCATTTAATACATAGAATGAATGAAATAAAAATTTTTTAAATCCAAAGCTGTTTTGAAAAAGAGTTGCACAGTGTAATCGATTCAAATATAATTTGGTGGCTGTACAAGCTAGTTTAAGTAGATTTGGACTTGAATTTATCAAAAATCTTAATATTTAAAATTTTTAGATTTAAACAAAATCGAGGCCTCGAGAGATTTAAGAATTAACCATTTCCTCAAAATCTAGATTTTAAAATTATAGATTTCCCAAAAATTAAGTCCCTGGAACATTTGAAAATTATTCAAATGTATGCAAAATTCCATGAATTTAATTTTCTTATACTTTCCTACCATTTTTTTTACTTTCGGTCGCTTTTTGCTTAGTTTTGACTAAAGTGAATATTAAATATACCAATGCAGGTAGACCACCGAACAGTCTGAAATTTAATATTCGAGATATCGACAGGGTCGTAACACGGAACATCAAATATCGTATCGGTACCTTTTCATGTGAAAATGATCATTCATTTTAACTACTATTAAAATTTCCGTTATTACGATTAAAAAATCAAAATCAACAGCCAACCAGCACATAAAATATTACGGAAATGAATTTTTAATGTATTATAGTGATTTGTTTGTTTGATGTCCCAACCAATTTATCTTTTATCGGAGCACAATCGTTCATAATTCATTTTAGTGTATCATAAATTTTTTTACTATCAATAAAATTGGCACTTAAATTATCGTAAAAAAAAAAATAATTATGCAATACTTATGCGTCTCGAATGGTTGTACGTGTAGTTCTTACACAATAACTCAGTGTGTATGAAATTTTTTGATATAGAGACTTAGTCGACTACTTAACAGCGAAAAAATTCCATTTGCTTGTTTACTGGGCAAATCTGGGCCTTACTCAATTTTTGACATTGTCGAAAAAGAGCAGCACCCTCGTAAAGCTGGTCTAGACTTGTGTAATAATAATAATGAGGAATTGTTGATATTTCCAGCACAGAAATAGAAAGAAAAAAAATCATAAAAATAAAACACGTCGCTTAACGCTCATTTAATGTTTTAATTAATTTTAGTGACTTTTCGACGAATTCGTGAGATCTAATTTTTGATACGAAGCTGTTGACAGATTTGGCGATAAAATTCAGCTCGAAATTAAATTACACGGAGTGGAATTCGCAGTAAGCCTTGGTCAGCCCGGGTATTTGCATAATTTATCAGAAAATTTACAATGCTACCTACAAAATTCCAGGTCGTCATTATCTTAACTAGAACATCTCCTGCAATTTTCAGCAATTGCAAATTGTTCTAAATGAACGAAATTATCTCCGCTTGTCGCTTTTATCGTTCAGCGTTCGTGTTACGTCGCACAACTTGTAGTGTACGCTGTGTTACGTTGTGCGTTGTGTTCACGTGTCACGCTTCTTGATGCCGCAGGAATCCTCTATAGCTACGACCAAAGAAACAGCCTTGCGCTTAACTTCTCTTACCCATCAGCCGGTCCAATAGAAATAATCATAATCGACGGTATTTAATCGTACGGAAAAACGTTTTTCTTGTTCTTAAGTCATAATTTTAAGGTAATTTCTAGGTAAAGTTATTACATACGAATGGCATTTACATTTGTTACTTTGTTGCGGAATTTTTCTTTTTATCGGACCCCAGATATCGTGTCTTCGTAAGGCCTTGCGCCTTACGAGATCCGAAATATTTCTCGGATAACTGGAATATCGTCTTCTTATATTCAGCTCGGTAAAATTTGCAATTTATTTCTCCCAGATAAACGTACCATCATCCCGGTAATGAAATTAGATTGTAACATCTGCGGAATTTTCGTAAATAAGGGATACAAACATTTCCCCGAACATTACTTCAAAGTTAAATTTCCTACGAAAATATTCATGAAATTTCGTACAATAAATTAAAGAAAAATAAAAAATTTGAATTTATGATAATTAGTGTAATTTAGTTTTTCTTTAATTGCTTTAGAGATCATTTTAAATGAAAATAAATGCGCATGTCGAAAACGTGTATTTGTGTAACATTATTGCCTTTTAAGTGTTGATGTTGGCTACTTGAGATAGAAATTATTTTATTTAGTATTAATATTACCTATGCGTTCGACTGTGGCTTGAGTGCACTTTGAAAGCCAGTTCTAAATGAAAGTTCGAAAAAGTTTCATACGCTGCTATTTGAGTTCAATTATAATATTTTTAAACCAATATTTTAAAAGATAAGATATATTCAGAAAATCCCATTTTGGCCATACATTGAAATCGAATCAACTCCCAGCAGCTATTTTCCAAGCTCTTCAACTGTCGACGGTATCAGTTGAAGAGCGGTTCGAAGTTATTTCGCGAAGTCGCATCATAGCCAAAATATGATTGACTCATTGAAGTCAGATATCGTTTAAACTTTTCGCTGGGGAGAGTAGAGTCGAATTCAATGCATCGAAAACACAAAGATTTTTTTAAATTTCAAAATAAGAATTAAACATCCTACCTATCTCATTTGGGGGAGAAAGTTTATAGGATGTAGACAGCGGCAAGATGATTGGGGTTAATTTTTTTGCTCACAGTACATTAAGAAAAGGTCAATTTTAAAATTATGAAAAACTTTTAAATTATGAAAATCCATTAAATTTAGTAGTAATTTAGTAATAGGTGGCTTTCCAGGTTTGAAGCAATAAATAGAATAACAGATGAATTTTTTGAATTGAAACCATTTCTTAGCAGAAATTTGTTAAAGTCATATGCGCTGAAATTCGAAGACCTACTTCTTCAAGTACACTACCCTTCCTCTTTTTCAGCTCTAGAAGACCAATGGAAAAAAATATTAATAATTAATTGGGGCCATGAATCTTCTTCAAATGATGTATCGAGAAATTCTGAACAAATTAAAATATACTGGGTGAATTAAGATTTGTGGTTCGTTTTGAGCTACTTTAGACTACATTTATTTGGAATTTGGGTTCCTTGACTCGGAAAAAAAAATCTGGCAATAAAGTAAAAATATCAACTTGGTACAATTCACGGTATTTGAGATAGAAGAAGTTTTCATTTACTTTACTTTTTCAATAAAAGAGTAACCATTGTGATCGACAGAAAATTTTCTACTCTAAACTTTTGAGTTTTTGCGTTTTACAACTAAAATGACAATAAAAAATTTATTATCTGTCCATACGCAAACATATTTTCTGATATATGTTCTTGAGATACGTTGAGAGTCCGTGAAGGTATCATCAAGAAATGTTCGCAATGATAAGATTAACAAAGTTACAGCAACATACATTCGGTTGGTGGAACACACATTCGGTTACCACAGCAGAATGATGCCGAAAATCGTTTGTGATGAACAATATTTTATTGCAACAACCAACATTATATTGCGGCAATTAAAATTGAGTTGCTAGACATGTTTCTGTTCGGTTCTTTCTACAAAATCGCGTAAACAACGTAAGTTGATTGTCTTGACAGAATGGTTCTACTGCACGTATTGCGTGTTTACATATTTCCTTGAACGAATATTGTTTGGACAACCGAATATATATTGCTCCAAACTAATTCTTATTAGCATAAATGAACTTCGATTGCTGCAATGAAAATTTTATTGAAGCAATCTATTGCCAACAAATTATTTCTCTCACTGTAGTTGACATTTTTTAGGGTGGTCATGTGTGCGAAAAGTGGGGATGGATTTTTAAATAAAAAATCCAACCTGAATTTGCCTCATAGTATCATAAGTATTACTGACGTGCTGACCCAAGAAAAAGGGAAAAAAAGACTTTTTTTAATTGATATCATCAAATTTTAAATGTTTAACTGCAATAAGGGTAACATACTGAAAGGTGCTACTCAGATATCAGAACAAATTAAAAATTAAACAATAGGCCTGATGTCCGATCACGACTTGCTCGAATTCTATTAACGCAATTACGTTAGTGATTTTTTGCACATATTTTATAGGTTTTCATAAGCTCCACTAAGAGTTTTCCGACTTCCTTTCTTTTAAAACAGCCACAAACCATTTAATTTGGATATCATTTTAATTCGCAAATTATGGAATTGACGTAAGTAGAGACAATTTTCCAAACTGAAGAGATATTTTATTTATATCACACGATTGAACATTTATTCCCAAAATAAAAGGCAACCCAGCTTCCTTTTTTTTCGAAAACAAATTGAAGGTAAATCACCAAATCTAATTCACTCTTTAAAAGTGAATTCACCTGAGATTCGAAATTGATTCTATGGTATAGCTGTACATAATACATATCCACTTATGAATCTGTATTACGATTAAAAAATGATTTACTTAATTTCCGCTAATGCGAATGTTCATAAGGCGCTATATACTCACTTTTGTGAACGGTAAGCAAATCATTTCTACATCATGTTAAAGGTTCGTAAATGTAAGTGCATTACATGCATTACATACAACATGGTTGGATAGATACGGGAGTTGGAGGAATAGAGTATCCTTATAATAAACAATTTTTTTTTTGGTCAAAAATGAAGTATTTTATGTAAATAATTTAAAATAAAATAATAAAAATTGGATTCTCGAAGAAACTCTACTAGCAAGAAACTATTTAGGTGTATGGTATAAGGAGTACGAGTATGATATAGGGATTGATTTTTATATTTCGAAAATCGCTAAAAATTTAAAACTGAAATTTTGTATTAATGTAGGGCTATTACAGAAGCACGATTAACTATAATTTTTTAAGGTTGTAGTCGGCTAAGGAGGTGGGTATGTTTTCTCTATCTATAGCATTGCTTATTCTAGAAAGTTGAAATTTTGTATGAACATGTAGATGTATTGACAAAAATTTAGTAAACAATATTTAAGATTTGAATTGGCGTAAGAAATGGTTACTTTAATAGGTACTTTATATACACATCTAGAAATCATATACAGGATTTTCCATTATTTAATCTCTAAGAGAGTTTAAAGTGGTTTTATACGTTTCCGCGAATTGAGCTATAATATATCTCTTAGGTCTAATAAGCTTTCGAATTAATTTAAACTCCACTAGATTTTTTAATTTTACTGATATATTTAAAAACAAATTCCAGCTTTAAGGGGGAACATCGGAGTAGAAAAATCTTCTTTTTTCAAAATTTTTTTTTACATCATCTTAAAGTTTATAGTCTTAAGAATATTGTGTGTAAATTTCATATTGAAATTCCAATAATTGTGAAAGTTATGGGCAATTAACCGGAATGGGCCCTTCGTGAATTCTCTATATAGAGCATCATTCAAACGTGATTATCTCGAAACATACTTTTCAAAGACAGTCCCCAAAATATTCGGAAAACGACTCGACCGATTGCTTCCAAAATTTGACACAATATTTTTGACCAGTTTTTCTAGTTCGCAACGTAGGATTTTTTTTTACTTAATTACTTTTTTTTTATCAAGCCAGAAAGGTCGGTAATTAAGGTTAAAAAATTAACGTAAACTTTAATTGGCCGCCATTTCGTGAAAAATTTTTTTTTCAAAAAATCCTTCGATGCGAACTGTATTATACATTACATTTTCAAAATTTTTTTAAAATTGTTGTTTCTGATCAACCGAATGCATGTAATCTCGGGAACGGCAGGCCATGCGAGCGAGGCACACTTTTTACGCCGGCCATGACAGCAGTGCCCCCAGTCGATATATATTTATAAAAAAAATGGTCGACGTACCTCAACATGTATACTTCCGAATAAAACTAACCTGGACAAAATCGAGCAAATAGTTTTTGAGATAGTAATTTCTAAAATTCACCTATTTTTTTCCGATGTCTACTCGGGTGTACCCCCTTAAGTTCTTTTCTATCTGAACTGTCCAAAACCGCTGAGAACCACCGAATATTTTTTAAGATATCGGGTAACGTTACAGTATGCGGTATTTTAGGACATTTTCAAAACTTTTACTAAATTTTTTCACACGCCTCAACTCTCCTGAATTGAATTAAATTATGAACTTATACATACAAAATATAAATTACTTTATTATTTTTTAAAGTCTTGTGATCGACCTGAAATTTTAAACAAAATTGGCTACATGAAATTTTATAATTTCACGTTTTAGGACTAGTAAACACCAACATTTTTATTTATTTTTATAAAGAATTGTGTTTGACCTGAAATTAAAAAGCCTTAAATATTATATTTTAGCGTTTCAGGTTTACTAGATCCTAAATCTGTCCGGCGTACGAGTATATGCCGGCCGCTTCACGCTAACACATTTTTAGCTCCCAAGCCATTCAAATTACTAAGTTCCAATTTTGTTGGTAGATAGATTTGTTAGCCACGTTTTAGCCGAAACATTTTGCGTTCAATGTATTTCTCACGAACCGCTTGTGCTAGAAAGTTAAAACTTGGGATTTATGTAGAGCTTTGGTTATCGAGCCATTTGCAAAAACACGGTAGACTTGGGCGAAGAGCGGTAGTGCAGGAGAAATGCGTCCGAAATGGTCATATACCCCATATACCACAATATAAATTAATTTTTAGCTTGCTCGCATATTAAAGAGAAATAAGTATAGTAGCCAAGTTTTAACTTTCTGGTATGAGCCATTCAGACCAAAATGTCGGGATTCGAAAATTTCAGAGTAGCTTCCTTTTTTTTAAATATCATGTCGATCTCAAAAACTTATTGTTAACAAATGATAAAACAAAACATATTAATATAAAAACACAAGACTCTTTTCGATGCTTCAAAAATTATTAATATAAGACAATAAATACCTAATTCAAATGAAAAGAAAATATTTAATGAGGTAGGAATTTATTTTAGCACAATGAAACAAACGTGGTGCGCTAGGTGCTTATTCGAAAGACCGTATATCGTACACAAGTCATTGAAATTTAATCTAGTGGCGCTTATTATTTTCCGAACTATAACCATGAAGACGATATACAGTCCAAGAGTTGTTCAAATAATTCTTCCAATTACAAAACGCTCGTATTTCTAGAATCTTAATATAGTCTTAAAAGTAGCAGCCCGAAAGGCAGAAATGTTGCACAATCAAAGACTACAATTCCGTATAAACATTTAGCCGCATACAATTTGTATTCACCGATCTAATTTCGGTGTTACTTATGAACTGTTAGTCCTTTTTCTATTGCTCAGCTTGTTGTTCAAATTCTCCCTAATTTATCATGTCTATAAGGTAGTAAATTACCAAAAAAAAAAGTATTTAAGTAAAATCGTACTAAGAGTCGTGATATTCAGGAAGAATACTGTGAGAAAAACTTATCAATCAAATTAATTGTCTCGGAATATCTTAGAGGTTCGTGCACGCTAACTTCATTTGCATGTTACCCTACTTCAAAAATTATTATACTTTATGCTGCGTTATCTAGCTAAGTGGATTTTTCGGTATCGAACAACGATTACATTGTTGATTGTATCAAGCAAGTTTTTCTTACATTTGCATAAATAAGTATAAAGTCTTGTGCTATCCGACCACAACTTCTCTAAAATTAAATCTTGTAAAAAGTTTTCAACAACAAGGTAAAAAAAAACTTTAATGTTAACAGTATATTGTCGGTGTAGGGATTTAGCTGGGTTCTTATCCCACCAAAGTATCTAGTTTAAAATTTATTAGATTATATCAATGGCGGACATAAGTTCAGATAAGACCAACAAATTCGCTGTTGTATTATAAAGAATTAGGGCTTAGTGGACTTGGTCTGGTTCAAGATAAATTTTGTTACTGACTTGCTGGGTTATAAGATTTTTTAAAGTCTGTAACAAACTTAAGGAGGAGATGAGACATTTTTTTACTTCATTACAAAAGATAAGCTAAACGCTCGAAAGTGATAAAAGGAAATCGATTGGTTCAAAATTTCATGGATTAAGTGAATCGTAATTTATAGTATTCTGGGTTAAGTCAAAGTCTTCCTAAAAGCGATATTAGACAGTAATGTAGTAGGCAGAGAATTAAGGGCTAATGATAGGAAGCGGCGTTGCTTTTGTCGAAACCAGTGATTAATTTTTTCCACGAAAAACTTATTAAAATGATTTATTGATGACATTTTCGGAAAGTTCAACTATTTGAAATGAATCAGTATAATTTAAGTATATGCATTTGAACCTGACAAAGCTTATTATTTAAATCATCATGTCACATAAAACATATTAAAGTCTTGTTTAATTTGAAATAATAACCGCATAAAACTGATAATGAAATATTTTTAATATGCAATTATTGCTGGATATTCGGTCGGGAAGTTGTAGATTTTTTTTTCCTTGTATCAATTTCTTTAATTTAAATTTTGATTCTCATCAGAAATGAAGAGCTGACACATTTCTACCTTTTATCGTGCATGTACATAAGCATCTAAAATCCCGATTTTATCACTTTGCGTAAAACTTTAAGCAGAAAATATCACAGAAAATGCTGTGATACCTTTCAGTTATACGAAGGAAACAGAAAGGTTGAGGCAAAATCGCATGTTTTTTTCGAGAGAGAAAAAAAATGACTTTTATTAGGTGGGTAGAAGAATCTGATGGCTTAAACATATACACAACAGCCGAAACATTATAAGAAACACAATCTCCTTACTTGGTTTTCTTTTCTGGTCTTCTACTTTTTTTTAAGAGTTGTTCTTCAAGTATCAAAGATATGAACATTTCACTTTGAGGGTGATAGAAAACTTTTTCATTAAAACAAACAAACTGCAATAGAGTGTTTGTTTTTATTATGCTTTTTTTTTGCAAGGGCTAATATGGGATGCAAAACTTTCTTGCAAATTTCTTATGTAATGAGTAAAAATTTCTACAATTTCATTGAAGCTATGTTTTTCGAGTTCGAGGATTAGAACAGAGTAAGGATTGCTAATGGAAAGAGCTTTTTCTCGTACAGGTTTGTAAGAATGTGGTAAACTTAATTTGTAAAAAATTAGACCAAACTCCAGTATTTTTATTTAAAAAAACTTTATTTTTAAATGTATGGAAGGAGCTTACAACAAGTTAAGTCATACAAATAAAACAATTTTGCATGCAAATAAAACAATTTTGCATACAAAAATTTTACGGTTATATTTGTCGGGATGAATATTCAAATATTTGACAAACATTTGATTCAAATATTTGACTACAAATACAAGCTTATAGGCGTTATTAATAAAAATGAATGCATAATAACAAGGCTTTCTTCAGAATATTTAAATCATTAATGACATGCGTACATAGTGATATAAGAAAAGAAAAATGTAAAAATATTAAAAAAAAAATTTCCCAAAAGACTGGGCGAAACTTTGTTATTTTTTGGGTAGAATTCCTGAACGTGTTTAATGCCGAGATGCGGTGTAGGTTACTATGCAATTCCCTTACAACCCGTTAGGGTTGAATATCTAAAAATCCTGAAATTGACTTTCAGGCAATTTTACAGGAAGCCTTAGGATATAAAAATTAATTCGATATCTCATCAGATCTAAGAAATATGTTAAAATTTGTGAAAATATGTGCAACTCGTTTGTATTAACTTAGAAGTTGGATATCAGAAAATCCTAAAATCGGTATATAGTCTATTAAACAAAAAATTTGCAGAAGTTGAAGCCAATTTAATATCTCATTAAACATAAAGAGTTGTATAAAATTGTGAAAACGTATGCAATCCCTAACACCCACTTGGGGGAAATATTCAAGAAGGTTTTGACAGAATCAACTCACGTAAAAATGTAAAATTTAACATTACAATGGGCTTGAGAGTTACGAACCTTCAAACGCGTTTGTTTACGGCATACGGCGTGTACGGCGGAGAGAGGGACTTTTTGCGCTTTTTTTCGGGGTTATCCCTAAACCGTGAAAATATAAAATTTGAGTTTAGCAATTTTTTTTTTAAATATTCAGTCGAAACTTCAAACGTGTTCGCGTATAGAATACGACGTGTACGGCGGGTAGACGGACTTTTTTCGTGGTTACCCCTAAAGCGTGAAAAAATAAAATTTGAATTTAGGAAATTGTTTTGTTTATAAAAAATAATAAATAAGATTTGACGAAAATAAAATTTACATTCCAATATTTTGCACTTACACGTTTTATGGGAGTGCCAGGTAAGAAGTGTAGCAAAAAATTTCCGACATGTCCGCAAAGAAGAGATGGATTTGGAGAAAATTTGTACAGATGAAAATGGCACAGCGAGAAATTTTGATTTCATTATTTTATTTGCGTAAATATAAATTATTCAATTTCCAGAAGAATTCCTAATACAATCGACCTACACTAAATTATGAAACGTATTCTATAAATGATTTATCACGTCTCAATCTTATTACTTAAGACTTCAGTAAGTACCTAACTTAATATCGCGATATAACAACTTTAAAATTAGAAAATTGTACGGAACCACAAAACCGCAAGGTGTACTTCCAAGGCAAACTATAATACCATAAGTCGACAAAGCGTTTATCGGCTTTGAATAAGAACGCAACACGTTGTTAAAATTGATTATACAAAAAATAGTAAAAATGGTTGTTCTCACATTCAATAAAATTTCCATGCTTTAAAATTTATATGAAAAGTGTACAATAGCAATTAATTATTAATTTTTAAACGCTTATAATTGATGCGATATTTCCGATAACATTGTCACGGGTCGGGAAGCTATTTTTCTTTTTTTAATGATTTTTTTTAATCGAACGAATGCTGCCGTCTATTTTAACTTGAAAATAATGTTATTAACAATTATTCTGATCAATGGTTTTACTGTGTCAAATATGGAAAGTCTACAGTGAGAATAAAAATTAAAATAGAATTTATAGAAAATTCTTGTTATGATAACCCGCGGCGGGAAATATGTGGAGAAAATTCTTAAGCAAATATAATTATGTAATAAATTATTTATGTTGATATCTAGAAATATATACGGGTAAATTTTGAGCAAGTTAGGTATTATCTTAATTTTCATAATCATCGAGTCAATGACACTGAAATTAAATTTATGCTTATTTTTTGACGTAAAAATAGATCAAGCGACCTATTGTGATGATTAACAATATAATAAAAATTATATCAACAAAAAAATTTAATTGTTAAAAAAATATAGACTGATATACGGGACGTAAAATTAAGTCCAAGACAGGGCTGTGCAAGACCGATACCCAGGTCAAACGCGATTGTATAAGACCAAGACTCAGATTAAGATTGCACCTTCCCTAATAAGAACAAGACCAAGACAAAGACTGATAACCAAGGAAAGGATCACTATTGAAATCAAGAGGGTATTATTTTTCAACATCATATGAACAAACTTTTCACTCGGATAGAACATCTAGTTTCTGTAGCTGTAGATCTATTTAAATGGCATCTAAAGTAATTGAGACCTGAACGATTTCCAATTTTCCAAAAAACAACTCAATGGCGTTAAAGCGAACCAAACATTTTTTTTATACCTTTTCGCGTACCGTTTCATTAAAATTTTTCAGCAATATTCGCGACGATTGATCCATTAAATAAAAAAAATTAAATAAGTAAAAAAGTAAAAAGAGTAATCCAAGATTGCCAATTTCTTTGAAAAACCGGATCAGCTATATCATTACGCTACATGTCTTCATCTCCATTCTTTAGCAAAACTTTATTATCTTAAATCAAATTCTTTAAGAGATTCGAGATATTGGCAAAGAGGATTCGTGGTGCTAATAATTCAGCACATTTAAAATTGCCCAAATGACATACGATTTCTGTGCTTTTTTTGCTTTTTTTATATCTTTTCGTAAACTTTGTCCACTGGCATCCTTGGATTATGAGCCAAACATATATTTCAATATAAAATTTTTTTTTCTTCAATTTCCACCATTTTCATAGATCTAACTAAGTCTCACAATTTATTGAAAGTACGTAGGAATAAAGTGCAGCCTTACTAGACTGATAGACCTACCTACCTACCCCTACGGTCTACCTACATGTTTCACTTACAAGTAACAAAACTGAACGCGCAATGATTCACATAAGAATCGTACGAGAATACTCATACTTCACCTAGGTGAATTGTAAGTGATTCATATGCGATGATTTTAGTTTGTCGGGATGTGTTTTTGACGTCTCGAGAACCGGAAATGATCAATCCATGAAATTTTCGAATAGGTAGACAATTCTGGGTCTTTCAACGGGTTGAGGAGTTAAAAAATTTGACCACGAAAGTTATGTTCCTCTACAAGAACCAAGAATATAAACTGTAAATTTTCTCAGTAAGTAGATTGGATAATTTTCTATAGTATAAAAGGTGTGATTGCTAAACTAAAAAAAAGAGAATACCAACTTGTTTAGCGTTAATTTTATTTAGGTCGGCGCCTCATTTCGGTTTAAACTGTGACCCAAATTATAACCCACAAACGATGTGACAGTGAATTAATTGTGTCAGCGGCGTAAGAGCTTCTGACGCGTTATTTTTATTGGTTGCCAATATAGTAGTTTGTTGCTTACTCGTTAGCGACATTTATGGGGTAATGTTTATTTCCTGTAACTCCACTTCTTTGCCATTAAAATATATATTTATATATTTTAAAAAAAAAATTAGGCAGTGAAAAAAACGTTGATTTGTTGGTTACTTTTTATATAAAATTGCTATATCTGTAGGAAGGCTGTTTATTTCTTGCGCAACGTTATGTACTCGTTGTATATTTTTGTAGTCATTCCAATAATAATGCCAAAATCGATTTAACTTTTCCCTGGTTCTTTCAAATGTAATTATTTTTCAAATGCCTCTACCGTTTTGCTGCTTTATTGTTTTATCGATGACATTTTCCTAACTAAACCTAAAACAATAAAGCATTAAAGATGATATTCATCCAGTTGGAACTGGAATGATTACCGAATGGATTCTGTAATGGCTACTTGTATGTTCTACTTATTACTTTCCGAGGCTGGTGAATAGCAACTCATTGATCTGGGAATTTTTCTTTACCTGAAATCACCTAATTCATATCTAATAAAACATGGATTGGGAACTACACACTTGAACATCTGCCTGCTTTGAAATCTTATGGAAAAAAACATTTCGAAAAGCAGACAAACATTACCTTATGCATTACCCACCTCCTGAATATTTCCCGTTTCAAATGTAATAATTTAAAATTATAAACCATTTTTTACAGTTAATTAAAATATCATCGTTCTACCTTGTTTATATATTCAAAATTTATATTGCACAACAATAAATTCCCGTGACATTATTCGGTAAAAAAAGCACCGAATTTTTGAATTTTCAAAAAGAAAGAAAAAGACCTGTTGCGGTTTTTGTTGCAATTAATGTGCAGTCCAAACATTTTTTTACAAATATTGTCAAAATGGATTTAAAAATAATTCGGAAAAAACTGCTGAAAATAAATTCATTCATCACAATCACAGCGATGACCTTTACTTTTCCCTATCGTGTCTTAAAATCTCTTTTTACGCTTTGTTAACATCCGAGTAGGTACCCTTTAACTATTCCAGTGTGTTACGAGTGTACGCAATTAACTTTAGCGCGTTTACCTTGTATTGCGACAGGTTCTAGCCGAAAAAAAGGATACCAAAGAAAGGTGTATAATTGCCTTCATAAACTTTAATGGTCTTGTATTTAGTGTTCTCATACAAAGTCTTAAAAGATGACAGAACTGCATACTTTAGATATTATGACACTATTTAACAAGCCGTAAAAATTTAGTTGAATAAGTAAAATGAAGGTGGTAAAAATATCCCGTCGGCTTTTCGCAGTTTCCATTTTAGGAATTATTTCGTAATATTGCAGAATTATCGAGAAGAAAATTATATTTTATATTTTGTTTATTTATGGTATTTACGCTTGGTGCAAAAATAGTAGTATCGATTGGTAGCTACGTCTGAAGTAACTATAATAAAATTTTATTGCAAGTAATTTTATATCGATTAATTAAATTATGTCACTAAAATTGTTTGAGTGACATTCTAAAATAAATCTAAATTTAAATTTTTAGGATATTTTTGGATTTTATAATGATTTAATTTATCTTGGATGGAAAGCTTGTGTACCGACGGCTTTCAAAAAAAAGAAACTAAACTCGATTAAAGTTAAGCAAAACTTGTCTAAGGGCCATTATTACGATCGTCAGTTAAACTCTAACTGGCATTTTAATCACAAGTTTTGTATGAAAATCTGTTTCAGTTAGAACGTAACTGAACATCGTAGAAACGGCTCTTAGACTCCTATAATTGATTGCTTGAAAGACATCATTGTGCTAAACCTCCTTATACCAACTTTTAAATACTCCCGTAATTAATACATCATATGGCCCCAAAATTGTTAGACCAGCGTTTTACCTCTAGTCTTCAACTCCTTCAGGCATACACGTACAGGCCCCTTTAAAAGGCAACAACACAAATTTAATAAAATAATGCCGAATAAATATTTTGGAACGACAGACTTCCATTACTGTTCACCTTCTTCCCTTTCAAACCTCATGTTACTAAATCGCATTGCTTGTCATTAATTTAAATATAAATATACAGCTAATAAATTAGTTGGATGCAATCGATTGGAATTATTTATTATCATCAATGGCATTTTAATCAAATTCGAAACATTTAAATAAAATAAATAAGAAATAATGTTCAAATTTAAAAATATGTGGTATGCTGCCAGACAAGTTTGAATTTATTATCCTAAAAGGAATTATTAAATATTTTTATATTAGGTAATCACAACACCTCTCAATCCTTAATATAAAATATAAGTTCCTGCTGATAGATTTTACACATATATTAAATATTGAAAAGAACTGCCATTAATTCAAAAAGGAATAAATTCACCTGGTAAACTATAAATGGATATTGTATTAAAAGCAAGCTAAATATACACATACTTGTCTTATAAATAATTCTGATGACGTACTTAAGTATTTTTGTCTGTTCAAAAAAAGAAATAGCTCTACGGATTTTGATGATATTTATTTTAAAACCCAGAATTCGTATTAATATTTTTTTTTAAATCGGTTTACTACAAAGAAAACGGAGAAATTATTATTACAATATCTTCATAAATTCCAGAAATACTCTAGTTTTTTTTATTTTACTAAGTTCTTTGCACACTTTTTTTGACATTTTCAAATGAATTGTCCCTTATTCCTAAATACACGAGCTATTTATACAGAGAAATGAAGAATTTTTGGTATTATCAATGAATTTTTTCTACGCTACTTAACTCTGCTCTAGATAAAGTCGCAAAAAACTAATACCAGGAAAGATTTTTTTATGTAATTGGTTTTATTAATTCTAATATTTCATTCAATTTTCTGCGACACATTCATGCAATTATTTTTTTATTGCTATTAAGGCTTTTCAACAATTGAATAGTAATCCATTATATAAATTTGTGATGAACTCCAAAAATGTCATTCCAAGATTTATTCAAGTCTGATACAGCACTAATTTCTTAAAAAAATTTAAAGTTCTGTTCCAGTACTCAAAAACAGAATTGGTTCAGAACCATACAATTTAGTATTGAGGAGCAGTTTTTTCCCGTTTTTTTTCTTTAGTAATTTTCGATATACTATAATGAGGTCAAAGCCCAAAAATTTATGAAAAATTCATTATACTCGGTAGTTTTTAGCGTTTATAAAATATCTTAATGGTTATTTTTAAAATGCGCGTGAAGCTGTAAAAATTTCATAAATGTGCCGAATTATAATTAGGAAATTTTATACGTAGATCTGCTGATAGAGTTGTATAAGCCTTTATTACCATTAACTTAATATTTTAATAGAATTTTTTATAGGCCGAATTTAAAAGAAATTCCGTTCAAATGTAAAATAGGTATATTTGTTGAATAATTTTGGATAGTTAATTGCTCTTTTATGTTAGGAATAGGAGCCGGTGGAAGTAAAAACCAAATCAATATCTCATCAGATTTAAAAGATGTCCGTCAATCTTCCAATCTTTTACACTTCTTAGTGATTGAATATCAAAAAATTCTGAAATTAATTTCTAGTTGATTACATAAAAAAAAGTCGTGAAATCAAAACCATGTTCATATTCAACCTAAGAGATATGACGGAATTCGTAAAAACTCTTTCACACCTCCTTGAATACCAAAAAAATCATAACCAAGGTTTTTACGCATTTACGTAAAAGTAAAAATAAAAAAATATCAGAATAACTAAAAAAAAATTTGAAAATATATGCACTTCCTTTTCGACAACTGTTTTTTGTCCACCTCCGTATGCAAATCTGAAAAAAAAATTTCTTAAAATATTTCTCTTGTACATCTATACAAATACGCATAGAGATTCAACTTTCTTGCATAAGCTGTTCTTGAGATTTGGAACCCACTCCACCCTACACCATATCGTGTTACCACCAATTATATTTTTATAAAGTGTAATCGCTACAAAAAAGCATTCAGTTGACCTAAAGACACAGATAGATAGAATCGTAGTAACCGTCAGCATCTCAGCCCGACCTTACAACCAGAAAAATATTTAAATATCGGTTGAAAACGTACGATTGTAGAGTCCAGAGAACCATGTTATGATAACACAAGTTGTATAAGGTCGCATTGTAATTAAAATAAATTGTACTGACATTATACAACTACTGTTTATAACTTAATTAAATTTCTGTGTTCACTATGTAAACCTAGCTCCACTATCCACATACTAAAGCATCACTTTTAGAATAATTGAAAACATATGCAATACTTTTTTAAAAATTCTCGAAGGGAATTTAATAAAACCTATCTTTGGAAAAAAATCGAACATTATTGGCCCGTCGATCCGGATTTAAACAAGCAACCTATATAAGTGAGCGATAATTTCACAGTAAATGGTGAAATGAGTCAGATTTAAATTGTACTTTTTTCAATTGATTCATATTTCGGATTGATGGAATGCAGGTGGGTTCAAGTGCCCCTTCTGGCCACCCTATAAAAACACCCTAGTTTAATAGTAGACACCTGTCTTGAAATCGTCAATATTTCATAAAACACAAAATGCGTGTTATAACTTCATTAAATTTCTTCCACTTATATCAAAAAATGTTAGTTGTTCAGTTGTAATAGAAAAAGATTTTATCGATACTATGCTACTACTGCTTACAACTAAATTTAATTTCCCTCTTCATAATGTAAAGCTGAAAGTGAAAAGGTATAATGTGATAACCTTTTCACTTATGGAATGGACCGATTGTATAAAATTATTACTTGACCTTGAAACATAATTGCAATAATTAAATTCTCAAGAATAATTAAGTCCTTTTTTTGGAAAAGAATTGAAAATTTGTTGGGTCTATCGAGTCGAGTGTGTTAAATTTTTAATTACTGATTTGTTATAGTGCAATAAATGTAACCATAATTTTAATAATATTTTTTTACAAATAGAGGGGTTTAGTTCACAAATCTCTGTTTTAACCTACACTTACTTGATCATATCACATTTCAACTTAATAGCTCAACGCGTTCTGGAGTAGCATATTTTTTTAAGGACATTTACATGGAACCTAAGATGTAGGTATCTTAATTATGTCAGTTTCTGTTCTGATGCATGGCTAAAAGCAAGTTATTATGGTGAAAAAGGTTTCACATTTCGATTTTAACTCTCGTAACCATTGAATAAATGTATAATCATTGTCTACGAATTTAATTGTTTGAGTTACCCGAAGGGATAATTTCACTCCTTGTAAATTTTGGAATTTGAAGTTTAAATTTTTTTTGATTATTCTGCGATCCATTAATTGTTTTTGACCAAAAGCCTCGTGGAAGGGGTAAAAGGATTTTGCTCCTTGACGAACTTATCTCTTTGAATTATATAAGGCGAAAAATTATTATGGCTGAGTTTAGATTTATTCTAACTTATTTGTTTAATGGTTTAGTAAATTTCATGGATTTCATGACTGCAATTCAATCAAGGTTCTTTTCACTTCAATACACAAAACTAAACCTTATACAAGGAAATGTAAGTCATGTCACCTTTAAATGGGGTGACCAAATGTAAAGTGTAAAAAAAATTGCACAAAATCAGGTATCACACCAATTATTTACATGTGGACCACAATGGCAACGTAGGCTGACGTAGTCTAGCTTTCAAAAAGTCGAGTGCAATGTAAATGTACTTAGAGTGAACGCAACCAAAAGCAGCCTAACGCAGCCATCAACAAATGTTCACCAAGTCACAACTTTAACCTTAAAACCAAACTTTGATGAAATTGGCATATCGGAAAAAAATTAGTTTTGCCGGTATTTCATTTCAGTGGTGGGTAAAAAAAATCCATTGAATTTTACATCTTTTGGATAGTGGGCAAATATGACACATATTTTGAAGTAAATTTACATTGGGATGTAATAGACAATTTGAATGTAGTTTTCAATTTTCAGTCAGTAAATTTCAATTTGCAATCAGTAAATTTCAACTTCGAAAGCAGCAAATTCACTGGATATTCTCTTGAATTTACACTCTAAAAAACTGTATAATTAGCACTATTTAAGACACACTTATTTCTACTTCTTATATTATTTCTTACTTACTTACTCTTAATAAAACCCTTGGCTGTAGGTAGGAATCGAACCCGCGATCATTTCTGCGTAGGTTTGGCGCGCGTAGCCACTAGGACAACGAATGTGTTTCATTTTCATTTCAGTAGAAAACAAAATCAAACGAAGCGTCCAACTTCGTGGTTTCATATATTACATGTTTTTCGTCGTCAAATTCAAATAGATAAGTAGAATTACACAAAAAAGAATGTAATTTTCAATTCATATATAAATATAGTTAATTTTACACGAAATATTGCGTAATCTTATCAGCTTTTTCATGTAAATTGTATGGTTCAGTTGAAAAGTACATGAATAATTTACTAATACCAGCAATTTCGTGTAAAAGTGATTTAAATGTGGACTTTTACTTGAAAAAATTAAATATACAGTAAATTAAATTTTTTGCAGTCAGCATGCAAACAGTACCGTCAAGTATGATTCAAGCGTAAGTCACAAATGTAGGTAGATCTCGGCAGAGTCATATCAGATTTCGATGTACTGCTGTTTTTATAACAACTTTTCTTTTAATCTTCCTGATTTTTGCAGCTTTTATTCACCCTCTTTGCAAGTCTTATTTCCCGGACTGCCTTTCTCAACTAGAACTTCTGTTTTAGTTGCACCGGTGATCCTGATTATGGTTGCCAGATTGGGCTATTTACAGCGATTTCGGCTATTTAAATATTCAATTCGCGAGTACAAATTTCAAAAAGCTACTTATAGCTGTTTGGGCTATTTGGCCAACGCAAATTGTTTTATTTTACTAGTTTACAACATACCCTTTTTACGAGAAAAAAATATAAATAAAAAAATTTTAAAACTGAATTTCAGTCGTCTCTTGGGTTAAATCTGCTAATGTTAACGGCTCAAATACAACGTTTGCATCATATCACAAATCCTCTTGCCACTAAATTTTCGATTCTGCAGTCATAATAATGAAAAATAATAATTCACACGTTATCTATCTGGTATTAAACTAAAATTAATTTAGAATCGTTTCATTATTTATGGTCTTTCTACATATGAACCACTTTTTTTCAAGTTATGGACACTCATAGAAATAATATATAAAAAAAAAACAATAGATTTACCAATATTGATGACTGTCACAGAGTTCCTTTATTTTTGCATTACTTATTAATTATAATTTTCCCAAAGTTATTGTTACATCTGTACTCCGGCAATCCGAACAACTCACTTATGATTGATATTAAAGTTTTCAGAGAAAAACAACAACCTTGCAATATTGTAGTAAGCTCTATATACTTCTCGCATGCAATATGTATTTCTTCCGCGTTCCACACAAACAACCGAATATGCTTGAAATTTCCCGACTCAACACATGCAGTATATAAACGCCGCAGAGCCGGGGGATATGTTTTTCTACTGCGAGAGTGAAACCTACGCGAAAGTGTATTTTTCAAGTGATTTTCATCCATAACAGCGATCAAGTGAATTGTGTTTTACTTGAAAATCCGGTGAAATTATTTTTCAAGTATAATTTTACCTTTAATTTGCACATAATATGTTTTTCAAATAATTCAAATGATTGGTAAATACGAATTTATGAATTCGCCCCCACTCAATATTTATTATACATTACAGTATTTCTTAAGAATTCTGGAGCACAGTTCGTCGTTGAAATCGCAACGGTGTTCAACACGTTTAAGTAGGTCTTTAAAATTGCTAAGTTGAGCGTGGTATTTGAGCTACAAGTCTTCGTGCGGGTTTTGGACTATTTCATAAAGCTCACTCGGCGAGTTATGTAGCCAACTAACTAGCAAACCTGATCCTGATCCATCCATTTAGAATATTACGTACATTCTATAAAACAAACAAACGGCAAAAATGTATAAACACTTCTACAGCCGAGTAATTGAAGAACAACAATTCAAAATGGGTGTCTAAAAACATATAGACATATAGACTATGTCAGGTGTTGTATTACTTGACTTCCACAAATGGTCAATAGCCGAGTAATATAATACAATGTTTCCACAATGCACGGAAAATTGCCTAGCGTCTGATTGTGTACCATTTGTTCAAACAAATCGCGAAATTGCTGCCAATTGAAATAGCTTGCATCACTCGCGGAGTTTCACAGACGGTGAGCTATGTACTGCTTGATTCGAAGATCATTTTTCCGCTCCTTGTGCCAAAAAAATCAAAGCCTTCTCTACCGAATCCGAACCATATCCACCTTCCTAGAATGTAGGGAATCAATGTGAATCAATAAATACTCACACTATTTACTCAGCTTTAATCCTTACTTCAAATTAGATCGAAATCAACTGGCACTAACCTCTTTTAAATGCGCCACTTTTTTGCGTAACTTGTTAGTTAAAACATTGATCGGTATTGCCACCTGACCGGCATTACTCGCTTTTAACCCACAATAATTCATTACCGCGTCGCAGCCAACAAACAACCTCTAAAGGCCGTCGGGTTATCCAATCCGCTATTCTCTGCTGCCCCAAACCAATTACATTTTTCGAACCAATCTTAGTAAAGATAACCGGGAAATTTAAACTCCATTTGCCAGCAATCCCCAAAATGTGACACAATGCCATCAATAATTCAGCAACGAGGCTGAAAAATTTAAAATTCAATATAAGGCCTATAGCAAGAAGTTCCTATTCGGGCGAATGGCCGTCGCTACGCCAGCGCTACGCCAAAAAAACAATCAGTTCTGAAAATATCTTTCTGAATTATTTATCGATCTGCATAATGTCGCATCGTCTATACAAACACCCGAAAGTTACCTACTCCTAATAAAACCAGGGCGAAGTAAAACAACAAAAGCGGCGACAAATTCATGCCAAAAATATGGTGCCGACAATCGAATTTAAAAACGTTCTTTTTTTGTCATAAATTCGTAACAAAAATTAAGTTTATCTTCCCAAGAGGAATATCTAGCTTCTAGCAAGCAGATTGAAGGGAGAAAAAAACAAACAGCAGGTGTTAGTCCGGTCGAACAGTGACAATTTTTCTTTTTGGATTAGAATCGCGCCATCTCAGAACAAAAAGAAAAACAATTTTTTTTTATTAAAAGATTGCAATCTAGAAACTTGAGAAAAACCAGTTCGGCGAAAAACTAATTATGAAAATAATGCAAGTAGTTGCGGAAATTCTCGTCCGGGTTTGGTATGGCGCTGATTGTAAATCAACTTGTATAGTCGTCCTGCTTACTCAAAATGGCCTCCGAAGGCAAACCGGTGGCCATTCGAGCGTGTTTTTCGCTGTCTCTGTTTCGCTGCAATAGTTCCACGTTTGATTAATTAGCCACGCCTATTTTTTGGGTAAACCGCCCCGATATTTTCTTAATTATGCTCCGTACCGTACTTCTGCCTTTCTACGCTGCAGAGAAAGAAGCAAAGTTAGTGTTGCGAGTTATTGTTGTTGTTGTTGTTTTTTTCAACACCCGAATCGAAATCTGGTCCAGATGCAGAATGCAGCGAGTATGGTGCATGTAGGTTGTTTTTTTCGGGGGGTTTTTTTGTCACGTTTCTGCAATGGTTAAAAATTTTGGTGTTTTTTTTTTGGACATAATTTTTGATTTTGAAGTTTGCTTTTTTAATTAAAATTGTGCTTGTAATTAATTGCAACGGAGAGTTTGTTTGAGAGTTAAAAGTGCAATTGTCGAAGCGTTTTGTTTTTTTGCAAGGTTTTTGTTTTTGTGAAGTGTGCCATTGCTTGGGCAATCTTTTAAATGGGCACCATAAAAATTGATGGTGCTTATAAAAACACAAAGTACATCGAAGCTGGATGGATACTTGCGGATGCTGCACGTCTTTGTCGTAAAAGAAAACCGATTTGTTTTTTTCTTAAACGGTTTGCAATTTGTGTGCGGACTAGTGAAATAAAAACCAGAACAGTCCGCGGGCACTGGTTTTTCACATGTGGTTACTCGTACTTTTGGCCTAATCTAAACCACGTAGGAAGTAGTGTTTGGATTTTTATTTGAAGTTTTCAGTCAATGTTTACAGTGTAAGCCAGTCGGTGTGAAATAGTGCAATATTACGTGCTAGAGTAGGATACCCCTACAGACCGGGACAATGCGGAAATTTTCATCCCTCGAATATACCCAAGGGTTTTGCGAGCCGGAAAAGGAAAATTTCCCCAATTTCACACAAACATCAACGAAAACGCTAATATAGACAGTATAAAAGACCGTACTGAATCACGTGTTCGTTTCCAGTTAAGTGGATACACATGAACACAAACGATAAAATTCTCGGATACCGGGGGTGGTCGGTTTTTGCCGCCGGGGGTTGCTGCCGTTTGCGGCGGACTTGGTATAAAACTCACGCCTTTTCGGTCTTCTACCATACGCGACTCCCGGACTACGTACATGTACACGGTTTTTTTTCCCGTAAGGTGGACGCCAAAAGCGACGTTGTAGGACAAAAATTCCCGAAATGCTTTAAAGAACCCGAAAAAACCTCAAGAAATTTCTCCTTTCCAAGTACATCCATCGGTGTATTTTACTACCACAACCAAAAACAACGGACGAAGATCCGATTCAGTTTGCATCGCGTTTCATTCATATAACGTACGAATCGGTGTGTTTTTATATAAAATGTTGTATCAAAACGATATACGGGGTAAACCCCCGAATATTGTGTATGGAAACACAGCAGGGTTGGTTCTTACAGTGTTGGTGAACGGTGGTACGGTTCATGCGCTTGTATTTAAAATAGGAAAAAAATTTGTGGTATTTCTTGTGATGGCCAGGGACTGTGTGGAATTGGAATATACAACAAGCGTCACGGCGCCTCCGAAACGGTATCAAAGCGTCGCTAAACGTTGATAGGAAAACATCTCCTAAGTTTCTAATATCCCATCTAAGGCCATACCATACACCTCTTAAACTTGTCCAGTTTTATTTGTGTGAATTTCATCTTGTATTAATACTACGACCCGACTAATTTTACAACATAATTTTCGTTTTTTCTTCATAAAGTGTAAAATTCCATAAAAAAAAACGATTGCAACCAGCCAAGGTGATCGAGCACACTATCTTCTCGTTATAAACTTAAAACATAAACCAAAATAAAATTAAAATAACAGAAAAAACTTTATAAATAGAAGGTGTGTAGACACATATACTAAGATATTTTCATCACGCTTTTATTTCACTTATATTTCATTTTCGTTTTTTTTTCTCTTGTCTTCTGCTTTTCAGATACGCCGTACACAAGTCATGGCACTTTGAATTCAAGGCAGATGTCATGGTCAAGTTCAGCAGCATTACGACACTTCTGTCAATCTTATAAATTTTATTTTCGGTGTATTGAATATATTAAAATTCGAGTGATTTTTTTTTTTTCGAATCGGCACCATAAACAAACAGTCAATTATTAAAACCGATAGTGTGAAAAGTGTTCGGTCGTCTGGTTCGGTAAGAAAACGATAAGAAAGCGACAAGAAAAAACAAAAATTGAATTAAATTCTGTGATATTAAGTTGGAACATGCGGTAAATTGAGAGTTAATCGCACCCTTTCGATTTTCCAATAAATCGTCATTAACGAGGTATGTAGAATTGCAGTTTTATTACGGTTTTATTGTATTCGCAAAAACTACCCTAATTTTTGGCCTGTGTTGTTGTTGTTGCTGTTCCGGGTTGGGTGCAATATCCCCAGCCTATCACATGACAGTGTTATATTACACAATCGGCACATTTCGTGCAATTCCCCTGTGCATATAGACGCCGAATGATAACGGCTTGTGCGTAAGGGAGGGGATGGAGGTAGCTGACAAGGTAGACACATGAAATACGTCGTACATGTAACGTTATTAATAACAGACATGGCGTACTTGAACTCATTGTAATTTCATATCTATTATGGGACACCCCCTATTATTGTACGACACAAACGTTTTCATTTTCTATGTATTTTATGCGATAATTTCTCTCTGTACATGTGCAATATACTTTCCCTTTATTTCGTCTGCATATTCGAGCTTTTGTTTGTTGTTGCTGCCTGTACTTTCATTCCTGGTCGCTATTGTCGGGTTCACGAAAGAATGTCTCCGAACCCGTAAGAATTCCGACTAAATTGAAAATCGATAAAATACTTGGCATAGAACAGATACCTGACTATAGTACGTATCTATAGATACACCGGAAAGTAATTTGATATGAATTTTATGTGAACTAATGTCGGGTACGGACACATGTGGTCCGGAGAAGATTGTCGTACCGACCTACCTACCTATAACTATATCGGTACACGATGGGAACTCCAAAATACCTTACGCAGTTAATTCTAATCGAGAAGACAATATCGTTTTCAATATGGATCGCATGTGACCGTTTGATGGCAATCTTCTTACCCCATGAGTCCTATCTAAATAACGTCAAAAGTTCCATACGTAGCAACAACCCGAAACACACGTAGTTCCTGTATCCATATTACCTGTTACCTTCTACAAAATTCAACGTATCATACACCTATATATATATATATATTTATTTTTATATTAAACCAAGCAATTTCATACTTACGTACGTATACAGCTATGCAGAATTCACTATAGAAAACATAATACTTTCTTTGCAGATAATATCTGGGATACTTACCTGATGGGTGTCCTTTCGCTCATCTCATGTTTGCTAACCAGGTCCGGGAGATGATAACCGCATATCGTGTAGCGTTTTTCGCTATAACATCGGCAAGCGCAAAATATTCCGGATGCAGAGCATGTTCCTTCTATTAACAACAACACAATTTTCGCTGGTATTGTACTACTTCGTATACGTATACTGAATGTATCCTGAGTGTTACCTATCCGGTATACCTTCAGTATACGTAACACGAGGTCGTACTTTCATCGTTGGATCTACTCGTTCACTTTTCATTTTTTCACATAATATATTCACTTTTTTCCTATAGCTATACATTTATATAAATAAGGAGAAAATTGTTCATACCTTACCCTCGAAACTCCCACAATATCCACCCAAATAAAAAAAAATTATATTAAATTTTTAAAGCTCGACATCTTCGTATAAATTTTTTGGTTATATATTTTTAAATTATTCAATTTGTTCTCGTCTTATTCGAATTATTTAATCCGTGGCCGGGGTAACAACAGCTTACTTTCGTTACATTTTATATTTCTATTGTATTCCGGCAGGTGCGATTTTCGGAAAGCCCTAATCATACATTTGGGATCTATACCGGGATAATATTCCAGCTATTTCGATGTCTTGTAGCGTATATTTTCGGGACTGCCATTAACCGGGCGACTTTTCTTTCATTTGTCTGCTCCTCATGCTCTTGTACTAAGCTTTCCACGTCTTGTTACATTCCATTTGACACCGTATCTATACAGCGTTTTCGGAAACTTCACAGACCTGCGTGCACTTTAAATAAAATAAGAAAACCCCCCCAAAAAAAAAACCGAATCGAAAAGAAAAGCAGAGAAAAGCTAATTTAACTTTCCGAGTGAGAATAATTCGGGGAAAACCTGTTTGAAATATGCATCCGAAGGAGCTTAGGAAACTTTTTAATAGAGTTTTCCGAATGAATTTTCTGGCGAGGATAAGGACCTGCTATTTGGGGGTGGCATGCGGCGTGTTATTAAAAAAGTTTCCGAACTGAGTAGACGGAAAGTTTCAAATATTATTTTAGTATCTGGGGCTGTTATGTGCCACATGTTTGGCGTTAAAATAGTTTCATAATTCCTTTTATTTCTACAACAGATGGCAAAATTCCTTAGAGTATAAACGAAAACGAATTAACAATTTTATATTACACATATCTAAATAATTGATTTGAGTTATCCTTTAAGCTTATTATAAACAAAATATTTATTGTAAGATAAATTTTAATCCGATAGTCAGTAGATCGGTGCAACCAGCTTTTGACATTTAAGTAACAAAGTTGCAAGCATCGGTTTAACTGTGCTAATTTTATAGAATTTATTCGACTGTTTTTTTCAGGAATGAAACAAGAACACAAATATTTTATGCTTCGATTTATTTTCAGGAAAAGAAACTAATTGCTATATTCATTTTTAGAAAAATGTTATGAAATTTAAGTGTTTTCAATCGAAAGCCACTCCGTCGCTTCGCAGCTTTTAAAAATATGGCGCATATTCTGCCGATTCCAAGAAATTAAGCAAATCAAGGAGTAAGGGTGCTCTTACACGAGCAATTAAAATTGCTCAATTTGCAGCAATATTCGTCAATATTCGAAAATATGATGCAACACACAGCAACAATAGCAACACGCGATGTGGATCAACTTTTCATCAACTCGTTACTGAATTGTGATGAGCGATATTGACCAATATCTAGCAATTCGGCAATAATGGCTTACACGAGCAATTGAGTCTATGAACAAAACGAAAGCGAACTTGACAAACAAATATAAAGCTTTAAATAAAACTTGGAAATTTTTGAATTCCAAGCCATTATAACACGAAACTTGACAAATTAATGGAAAATTCAAAACAAAACTTGACAATTGAATCAAAGGGCGAGGACAATTGCTCGGAATTTTCCAAGTCAGTGGAAATACAGCAACTATAGGGCGAGTAATACCAGAAATCTGTGAAAACATTGACGCATTGCCGAAATATTGCCGCAACTGGCATGATATTGCCGTGTATTGCTCCATTAATCGCTTCACTAGTTTTGGCGATAGTCGTCGGGCAATCAATTGCTTGAAAAATTGCTCGTGTAAGAGCACCTTAATCAATAGCCATATAACTTAATGGAAACAGCTGTCGATTGTAAAATAGTCAACTAGATACTAGCTGAAGGATAACAATTGAGTGCACGATTGCCAATATCGAGATTCGATCAGGTGACCTATTGCAACTCAAGAATTTATGAATTCGGCGAAGATGAATATATTGCATTTGATCAAGTTTGGCATAAAAAGCCAACTTAACGCACATGGATTTAATTGATCTTTAAATGGATTGGGATAGAACCGAATAAGAGACAAATGATGACCTTAACACTATATCGACATAGTTGCATCAATAAATATCACAACCGAAATGAAATTGACTTTTGATTAAGACACTCGTAGCACCTCATCTAGAAATATTCATTGAATGTATTTTCATCAGAACAAAGTCTTCATACGTGAAACTGTGGGCGCAACATTATTATTTTGGGGAAAATGTCCGTGAAACAGAAGACAGAAGTAGCGTTGCTAGCAACAAACTTAAAGCAACAATTACTATTTCGGACGCAGTCAAAAACGAAATATAGCACTGGTTGTTTCAAGACAATGGGATTATTTGGAAAATTATAAATAAATCCTTGTAAGATAAATTTCTCGATATTCATCAGTGGTTAAGTAAAAGGTTATTCAATATCAGACCTAAAACACATGCGAAATTGTTGAAAACATGTACAACCCGATAACTTATCCCTAAGTGGTAAATAACGAACAACTCTGAAATTGAAACATTTTAAGTGATTGTATTAGACGACCGTACAATTAAATACCAGTTCGATATCTCATCAGACCTCAAAGATATGGTAAAAACATTTTCAGCTCCCTACTCCCTCTTGGGGGTTGAACATCGAACTATCCTGAAACTGATTTTTCGCGAAAAATATGAAAAGGCCGTTCAAGAAAAAACTTATTCAATATCTCATCCGGTCTACGACATATGGCAAAAAAATCCAGACTTTAATTTTTAACCAATTATTTGAAGCGTTCGTGGAATTAACGATTACAGCGAATCAAACCTGAGAGATATTGCGGAATTCGTGAAAACTTATGGAACTTCCTTACACCCCCATAGGGTGGGGAAATCTGGAAATCTTGTTTTATGCGATTATATTAAAATCGCTTGGAAGTAAAAAGGAATTCAATATCCCGCTAGACCTAAGAATATAGTGGAATTCGTGAAAACATATACAACCCACTTATACCCTTTTTTTAACATAAAAAAAATGCTAAAATCGATTTAGAGGAAATTATAAAAAAAGACCGTGGAAGTAAAAATCAATTCGGTACTTAATCAGACCTAAGAGATATATCAGAATTCGTGGAAATGTATACAATATAGCGAACTCTCTTAGAGATTGAATATCAAAAAATCTTGAAATTAATTTTTAGATAGCTACATAGAAATTTCATGGAATTAAAAACGAATTCAATATTTTACTAGACTTACATATGAGATGTAGCGGAATTCGTGAAAATGTATGCAAACCCTTATACCACATTAGGCGCTGTAAACATTGCACATGACCGAACGAATTTTCCGATACGATTTTTCTTTTTTCGACCTATTGTGAAATCTTTAGTTATTGAAAAATTAGCTATGATCGTAAATTATAACATTTTCAAGAATATCATGAAAGAAAATCTCTAGGGATTTGTAGTTTTAATTGATAATAAAAAGAAAAATGAATCCGTCGTACGTCTAAAATATTTGTACGACGTATTCGTACCGACAGACGGACTTTGTTTAATATTATCAATCAAAATCGAAATTCCTAGAAATTTTCTTATATGATATTCTTGAAAATGTTATAATTAACGATTTCAACCAATTTTCTAATAACTGAAGATTTGACAATAAGCAGAAAACCGAAAATTCGTATCGGATCGTGTGCAATGTGACAGCGCCTTACGGTCGAAAAACCCTGAAAGTTGTTTTTTGGCAATCGTAACCGACGGAAGTAAAAATCAATTTGATATCATATCTATAGTTCTATCTATCTACATGTTGGAACTAGTGAAACGGCATAACCATTCTTTTCACCTTCTTAGTAGTTCATTATGAAAAAATCGTGAATACAATTCCTATTCCTTTACCGCACTCTAAAGAAGGAACCTAACGGTAAATTTTACTTTATTATTTTTTTAATAATAAAGTATTGTTATCGATCTGAAATTTCAAAAAAATGTGCCACCCTGAAATTTTGTATTTTCACGTTTTAGGATTAGTTAACCCCAAAAAAGAAAAAAAAAAAGTCCGTCTGTCCGCCGCGTACGCCGTACGCAAAACGGTTTGAAGGTGCATAGCTCTCAAACCCGTCGAGATATTAAGTTGAAATTTACGGTAGGTAGAATGGGTAAACTCCTACGAGTGGTATTTTTTGGAGGGGTGGTGGTGTAAGGAGGGAGGAGAGTTTTAGATGAACAACTTTGGTTTCTAGATCTCAGGAACCGCTTATGGTAGCAGGGTGAAACTTGGAACTTATGTAGCGGACCCATTTGAAAAAAAATAGTCGATTGGAGTCGAGGGGTGTGCGAGTGGGGGGAAAACAATGCGTCCAAAACGCTTGAATGCTGGGATTGAAACATTCTAAAATACATATCTCCTGAACGATTGATGTCAGACGGCTGAAACTTTGTAGTTATCTTAAGAGATACTAGGAGATTAGAAAAGGGTTAACATTTTTAAGGCGGGTGGTGAGGTATGGGAGTGGGTGGTGAACTTTGAATTACAATATCTTTCGACTCAATTGTGCCAGGAAGATGAAATTTGGTTTCTGTATATAGAATTGCCAGTTTCATATCTCAGAAACGGCTTATGCTAGAAAGTTGTAACTTAGTATGTACCTATACGTAAATATGTAGACATCTGTGCTACTAGAGTAATTAAAACTAAAAAAAAATCGGGCAACAGTCTAAGCGCAGCTTTATTATTTTATGGGTAGAATTCCAAAACGTGTTTCATGCTGGGATACGGCGTAGGTGCCTATGGGACTGACAACCTAAGGAATAACAAACAAGGAGGCTATTTAGAACGTTATTTTTTAGGTTGTCAGTCCCATAGTCACCTACACCGCATCTCAGCATTAAACACATTTCGAACTTCTACCCATAAAATAATAAAGTTGCGCCCAGACTGTTGGCCGATTTTTCTTATTTGAATGATTCTGAAGATATAACTTTCAGAATGGCCAACTTTAAGGCGTCGTGTTTTAGATATGTTTTGTGAACCCCGATATGCAAACTTCCCCCATCGAAAATTTGGTGATGCTAACCCAAACATATCGCTTTGTACCTACAAAGATTCATATCCTCACCGTACGTCGGACCGGGGATAAAATTTTCAAATTATCGCTTTAAACGCACAACCCTATTTGTTCTAAAACCCGAAAATACAAACTTTCAGGGTAGCATTTTTCTTGAATTTCAGAAAAAATATAACAAACAGTATCTTAGCCCGAAAACTCGTTTTAAACTATAAAATCATTTCAAAACAATCCTTCAAATGCAGTTAACTGTATATTTTTTGACAATTTTATTATTTTTTATATCTACTTATATGGTCTTCCTAATCTCCAGTACAGATATTTTAATGACGTTTGTACATTTAAAAATACCTTTCGATCAAAACTACAAATACTGAAGTTAGTATAGGTAAGTACTCAATTAAATATGAAACTTGGCAGGTGAGTAGTAGATCCACTTATATAGTAGCACCCAAGCCACGAACAAATATACACTTTTCAAAAATAGCAAGTGAAGAATATATTTTTTTTTAAGGATTATTAATATCATAAGTCTAAAAATAGTCATAGGAACGAAAATGAATAATGAAACTACGACTAATTAATATTGTGATCATTCCTTCAATGCGTCGCGAAATATCAGTGTGGAACTTCTTCAACAAGGTACTTAAAGGAGCCAAAAGTTCAATACAAAATGTCACAGAATTATTTATTTTAACCGGAAATCTTTATCTAAGCATCCAATTATAGCTTTGATTAATGTTTAGAATTAAAAGATTGATTTACTAACAAACTTTTTATAGCTTTTTTTCTGACATTTTTAATCGTTATAAATAACACAGATGCATGAGTACTTAAAAAAAATTGAAAGCGAGATTATACAGCATTGCGGACACATAATCAGCCTTATAACCTAAGGACACATACCTCATCAAAAACAATCTCTAAATTTTTTACATTATGGATTGAATATAAAACTACCACGCAAACCTTGGACTAGGAAGAAATTCAGTATTACACTTAAGCATTCCGAATTTTTAAGACGACAGTATATTTTTTGCTACTTGTATACAGATATATCTGATATTTTGTTATTTGTTATTTGAAATAAAGAAAAATATAAAAATTATGTTGATCTATCTTTTCCTACTTTGAAGATATTGTAGTAGAATCAAGACTATTCTCGAGAGAAATTTTTTTTGGCAATTTTGTAACCATGACAAATTTTAAGTTGGGTTTTATTTAGGTAGATATAGTGACACCCAAGCTGCAGGGCGAAATACTGAGGCATACATTTTTTACGCTAGTTAAGTTATAATAAAAATCTCATTTTTAAATAAATAAAAATGTATTGTATTGAAATTAAAAACAGAGTATTTTATTTTCTTTTTTTATGTGTCATTCTTTTTATGAACACACAATAAATATTATTTGTAATTTTATAACATTTAATCTAAGAAAATATCCCCATATCATAGGTAGAGCTACTTAATGCATGTATAAGCACTATTACTGTTATGAAATTAAGTTTTTTACATGAAATACATGAAATATAAATTTACCCTTTAAGTAGTAAAGTTACACATCTGAATGGTATTATAAATTACTTCTGAAAATAATTTCACCCCTCAAACTGTAAAATTACATGTCTCTTGTGATTTATGTTTACTATAAGGCATGTGATTTTACAAAGAAATGTATGTATATATTACATTTCTGAATTTTAATTTTACATATGGAAATATAAGTGGGTTTGAGACATGTAAATTTACAATATCCTCTGTTGGCAATAAGTTTTCAATATTTAATGTTGTAAAAAAATTTAACTATGCTGTTCTTTCATTTATTTATAGACAGATTATACTGACCAAAAGTTTTTAATGATAGTAAATTCTTGCGACAATGTAGCAATGCATAGCGCACACGTAGAAAGTATATAATTTTTCTACATTGAAGACTCTTGTAAATTTTACGTATAAATACCTATTATAAGTGGAAACACCGGAAATATTGCTAGCACAAAATATACGTAGATATCGTTCCCAAACATTTTTCTTGGGTTACTCGATTCTTATACGGTCCCGTTTCGATGTATAGTATACAAAACTTTGCCGAATTGATTTGTTTAAAGTGAAATTATTGATTCAACAAATTCCTTTTAATTGACTAGTCAATGTCCTCTAACAAAACTTAACTTAAAAAAATCCGTTCATGTCACTCAGCCACGCGCAGTTTGAAACAACAACAATCTTATAGCATAAAAAATACAAATTCGAAATAAAGACTGAACCTAATGATTCCATTTCGGATATTTGGGTAATGATGTCTGTGTTTTTATCAGTCTGTCTGTAGATAATCCGTTGATATAGCTACCGAAAGATTCAGGCGATTAACTTTAAATGTTATATTTGGGCTTTAGGCAATTGCAAAAGAGAAGGTTAACATTCGCCACAAAGTTTGTGCGG
The DNA here is from genome assembly GCA_951812415.1 of Beris morrisii. NCBI lineage: Eukaryota > Metazoa > Arthropoda > Insecta > Diptera > Stratiomyidae > Beris > Beris morrisii. The sequence continues at coordinate 9,444,448 of OX638312.1, read as the reverse complement.
AGTATTATGTTCGCCTTTCGAAAACGAAATGAAATTAAAACTTTTTAAAGGCTTAGTACTGTTCAAAGTTATCATTACAATGTAATAAATAAAATGTTATAAAAAACTGTGTATTTTGTTTGAGGCCACGTAATAATTCCTAATGGATTGGTGTGACTAGTTTAGATTACGAGAATATTTCAATGCCAAATATCTTAATTTTATTTTTAATATTTTGTAAGGATCTGGAATGGTTTTTTATACTAGAAGAAGGTGTTAAGTAATAAAAGGAAATATTTAAAATGTTTGCCATATTGAGGTAATGGTCAGATAAGAGCAATCCATTCGCGTGTTTATATTTAGATTTTCTCTATTAGTTTTAAGGCAGCAAACTAGAATCAAATTCTAGACTGACATTAAAAATATGATAGCCTTTCAACTGGTTCATTAATCGCGTTTGTCATATAAAAACCTAAATATTTTATAGTGCCTTCCGTATACTGACAACAAAGGGTCAAAAATGGGCTAAAGCTAGTATTTAAACTACCAAAGTCACTTTGTCGAAAAATTTAACCACTTTTTAGTCGGATCGTCAAATTTGTATTTTACATTTCAGTTACATTGGATCATCAATAGTTTTTGACAAATTTTTGCTGCCAAATATTTGACAGATTTTAATTTGCGGTAAAATATGAATTCTAGGATTTTTCCGAAAGTTCTCAGAAGCTCTATGAATAATACAATGAAAACCACTTGATTGAAACTTAATTTCAATTCTGAGAATTGACTTAATTCTTTATAAAGAAAAAGTAAACTGAAATTGCATAACTTTTTTAATTTTTTTACTTTATTATTTTAATAATAAAGTATTTTTTATGTTAATAAAAATAAAAACTGAACTGAACAGTAGGTCAGTAAATGCTTTGTTAGAGATTTATTCTAACTTTCACCTTACCATCGTCGATTCTATTAAAACTTTAAACATTTTATGAGTTAGAGGACAAAACCTTATAATTTATGTTTTTTTCTAGATCTGTTTTAACCCCAGCAATGGTTTTGTTTTTTTAATTTTTTTTTTATTTTTATGTCTAAACTTTTTAATATAAAAATATAGACTTGAAATATCAAAAGGACCAGATCAGCGATATCAGAGTCATCTATGAGCCACTGTACGTACCAAAATTAGATTGCATATTTCAATCGTTACCTAAATATAATTCTTATAAGCGAGAGGTTCGTTCGCATAAGAATGTCGACAGGAATATATTTTCATATGAAAAAAGGTGTACCAGGTAATGTAACTAACTAACTTTCGAGCTGACTACAGTAATTTCTAATAAGGTGTGGAAGTAAATGTGGAAGACATTTTCAAAACACCATCGTGTGATAGTCAATGGGGTAGATCCAGTGCTCCTCCTGAAGATTCAATAAGCCTGCCGCCAGGGCACACTCTTGGATTGCCACCAAGTTTTTACGGTTGATAAATTCGATACAAGTAGCCTTCTACGAAAAATCCATGAATAAATATTTGTCGACATTAAGGTAAATACTATTGTTTAAACACCAGGTTAGCAAGTTATTTAAGTTCAACTAAATGAGATCTCAGAAAGAGTACTGTTTTAACCAGTTTTTCCGAAGGAACTGTTTCGTCATAGACTCTTCAGAGGGTGTATCATGCCTACTATCCGAAACACCCTTATAGCTGGTGGTATTGCTGAGGATTATTCTATATGAGGATTATTCCATACGATATTTGTTTGACAGAATTTGACGAAAACAGGTGCAACTTTTAAACGTCGGTGATTTAGTAGATCAAAGTAAATTTAATTCAACAGAGCCATCTGGATGTCGAAATTTGAATGAATAACAAACAAACTCAGAAGATCCCAATTTTCTATCCGGTTTATAATTTTTTACATTTAGTAATAGTCAGGAACCTGATTCAGTGGAAAAAACACGTTTAATTTGGATGTTTCTCAGGTTACATAAGTATAGTATGAAAGGTCTCTCTGGTGTTTTATTATTTTTGAATCCTTATGTCGACTCTTTGTCGTTCTGAGACCTGGCTAGTTCCTTTTATCCTGTGCCAAAATAGATTCACACATGATATTTTCGTAAGCTATAGCTTCCCATTTTGAAGACCCACAGCTTTGCCTCAAACCTATCAAATGTTGTATAAAAGTAATTGATGGTAAGTCTTTTAATTTTATGATTACTATAATAACTAAGTCGTTAAGCAAAAGTTGGTTTTGATTCAATTTTATAATATATAAAAATATATACAAAAATTCAAAATACAAAAATAAATAAAGATTTAAATTTTAATATCTAAAAAGCGTATCTAGTTAAGTTAATAAAAATGTAAACTCACCATTTTCGTAAATTAGTACAATACATTTTCGATAATATCCTGCAATAAAAAAAAAGACCGGTTTATTTCTTTATTATACTTATTCAGATGCATATGAAGATATATGAAAATAAGGACAATAAACAACAAATCACCCAGTGGTAAAAGAAAAAAATCAAACAACACTCTTACCTCTCTCATTTCTCGGAAATCATTAAATAAAATTGTCAATAAAAATCGTTAATGAATCAATAAATTAAATTTATATACTAATATAAGTAATATATAGATAGTAATATTTTGCAATAAAATTAAAGATCGATTAAAATAAAGGTACTTGTCGCAACAAAACAATGAACATCTTTAAACAAACAACAGACATATCAGTTATCAAACATAGCCCAGTCATCGGAACCGTACACAAACCAACGGACGATATAATTGAAATCCATCAATTAACACGCAATTACACAGCAATTGAATTTAATGTTTGATTGAATGTAATAAAGTCGGTTATTTATTGTTTATAGTCGAAATGTTTACAAACAAACGAAAGCGAATTCGTCTGCAATTGCCTTTTGCTTCTCATCGCTCGCAAAGTTGCAAACTGAGTTATGAAAATCAGTTTTATGTGTAGATGGGGATGTGATTGAAAACGCGTTTAATTACATACAATCGAACATTCATACATAGTTTAAGGGATTGATGAATGTGGGGAATGCTTTTATGCGATAAGTTCTAACCATTCCGTGAAGACGTTAATGTCAATGTCAAACGTAAGATTGGACAGTTTTACTATCATATAGAGCTCCATAAGAAATTTATTATCATAAGATATCACGAAATATTGTCGTTATCGTAAGCAGAAGAATTATCGATCTGCTTTAAAATAAAGGCAACAATGGAATGGTGATCAATTGGGCTAATCACTAACAATCATAATAAAAATACTATTTGTCCAATCTTGTACTTTATTAAATTATTAGCTACATAATCGTCACTAAAATTTGACTCTTTCAACTTTTTATCATAAGCCGTACTTTTTTATACGTGTATGAAAATTGAAGGTATGTCTTGCAACAGACACTCTCTCTTCATACCTTGATTCCTTCGTGATATAAACACACATAGTAGGTGGAGAAAGCAATGAAGGAGTTGAGGGAGGACTTTTAGCTTATGCTAGAAAATTTAAATTCAAATTTTAGAAGCTAATGCTACAAAGTTGAAACGTATGGTGAGTGGTTCGTTTTTTAAGAAAAGTATATGATTGTGGGTATAACATGCATACAATTTATATTATTTTATTTGAGAACCCACAAAGTAATAAATCCCTTGAATTTTATATCTTTTGGATGGTAGGCAAATATGCCTCACCTTTTCAAGTAAATTCATATTGTGATGTAATAGTCAATTTGAATGTAATTTTCAATTTTCGGTCAGTATATTTCAATTTGCAATCAGTAAATTTCAACTTCGAAAGCAGCAAATTCACTGGATATTCTCTTGAATTTACACTCTAAAAAAGTCTATAATTAGCACTCTTTAAGATACACTTATTTCTACTTCTAATATTATTTCTTACTTATTTACTATTAATAAAACCCTTGGCGATCAATTGTGGTTTTGCTGCGCAGGTTTGGCGCGCATAGCCACTGCTCCACCGAATGCGTTTCATTTTCATTTCAGTAGAAAAAAAATCGAACGAATCGTCCAACTTCGTGGTTTCTCATATTACATATTTCTCGTCGTAAAATTCAAATAGATAAGTAGAATTACACGAGAAAAAACGTAATTTCCAATTCATATATAAATATAGTTCATTTTACACGAAATGTTGCAAAATTTTGTGAGCCTTTTCATGTAAATTGTACGGTTCAGTTGAAAAGTACATGAATAATTTACTAATACCAGTAATTTCGTGTAAAAGTGATTGAAATGTGTACTTTTAATTGAAAAAAAAAAATTTTAAAAATTTATGAGTAAGCTAAAAACGGAAAATTTCAAATATGATTTTAAACTATAATATTTGATAATGTTAAATTATATACCTGGTTGATGGATGGGCATAAGTGGTTGGGCAAAAGTGTGACAACGTACCGCCAATGAAACCAACAACAATTTTGAGAAGCTCCGATCGAAAACTCAGATCTAGAAAAGGTCCCAAATTTGATCAGAGAAATATTATCAAAAAGGGCAGGGCCAGATTTCGACTATCGTGTAGAAATAGAAAAATTATATCTTCGCTCTACTATCTCGACAGAATTTGTTTAACCATTGCCATTTTCAGGGTTAATTTTTAAAACAATACTGACAACAATTTTGTTTAAATCATTTGTTAGTGTTGGCTGATTTTGCCATTTAAAAACTTCAGTATATGATTCTCATTAAACTATTACGTATAAAATTTTGACCTTGTTGCTAAATGATTTGTTATAAAATACGATCTATCAAATGAATGCAGAAATTTTTAAAGAAATTATGAATGGTAGCTACACGAAGCATTTCCTTGATGTTTGTTACATTCATTTTCGACCCTAGAAATAGTGAAAAAGTAGGGTACACCAAATTTTAAATTATCAGCTTGGAGCGTCTTCCATTTATTTATAGCGCAATAGTCGTGAAAGAGTATTAGGATTATGGGTACTTAATGTCTGTGGCTTGATACCCTCAGCTAGTGCTTATTATGCTTAGTGATTAATTCAAGGCTAAATACAGTTTCATACAGCATCTTAAGCAGAAATTGCTGAAGGGGTTACATACACCTGGGTAGTTCAAAAAAATCGATTTTTCAAAAAGGTCCTTTTTCGAAAGTACCAACCTTTAAGTGTCTCCCCTGATAATTTCATAAAGAAATTCGCTGTAATGATGAATTTATAGCGTTTTGTAACCGACCTGGTGAGCAACAACTAACGGTTGGAGCGTAGGTATACGCGGCCTTTGTCACCTGTTTGACTATGAACTTTTTTTTTAATTCCGGGTATTTATGACCTTCTGTATAGCAGGGACATGTTTTGAAAAGTTGGTGAGGTTCAGATATATGCATTCCACAGTTGAAATTCACAGAACCTTTTTTCAGTGTAAACTGTACTCTACACTTTAAACGCATTTTTCTCGAAACAGCATTTTCAAAATCGGTATCAGGATTATCTCCACGACTACTGGACCGATCGGGACCTAGTTTTGCACATTGTGTTTAATGCAATACTCTAACGTTTACCAAGCCGTTTTTTCGATATCTTGCATAGTTATTTTTATTATCATAATTACTGAACAATTTTGAGGCGAAGAATGGCATTTTTAATTCCAGATGCTGCTAAGATCCGACAAAATTGAATTTTGAAATTTCGGCTCGATAAACTTTGGTGCTATGTATTTACTTTCAGAAAAAAAAAATTATTTTTCTGGCGGAGGAAAGTCTGGTTCCGAAATTGCTCTAAAAAAACACGTCCCAGCAAAACGACTGTAACTTTTTTATCGTTTGAAAGTTTCCAACAAAATTTTCACATGATAGACAAAATGTAATACTTTAAAAGATATATTGTGGTTGTTCAATTTAATTCAGTTTTATGTACGAAAAAAATTCTTAAAGATAGCCGTAATTTTAGCCGTCACAGGTGTATGTAACCCATTAAGGAGGAAGGGTTTGTACAACAAGTCAGCTTATAAGGTTATACCTTGCGGAATCATTTGGCTGAATGAGTGCGGCTTGTCCTATAATCTATTCCGAAGAAAAAAATTTTGTTAGAGTTAGAGAATGTATTTCCTGAGACTGATGCAGCGATTTTTTCATAGTACCAAATACAGGAAAACATATAGTAACATATTTGTGAGTAGGTAGTTCAGAGCGTCTTCTCCTGCGTAAGCTCCCTGATTCAAATATATTTTTAAAAATAGATAAGAATAATTACATACACAAAGCGCAAATTTAGTGTCAAGAAATAAAAATCAACTTTCATCGGCATTTCAACCTACACAGAAATCAACAAAATAATTCATTTCTACAAAATTCTCCCTTTTCTCTAACGTTACGTTAAAATAGAATAAAAAATGATACAGAAATTTTTTTTTTTTTTAAATTTGCAATGATTATTTAAGTGTACAAATAATTTTGTCAGCCGTATTATCGTCACTCGGATCATTCTGTATACATTAAGGCGCGAACAGACATAGCCGGCTTTTATTTTAGTACGAAGAAACCTTATTATGCTCCTGTTTTATGGATGCATGCAGGTGTGCAGTTAATATAGCAGTTAAACAGCTTTTATATAAAAAAAAATTGGCCAATCGCTTTCATCGCTTAAAGAATGAGCATTTCTATAGTTTATTATAATATTTAATTAAGTTGCTCACATGTTTTTTTAAAAAAAAAATATTTCACTAGTTTCAATCTTTTAATTTTAAACTTTTTTTTGATTTTCATGGATCCACTATCATTAAGCATGAAACGGCCACAAAAATATAAAAGTAAAAACGTTTTGAGAAGTTTATCTTTCGATTTTCGGTCGATGTTTTCTATTGTGTGGATTAAGATGTGGTGAAAAATTTCGTTTGTGCCTTTATTCGAATTGTAGTAAGAATTGCTAGTCCCCGAGTTTTTCAAGGTTCAGTTCAGTTTTCATTTTTTCAGATGACGAAAATCGGCGCAACTGAAATGTTATATGATCGGGACAGGAGAAAATGCTTTAGCAGAGTAAGTGACGTAATGAACTTTATCCTGGATATGCTATTTTCAATTATTATTAAAAATGAGCAATAAAAGGCCATGAAATGAACAACCTAGAAAATAACAGAAAATTTCCACGGAATATTTTTTGGCTATCACAACATTCGCCAATTTATCTTCGAGATTCGGGGCGCATTTATCTCGATATATGTATTTATTTCCCCATAAGGCGTTTGGAACAATTTCGTAGGCAAGTTGACATGTCTTTGAGATATCTGCGAAATTCTTACAGATTTTATCAACTAGTCGAGTATATTTTAATGTCAATTTTCTGACTTATCAACAATGGTTCTGGTAAGTATTCTAACACAATATGTTAGTTGTTATGTGAGATGGGCGTTAATGCGTCAAGGACGATATAAAGTAGCCTCGATTTTAAGTTTGAGAGACATCTACCTCAAAAGACGACTTCGTAAAATTTTGCCTGATAAATTCCAGGAAGTGATCCAATGATTCCGTGAATTTTAACGATTATATCGTTATGTTACCCCTTCGAATCTATAATTGAATTATCCACCTACCAAATTAATTCAAATCAGTTAAGCGCGACTTTCACGCCAAATTGGAACAAACATCACGACAAACCAAACAAACGGCTTAAATTTTATTCCTAAGAATTATTCAAATCGATTTTTAATATGAAAACTTCTAGTTTTTTCTGTATTTGTACTAGTGAAAATAATTAAGTTGAAATGATTATACGTTCGCGGTGATCACATTTTGTTGTAGAATTATAATATAGCTCTATCTAAATTTCAGCTTTATATCATTATAGGTACTCGAGATATAAAAATCGGAACTTTTTCCTTTTCACCCTCCCCCACCCTCACCGTCTACACCCACACTTCCAAAATTTTGTTTTCTGCTAGGAGTCTATTAGGCCTACTTCTGGTAACAATTTTAAGCATCTGTCTTACACCGTTCTTGAGATATGAGACGTGATTTTTTAGAAAAATTCTTATCCCCTCCACTTTCATGCTCCACCGCCCCCTTAAATAATTTTACTTTCAGCAAACTTTATTTGTCAACCTTTATACACAAACCAAATTTTATTTGTCTAGTGCAATTGGTTCGTGAGATATCGTAATCTAAAGTTTTTCACCCCCCACCGCCGACGCCACTGCCTCCACTCAAAAATTTGTTTCCGATCTATTCTCCTAGTATACCTACAGATAGTCATTAAGTTTCAATTTTGCGACATTAACCGTTTAGGAGATATGGATTTTAGAATGTCTCGATCTCGCCTTTTTTGCGTTTTGGACGCATTATTTTTTTCCCACTCCCAAACCCCTTCACCTATATCGGCAATTTTTTTGCAAATGGGTCCACTATCGAAGCTCTATATACGTTTCAAATTTCAGCCTCCTAGCATAAGCGGTTGCTGAGATCTAGAAACCAAAATTTTTCGTCTAAAACGCTTCCTCCTCCTCCCCCCTCACCCATAAGAATTTGGTTACTTCAAGTGGCCTACCCAGTCTATTCATAAAAAAAAAATCAATTTAATAGCTCAAAGGGTTTGGGTGCTACGAGCCTTCAAACGATTTTGCGTACAGCGGTCGACGTACTGCGTACGGCGGACAGACGGACTGGAATTTTTTTTTGCTTTTTTCGTCTCTACTAGTCATGAAACGTGAAAAAAAAAATTTGAGGGTAGAAAATTTTTTTTTTTTAAAACAACAATAATACAATACTGTATTATTGAAATAATAAAGTAAAATTGTTTGGCATCAAAGAATGAAGTAATTAAGATATTTGTGTTTATTTCTTTATGTCTCTCAAGACGTATTTTAGGATCTTTCATATTTAATTTATAAGACATTTAGGTAAAGGTGTATTTCTTGTGTGCACTGTTAACCAAGGTTCTAACCGCTAATCGAAGACAAATTTGTTTTGTAATTGCATTTCCAGCACACACTGGCAGTGTTTGAATCCGACACTTAAGTAATCGATTTAAAATCAATGTAAAACCTCAAATTTTACGACCGAGCATTTCTTTCTCGTAAAATCCAGCTATAAATTTTCCAACTTCAAAGGGATCAAGCGCCTCTCGAAAATTAAAAAGCCCCAGGAATGTCGTGCCAGCAACCTTTCAGTATTTGACCACGTACAAATAAATTCCTTATCATCGCTCAACGAGCTTCTGCCAAAAAGAATTTATCTCCGCGCAGTGCACATCTCAATTTTTACCTTAATTGCGTGGCCTCCAATCCGAATTGCATCTTCGGTACTGCGGACTGCTCCTTAAGAAAAATCAACGAAATTGGGTGTGGTACAGCGAGACGAAAGGTCGGTCTTCGCAGTTTACACCGGAATCAATAAATCGATCAGTACACCCCGCCTTAGTGGCTGCTGCTGTCGATGGCTGGCTGATGGCCGCTATTTGGAGGGTCCGCTACAGCCAGCCAGGGCCAGGTCCCAGGTCCGTCACATGTGACAAAGTTGCCCATTTCCTGACTCAAACGACAGGTAAAATAAACTCGTTGCAAATTCGAGTATCGATTTTCGCTTATGAAATCGAAATGTACTCACAGCACAGCAATAACGTCGTCGTTTACTCGAACTGAGAGAAAGATGGCTCTCTCCTCCCGCAATCGCAACAAAAGTGGCATTCACCGAAGCTCAAAACGCTGCGGAGAAAAAAAAATCGTCGCAGAAAAGAAAAAGTGAAAGAAGCCGAAAAAAGAGACCCCGAGCTGCAGACGACCTCATGGAGCTTGTGTGCAGTTTGTCAGCCCCGGTCGGAGCAGGTTTTCTTCGTTTTTTCTTAAATGCCATCGAAATCTTCGAACACGAGCCACGAGAATTTCACTCCTGGGACCGAGAGGGAGGGGCGCTGAATGCATAAAACATGTCTGTAGCCATGGCGACCAGATTCGGCCATGTTTGTATTTTATCTGAAGTGTGTAGGATGCGGGACGGGCTCGAGTCGGTCGCCTTTCTCCGGAGAAATTGTGAAATGGCAGCGAGACGGCGATGGTGGCCCGGCAGCTGGGAAAGAAGCGAATCGGAACACGGAAGTGTCGTCTGCTCAGACTGAGTTAAATCCTGCCGTCGCGGCGCTTACTTTGCAACGCTGGAGCATTTTCTTTCGGTTCGCAATGCGGTGTTTTACTCGGAACCGATTCGAGAGTTTGGACAACTTTCACATCGGGACTAATACTCAGTTTTCTTTCTTTTCTATTTTCTTTTTTTTCTTCGGGCTTGTGAGTAAAAATAGCAATTCGAGTGCTGACGAGGAAAAACAGGGCCAACAGCAACAACAACAGCAACAGCAACAACGAGATACGACAGAAGGAAATAAGGGAGAATATTAAATGGTGGAGCAAAGTCGTCTTCTGACCTCATAAATAAAAGTAATCCTTCAATAAAATATGAGAGCAGTTTTGTTCAAACATGGCAAAAAACAAGCTTTAATATTTATCAAAATTCATTGGGGAAAAATATAATTCGAGGTGGAAATGTTTTCGTGTCAGCCAACGCAAAGTTGATATCGTTTATTTTTTGGGGCTTGGTTAAAATTGGAGTTACTGCGTAAGGCGATGGAAAATAATTTTAAATATTTGTGTTCATAAATAATAGCTGAGTTTTGTAAGTATGGACTATGAAATGGGGTCTCGGTTGCGCTGGCATCGCTGGTTCGAATCGGCTTATTATCACCTGCGGTCTAAGAAAAAATTATATTAGAGTACCTAACAATGGCCTCGTATACCTACACCAGCATTAACATAGTCCGTATTAAGGTTTAGTTCGAATTAACAAGCGATATAAACACAGGCGATTAACTTAGTCTAGTTCGGTACATGGATCAGAACTAGACAAATTAAACCAAGAACAGTAACAGCTTTATGTTGGCAGCGCTAATTTCTGATAAAAAGTTATGGAGAATAATTGGTTATTTGCGATTTACCATTTTTTTTAAAATAACTCTTGTTTGTGGAGAAGACAAAAATTTATGTTTCAATTAGAATATCTCTTTGAACCCTTTATCCTTTCATAAACAGAAAATCACTATTAAACATCAACAATAAAATGCTCATATTTAAGTCGATTTTTCAGCCAGTATTACTCTATGAGGCTCCATTGCGGATAACCTCTGCCAAAAGTCATTTGAACAAACTGCAGATAGCTCAGAACAAAATCTTAAAGTTAATCCGTAACCTTCCAAAATCTGAAATCTTTCCACTGAAAGATTATACTCTTTAGCCGACACTAAATATATTGAAGCTAAAGCACTTGCACTAATAAATAAAATCAGAATTATACTAGAACCAGCTGATAATAGACTGATCAAAAGCTTACAGTTTTAAATTGTACCTTTCGTTTGAATAAGTACATAGTTTTAATAGTTAGGTTAAGTTTTTAGTTATAGTTAAAATTCATCAATTAGGTTTTTTGGTTGCCATTTTCCTGTAAATATTTCTTCTCGTAGGTTACAAAATTATTTAGTAAAATAACTTGAAACATTATATTCTCAAAAGTTGTATAGTTTGTAAGACTGAACTCTTAAGCAAAATTATTATGTATATAACAAATTTTATCTATGGCAATAAAACAAATAAACAAACGAATATCTCTTTGACATGTGACATTTTATCTGAATGTAAACTTCACAGATGATGTTTAAAGCAAAGTGAATTAGTTTAGTGCCCTCAGTCGATATTGATGTAAAAATTAAAATTAAAAATTATTTGTAATTTTACAAGATTTAACGTAATAAAATTTACCCTTATATCATAGGTAAAATTACTTAGTTCATGTAAAAACGCTATTACCATTATGTAATTAAGTTTTTTACATGAAATACTATGTAAAATTACAAAGAGATAAAAATTACAATACCTCGTACGGATAACTACATTTCAAAACTTGGATAAATAAAATGATTCCATGTAAAAAATAAAATTAAGGTCCGAAATTGCAGTCAGTAATTTGTCAATGGAATTTTACATCTCGGCATGATGTAAATAAAGGGAGATGATGAGATCGTGCGTCGGTTTCTCATTTCTTGTGCGGTAATTGCTAAGTAAAGATTGCGATACTTTTTCTTATAATTAGTAGGTAATAACTGCCTGATTTGATTTAAATGCTATTATAGGTACATCATCTTATTTATAATGAAAATGTTTATTTTTATAATTTTGTAGCTTTTAATATTTTTGATAAATAAAATAACTTTTTTGGATATAAAGCCTCGTCCTTGTTTATTTACAATAAATAACCTCTTTTATTTATTACAAATATAGTTACAAAGTAGGTACACTCAGAAAAATAGTTGTCATTAAAATAAATTATTTATTTCTTTGTTTTCAGAATACATTATTATCCACTGGTCAAAACAAAATTTTACTCTGTTCAAATATTTTTCTTTTAAATAACGAAAATTTTTTCAACTTCAAAGAAATCAGAAATACGACTGGTTTCAACTCAAATACAAATTTTTCTTCATTTTGAGTAAGTAATGGGTTTGTTCATGTTATAATTTTCTTTGTTTCAATTACAACTGTCTTCGCTTCTAAATCTAAAAAAATGAGCGACGTTCAACTATTTATTTCTTAAGTTTAGTCATGTCGGACTAAAGGAACAATTTCCTCTTTTTTTAAAAAAAAAAATTGTTTAAGTTGCCGGCCGGTTCGAATAAAATTGCGGTTTTAATCGAGTTGCTAGGTTACTTCAAATAATAGTGTATTATAATAGTAATAGTTTTAAGACCGAAAGTTGTTTTTTGAAAACAATAACACCCAAAATGTCTAAAAATAAGCTAAAATCAAATTGTAAGCCAGAAAAAGTATTTTTTTTATTTATCATCTTGTGAAAACCTCTATTTTTTAATTACAATTCATAGTAAGAACATTAAATTTGTATTTAATTTATTTGAAATGAAAAATATAAATAAAAATACATTCTTTATTATGACGGAAAATTTTATTTTTATGTTAGAAGGTCTCTCTATAATGCAACGAACGAATTTCTTCATTCAGTAGAAATTTTACTCCATCCAAATTAATGGCAACTGGAATACTGAAAAGAATTTCCTTCATTTGTAGAAATGAAGTACGTTCTTGTCTTTGGTCTTTGGAAATAATTTCTTTGTAATAAGTAATCATTTTCCTACAATGACGAAAATTTTACTCAAATGCAGTAAAATTTAATTTCTTTGAATTGAAGTAATTCCATTCTACTCGTATCACATTTCCGAGTTTTAATTTTACAGTGAAAATGTAAGTGATTTTGAGACATGTAAATTTACAATATCCTATGTTGGCAATTAGTTGCCCACATTTAATGTTTTAAAAAATGTTAACTGTGTATTAACTTAATACCGAGAACAGTTTAATACGTATTAATGAATGTGATATAAACAAGGCCAATGGCTCAGAAGAATGTTATTACTGGTCTATGCCCAGAAGACGATTAAGAAATATAATCACATCAAACTTCGTTGCTTTTAATAATAATAATAAAAATAATAATAATTTTGTGATTGCGGAATTTTCAAAATATTCTTTTAAAGAAGAAGAGCTTCATTATGAATACTACAGACGCTGCCTAGCAGCCAAAAGCATTTTGCTACAGTTGATAAAATTTCTGTTACATAGACAAACCATTCCATTGAGATACTATTGTTGCAATAAACATTCAGTTGCAATAAATTAAAATACTAATTTGACAATCAACAGTTTCAATTCTACCAAAAACCGTTCATTTGTGGCAATCAAAATTTTATGAGATTCTGGTTGGCTAAACAAATAATTTGGTTGTATAATTTTTATAATATTTTTTTTTACCACCACACGTCACATTAAAAATGTGTGTTTAATATACGCTCCTTGTACGATATACAAACAAATGATGGATTTGAAATTTGTGGCATTAACTAACAAGAGATATGTATGAATTTTAGAATTTATCGTTTGGTTCTTTTGGGGTCTACTAACTCTGCAACACGAAAATACCAAATTGAATGGTAACATTGTTTTTTTTTAATTTCATTTCGATTAAAATAATTTAATATAAAAAAATAAAATTGTATAAACTTTCTAAATACTTTCCAAAATACGCATTCTCAAGGCACATACCATTTTCATTTCCTAACATAAAATAAAACTCTTTTTCTCCCAAATTTTATACCCGATTACTTTTATTCCCTCATTAGATGAAAAAAATGAATAGTAATTTGTTATCACGTTTACTGGTGAAATAAGTAAATAAAAAAAGAACGTCCAACATAAAAGGTTACTGTTAAATAAGCACCACAATTAATTAAAGAGAAACCCGTAAAAAAATTTAAAGTTTCCTGCCGCAAAATTAATCATTTTAAGGTTTAGGCAGGAAGACTGCCAGGTAGACATTATCATAACACACAATGATTTAAATTTTAATTTCTTTGCATGGCATTTTCCGCTATGTAGTGGTTACCCCCTTCTCAATACCATTATCATAATTCGCCAACAAATCGTAAATTCAGGGCTAATTCGGATGCTAATTATACCTTACTAACATTCGGGCCTATAGCTTTACTTTTGTGATACATTCTCAACACGGGATACATTTAAAGTTATAATAACCAGTAGCCACGTCGCGAAATGAAGAAAATACAACTTTTTAGTTCTTGAATCTCGGTTTATATATTCGTACTTTGGGACGACGTTTGTACGACGTTTTAATTTCAAAGTCGTACCTCACTTTTAATACAACTCAATTTTAACTTTTTGGTCGCATATTCAACCTCGTTTTGAAAAAAGAACTTCTTCAATGCCACAACAGTTCAAATCGGACCGCCTTGTCCTCTTCAATAATATTTCTCAGATCGTATTTGAGACATCACGTCATTGAGACGTCACATTTTATTTACAACGGTAATTCCCTACGTACGATGATTCCCGGTATGTTACCCGTTACCAAGCTTCTAATCAATGTATCTATTTCCTAATTTGAGGTTGACATGCTGCTGCTACATTAAAAACATAGTTCTCCACAATCTGGCAAACAAAACAAATTTTTCTGAGAATAAACTTTTCATCATAGAGCTACCATAGAAGCTAAGTTTATAAAATAATAAAAAAAAATTCTTAAAATCAATTTTTTAATGCCAAATAAACAACTGATGACTGAAGTTATATCACCACCGAAAAAGTATTGCAAAAATAAATCATCGTAACTTACCACATTTGCTTATCGAATATGTTATCTGCTGTTTATCTGAAATAAAAAAAAAAGAATTTAATAAAATGAAAAGCTCGCATTAATTAATAGAAAGTCAAATTGAATTCAATTAACAGACAAAATTTTAAATGCTAATTAATATGTGATATTTTTTTAGGAGCAAGATCGTATTGATTATCAATTTTATTTTAGAATTCATTTTGAAACTTTATAAAATTACAGGTGAGTTTATTTTGCTGCAAAATACATTGCAGGAGTATCGGTCAATTTTTGCAAATAAAGACAAAAGGTAGCAAAGGACAATCGAGGTACCAACTGGGTCATTCCATCAAGAATCGCCAAAGTTGTGACCTTACCATTGCCGATTCTTTTGAAAATTTATGTACTCAAAGAATAGGTGAAAAAAAAATATGATTTCAATTTGTTGTTTCTATCATATTTTTTTTTGTTAGTTATAGTATGTTAAAGATTTCGCAAAAAAGTTGTCCGAGTCCTCTTTGAAAATTCATATCTCTGGTAATTTTTATCCTAGAAAAATAAAGTATGACTTATTTTAAAGATTGTTGTTTAAAAAATATCGCAATATAAAAAAAATACCAATAAAAATTATCCTTGATATTTTTTTTCAAGGATAACGATTTTGTCCTTTATCCTTTAATATCTCAAAATCAGTATTTTTTTTATTTTTTTATATTTTGTAGGTTGTACTGTTTTACAAAACATACCAAAAAATTAACTTGGGATCTCAATGGGGTCGGGGTCAAAAAAATCGAACATCAGTTTATTCGTATTTTTTTAAAATAAGCCCTTTTCTATTATTCTAGGATAAAAATTACCAGAGATATAAATTTTCAAAGAGGACTCGGACACCATTTTTGCGAAAACTTTAACATACTATGTATAACTAAAAAAAAAAATTAGATGGAAACAAAAAATTTAAATTATATTTTTTTTTCACTAATTTTTCGAGTACATAAATTTTCAAAAGAATCTGCGATGGTAAGGTCACAAATTTCGTAATTTTTGGTGATTCTTGATGGAATTACCCAACTTCAAATCCTATTAAAGAGTTAAAAAAAAAATTTTTTTTCTGTAGGTTGCTTCCCATTAATTGAATATATTTTATTTACTAAAAACTCTGAAAAATTATTGAAGAAGAAACATTTTTGTACTAGGTGCCTACATAAAATTCTAAAATCAATATCACACCTGCAAATTATTTATAACTAACTCTAGAAATTTTTAGATGGTCAGTGAGCTTTTGAAAAAAAAATTTTGTCAAATAAATAAACAAATGGCCGGTTTTTTGTGGAATTTTTTTTTGCATATTGCTGACGATGTTATTGATTTTGGAACGATTTATTTATAATTTATTCTGTCACACAGCTTAATGTGTGGCATAGAAGTTCGAGAATTTATAAATAACCTTTATAAAACTAGTATTTAAAGTTTTTTACTAGTTTATGTACCAAACCATACCATGTAGAAAAAAACTAAAATTTATTAACTCATATAAAGTCCGCAACATATTTTCCATTGATTTCCGTATCGACTGTTTCCTACACAAAAAATATACGGCTAACCACTAACACAAAATTAAACTAGTGCTAAATCATTCTAAATAAATTTTTTATTCGACTATTTTCAGTTAAATTAAAACACCCACCCCAGTCATAGTATGCCTCAGTCGTAAATTACAAACCTCTTTAAGCACTTGAAATGAGGGAAATTTATTGGTCTAGTGAAAAAATGTTGGCCCAAAATAATTTTTTTAAAAAAAAAACCAAACTTAGTTTACTCAGTTTTGCAATGGATAGATGAATATCTGATTTGTTCATGTAAAGATACTAAACTAGGCCGGCAATATTTTAGGATTTTCTGACTGAGGCGCCATCGGGAAAATTTTTGTGTTGAAAGGTCAGTAATTTAATCGATGGTAATGTCGAGCGTTTGTCTCATGTGTTTTAAAAAAAAACTGTCTTTTAAAACGCTCGTGTAGATAAATTAATACAGCAATTTAAAGCGATAGTTAAACTATTTTATTACTCTTTTATGGTGCGTGTGATTCGATTTTAGATTTACGAGTATTAGCCGTATCAAAACAATAAATATTTATATTATTTATTTTGCAAATTTGCTATTTTGGCATTAGTATTATAATTTTGAAATGTTTCTAGACCAATTTAGACAAACAAAATAATTTCGAAGAAATTTAAGAGAAAAACTGGAAGACTGATTGAATATTTATTCTAATAATGAAATTACACTCCCGAACAGTATTTAGTTAAACACGATCATCTCTTCTGCCATCATAATCAAGATTAAAATTGTCCATATATAAAAAATCTTAGCTTGAATTTATTAGGGAAACCTAGTCCAACCAGAAGATTGCACCCTTATAGAAAAAAAGAGAAGAACTTGGATTAGAAATCAGTTGTATAACATTTTAGAAGGCACTTTGATCAGCCAAGATTACCTTCTGCTCATTTCTAATGCCTTGATTGAACTCTGTCATATGAAAATAGTGTGTTTTTGGGAATTTTAACCTGGTCCAGAACCTATACTAAATCTTGGCCATCTAGGTCCGTTTACTAGAATATTCTTACTAATACCTGATGGGCACAGGATCGTTCTATATGTACCTATTCAGTACTGCATGATATTAAGAGTGTAAGATCTTAGCGTGTTAGATTTTCAGATCTAAATAACGACTCCCAGATATAATTCTTAAGCCGTCCGTCGGTGTTCCGAATTACAGGGCAGTGTTGAGCACAAACTTAAAGAATTCAGTAAGAATTAAATTGCAGCCGAGATCCGGTGTGGTCTTTAATATTTAATGTCTATTTTTTTTATTTTAAAGCTTCACACTTTATAATCGACGGGCTTAGAACCAGTTGAATACAAGAGCGATTCAAGTAGTTTTGAGTAAAGTGATGCCAAATTCTTTTAAGTTTCAATAGTTATGGCTAAGATATACAGACCCGGTTTTCTTTTAAGCTACTCTAGTGTGGTGGTGCGGTTGTTAATTACTTTGCACATTTAAAAATTGAGAAATTTACAGTAATATAATTAATAAATTGTTCGGAGTGCTTGATCGCTGTATTATTGTATAGAGATCAAGTACTCGGAATTCATTATTGAAGAAAATAAAATAAAATATGGATTGGAGAAAAGTCAGTTTAATTAAAACTGTTTAACGAATAAGATCTATTAAGATCAATTAAATACATATAAAATATCTTTGAATCATAAATAGTTAAAAGAATAATTTATTCTAACATATGTATTTATTAAATAAATAATTTAATAAGTTCATAAGATTGTTAATATTTAAAAAGTGAATAGTTAATATTAGTGATAAATTTATTAACTAATAATAATTTAATCATTGTAAAACTACAATTATAAATCGAATAAATTAAATATTTAGTTAATTGATTAAAACAACCTTTTCAATTACCTAACACTAGCACCTGTGCACTATTGGGAGGAGACAGCGGACACTCTAAGGATGCAGTTCTCGCTAACAACTCAATATTCACGAATTTGTCACTTGTACCTTCTGGTTCTAAGCCCGTTAATTTAAGTCTAAATTTCCAATCATTCAAATTCATTCAATTCATTCAATTGAGTCTTTGAACTATGTCAGATTTTAGTTGGTGGTGACTGTGGTTTTTGCGACACGTCATGACAAAATGAATTTTATCTTGTCAAATTGAGTTGTTGGCACCACTAAAAAGACGGTCAATCTCTGAAGAGACTGGCATAACAATTTTTTGTACTGATTATTCAGAACAAAAAAATTCGTAATATGTTCAGTTCTGAAAATTGTCAGAATGAATTCCGCAAAACTGGATTTAGGCTTTTCGAAAAAAATTCAATGTAAGATACTGAAGCAGATCACTCTGAGGCCTGAATTTCTGAACTACTTTTTTATATTTTTACATTTACATTACTGTCCCGTAAATACTCTACCACAGCTGAATCAGTACAGATAACATTGTTTGGAATCGAATTTGTTTTTCAGTAAGATGTCAGATATAAGAAATGATTAGATCTATTTTAAATTAGGTCAAATTCTAGTATTTTTGACGTTTTAATATTTAAGCTCATATTCTCTTGACAGTTGATATTTTCCAAACCACTACATTACATTATAAACATTATATGGCATAAGAGGCTATATGAATTTTGCTACCTTACTGGTGAAGTTTTCTGATAGTTAATAAATAAAAAAAATTATGTTTTCTTCAAGTGTTTTTTTTAATGCGGCTTTCTATAGGTGCTAGTAATTTTTCTACACAACATTATCTATACATATATGTCTACAAATTTAATGTGTTTTATTATAAACTTACACCTACTAAGATTTGTACTTTGGAGCACAACACTTTAACATTTAGGCTTTCCAGTGCAATATTCCATGATTTTTGAAAAAGCCGCATTAAAGAAAACACTTGAAGAAACATAACATAACATAATTTCTTTTATCTATTAACTATCAGAACACTTCACCAATAAGGTAGCAAAATACATATACTTACCTTGACTTTACTAAAATAAATCTAATTAGTAGGTAGCTATACAGTATGTTACTTAGTCAGAAACACTTATATTCAGAACTGAATAAATTTAATTTAGCGGAATTCAGTCAGTACATGAAATGTTGCGCAGAAGATCTGCATGTTTCAGTACTCGGAAGGAAAAATTGTTTCGCAAGAATACCGGTGGAGTGTCGATACACTATGTGCAGAACTGCGCGCGATTACCACAAATATTTTGAAAACAGGCGTGAAGCTTCCTTTGGCTTTTTGAATTTTGTTATTGCAAAAGTTTGTTGCGAGAAAACTACTTTTTCAGCATGAAACTGCCCAATGAAGTGTCTAGCAACATTTTTCGGGTCTGTTAAAAAATTGAAACGATACGCCCTCCAGCAGCCGCCATTTTAAGGGATAAAAAAAATTAGCAATATCACTCAGTTCATTTTTCTCAAATAAAGTGCCAAAATATTCTATTCTATTCTTCAAAACAGTATTAAATTTCAGTACTGGTGCAGATGTTAAATCACTTCTTGATAACTCAGTACTCAAAATCTTCTAGTAGAACTTTGCATGTTTCAGTATTGGAAGAGGGTAAGAGTTCGGCTCGAGTTCCGTCCGAGTACCGATGTTATGTTCGGGCTATGGCAAGGCCAACATTTGGCAACTATTTAATCAAAAGGCAATTGTCAAGCACTTCGATTATTTAGTCAGGCCGAGTTCGAATGAGTTGGTGTGCGCTCTTCCATATAACTGCATATCTAATAACTAACTAACTAAAACATCGGCCGACTAAAATCCGCTCGTTTGAGTTTGCTCTAAACATTGAAATTTACGTTAAGACGTAGTGGGTTATGTGAAGTGTGGGGATAGCAGGAATTTGTTTCAACAGTAACAGCAAAAGCCTATACAATCTACGAATAATTTAAGGTAGACCAATTGCAAACTTAATTTAGTCGGCCGCAAGAAAATTTTCAAAATGAAGTGATGCCCAAGAGAATAATTAAATTCTAATTAAAGTGAATGAAGAGAAGGAAAAAAAATGTGATTGCGAATAGACAAGGAAACTTCTTGGTGTATTTCGGTCCGATTTAATATGAAAAGAGCCCTCTGTAATTTTCGGTCTGATAAAAGTACTCTCAGACAAGTTTTATAGGAAGTAAACTATGTAAGCTCCGCTACTGGACATTGTAGTACATATTCCGAGAAAATCCTTATCCCATTTGGTTCTCAGGGCATTGATGAAGCTGTATACCAGCTGCTCCATAGCTACAACATACTCCACCTCCATATAATTTCCGTTTCTCCAGAGTATTTTTGCTTTTTCGTGATGGAGCCCCATGTAAAAAGATGTCGTCCCAGCGTAGGGTGGTTCTTGTACGACGAAGATGTGATGGGCGACCGAAGAAGTCGGTAACACGGCGCAAAATGTAATAACCATTCAATACTATATTTATTTGGCATTCGGAAATTGAATGTCTCCACCAATATAATGGAAAATAGCAATACGTATGGTATTTTATGTCGCAACGTGAACATGGTCTTACAACCAGTTTCCTGGGGGGCATGGAGCGTTCATCGTCCGGCTTCGAGTCACCTTAGCTCCGGGGTAGTACCAGAACTTGCTTTCAAGGCAGCCAATTCTTTCAATTATAAGCGTATTTACTTCGGATAGTGGATAATTTTCAGGAGTTATCCGGAATAAGACTTGTTGCACATGGAAAATATCTCAATCATGTTAATGAAGATAGTAGGACAATTCGGATCAATTTCTGATCGACCACGCATAACTCAAATTTAATTCAGATAATTCGCAGAAATCTACCTTTTGTTTTTGTTTTTGAAAATACAAGATACCTGCGAAATTACGGCCATAAAAACCTACTCAAATTTTCGGTAGATCTACCGGGTAAGGTGAAACCAGTTCTTTAACCGCTTCGGTAAACGCACTTTGCAATGACGTAAGACTCTGTGCCTTTTGTCGTGTTTTACAATTTTTATTGCTTATTGACGACGTACACAACTTTCCTTTTATTGCAACCCTTTTGCTTTTCTCTTTTCCATTTTTTTTTCATTTTAACCCGAACGTCTTCGATGGAAGAAATGCGCCTAAAAATGGCGTAAATACAACAAAACAAAAACAAATATACGGGGAAAACATATTTTGATTGTGTATCGAGGTATTAGTGGAACAGAGAAAAAAATTCTACCCTTTTTTCGTATCTGACAGGGCCCTAATTTGTTTTATGATTCCAAGGAAAACGTAGAAATCACCTGAAGTGAAAGAGTTAAATTTTCTTGAGTGACGGCCGTTTTATTTTATTTTTTTTTTCCTTCTGGTTTGTTTTTTAGAAAGGGTTACGTGCAATCGTTCGAGACAAACTTTCACTTTAGGGTTAACCCTAACTGTGCGGAACTCGCACTTGAAAAGGATTTCACTTTTTCGCTGAAAGAAAGGAGTGGAAATTTCGTTTCCTTGTTATTTTGTTTGACATTATAAATTACGTTCTTTTTTTCAGGACAAGTGCTTAAGAAAATGCGGCTGTTCGTAATTATGTTGGGGATTGTCCTTAATTCTACTTTGTTATTAGGGCTTTTGTAATTCTTCTAGTCGGAATCAGATTTATTGCATAATTACGCACTTGTGTCTACTTACAATTAGTGCTCATGTCGAGGAAAAGTTTAGTTAATTTATCACATTTTTAACACACAAGTTTTCTCTCAGTTTACATCGCACGCATAAATTCCGATTTCGGAAAACTAAAGGAAAAGATAATATTAATTGATAACGACGAGGAACATCCAAAATGGTGTTTTGTATATGCACACTATCGGCCATGATAAATACGCTGAAACTAGGCACACTCAATGCATTATTTATCAGATTTTCCCCATACCTACGATGACGTTAAAAGAAAAATGCTTAATGGCATATTTTAGCTGTCACTTGTTATAAGTATGCTTAAATTTATGATCGAATCGTCGTAGGCCTTAGAAAGTTATAAATGGCTGTTGTGAGAGCATTTCAGATAAACAGTTTGGATACGGATTTGTAATTGAAGAAGGATACATCGAATGGATAATATTTCATTAAATGTGACGTTGAGACATAAGACACATTGTACCACAGATCATTGTTTTAAAAATCAGTAGTTTGTTTCAATAAACGTAAAGATAATTATTTCCTGTTGTTTTCGGCGTTATAGAAGTCTGAGAGGACGCGCATATGAAAATCCTAACTAGAATAGGTCGCTGCCTTGGTTACTGCCGTTGAGGGCATGAAAGTTGAAAAACCCTTACTCAAAAGACCATCAGTTGTATTGGACTAGGTCCGAAGCTGCTGTTTCATCGTCGGAATGAACTTTTGTATCATGAGAAGTACAGATAAAAGGACACAGATTTCATACCTAAGCTTGACAAATTCCGATAATTGTTTTGATGAATTCCGATTAATTTTTTTTTAAGGATACTGAACTGGATTTAGGAGGTTAGCCTTTAATACACTGTAGTGTACAGTCCAGTCAGCTTAGGGATGGGAGGTCAGAAATCGAGCGGTTATGGCAGTGCACTAGTTGATGTTATAATAATTTTTAGCGCTGTTTGGCTGTGACATAATCTACCAGAACAGCAATGTTGCCTATAACAAATTAACTACTGTCTGGTAGCTCTGATGATGTTTGTGAATCTGATA
Source organism: Beris morrisii (assembly GCA_951812415.1). Lineage (NCBI taxonomy): Eukaryota > Metazoa > Arthropoda > Insecta > Diptera > Stratiomyidae > Beris > Beris morrisii. The sequence goes on along the minus strand of OX638312.1, from coordinate 9,421,004 downwards.
AGAATGTAAACAGAACTCATCTGCTCAGTGTTAAATCCTTTAGTAGTGACCCTATTAAACATTCCGCACTGTTCACTATTTATAATAATATTTCGAAGCCAATAGCAACTGAAAAATTCTTATAAATAATTTATGCGTTCAGTGGGAATTGAACCCACGACATCACAGAAGCAATGTTTGCAAGACCTAGTACACTACCAACTGTAATACATAAAACAGATTTCATTGAATTGATGATACAATCATTGGCACGACGAACAAATTCATCAGCACCATGAACAAATTCTGATGAGTCTGAAAATTCAAAAGAATTTGTAGTATATTTTCGCAAATTCTATGTCTAATATTAATGTTCTAATGTTCGTTCTATCTTGGAATATGCCTGCCCGGTATGGACTCCATACTATGGGGTTCATAAAAATATAATTGAGTCGGTTCAGAGAAGGTTCTTGCGATTCGCACTTAAAGGTCTTCCTTGGCAAGATCCACTGCATCTGCCTCCTTAGCATGAGCGTCTTAAGCTCCTGCCGATAGAGTCACTAGATGATAGACGATATGTCATTAGAGCTGTCTTTGCTTTCAAGGTAATTTCTGGCGATATTAGCTCCACGTCATTGCTGGAAGTCGTTACTTTGAATGTTCTATTTCGATCCTTGAGAGACTATGTGTTACTGGATATTTCTCACCATCGGACAAATTACGGTCAATATGAACCAAGCATTTTTAATTATAATTACAGTCAAATTACATTTAACATTTCTGTTCAGCATTTAAAATCGGCTTTATTAAATAAATAATATAATATTATATTTATGCATTTAGGAGTGTAATTATTATTTTATATTTTGTATTTTTGTTATAAGTAGTTTATTATTCAAATTCATCAAATACTGATTGATGAATTTGAATTATAAATAAATTCGGAAATCGTTCGGAATTTAGAAATTTCCACCTTTTTAATTAATTATAATAATTAAATTGAAATCGAGGTAAGATATTGTTAAATTTGTTATTTCATTCCATTGAAGAAAATTTAGATTATTGTGATATAGAAAATTGGGTTCATCAATTTGTTCATCAATGAAGGTATCGTGAGATAGGATAATACAAACAATATATTGTATGTTTGTGGCAATGCATTATATGAATAATTAAAGTTACAAAATAGAATGAATACGTTTATCAATGTTATAAATTTGTTTAAAATTAAAAACTATAATATGACTGGTTTCTTGATTCAATAAATATGTTCACAAGTTGCATAGCTTTTTTCTTTCAATGTATTAACGTTGGAATACTCCATGAAATTAAAGAAACATTATTCTTTCTTCATCGGGGCGAATATTAGGATATATAATATAATACATTTTTCTTCATCGGATGCACTTCATCCTAAATTTACTTTATTTTAGTCCAGCCAACTATCATAATGAAAATCTACCAACAGTCAACAATGCGTTCCGGACGAAATAATAAAGTTGTGGTCCGACGATTGGCAGATATATTATTTATTTATTTTAACTATTTTAATAAAAACGTACGGGGTGAATATCGACATAAAATCTTAGAGGTCATATATAAAAAAAACTCTCAAATCGATTTTTAGGCGATTATATAGAAAGTCCGTTACAGCGAAAACGATTCGATATCTCATCAGCACTAAGAGATATGGCGGAATTCGTACAAACGTACACAGACAGATTATGCCCACTTAGGGTTGAATATTGCAAAATATTAAAATTAATTTTTTTGCGATTGTGCATATAGCTCATAGAAGTAAAATGGAATTTGATATTTCATTAGACCTAAAAGATTTGTCGGAATTCGTGAAAACTTTTACAGAAACCTAACAGCCCCGTCAGGGTTAAATATCGAAAAATGCTTAAATCATGTTTAAAGCGATTATTTTAAAAGCCCTGAGAAGTTAAAACTAATTCAATACCTTGTCAGACATAAGAAATATTTCAGAATTCGAGAAAACTTACACAACTACTTTAAAGAGGTTTGGTGCAAAATATCGAAAAATCTGTAAAAAAAAATGTTTAAGCAATCATACAAAGATCCCGTAGAAGCAAAACTAATTGGATACTTCGACAGGTCCAACAGATGTACGGCATTCGTAACCCATTTTTATGAACAAAATTTTCTCTATCTCCGAACGTGATTGCAAATCAAAATTTTTGTTTGCTTAAATTACTTTTCTAGTACATCTAAGTACACATACCACGTGCCAACTTTCTGGTGTAGGCCGTTCAGGATATACAAAACACAACCTCCATTCCTGTACCCCGCTTCACATATCCAAAATGTTTCTAGTGTGCTCCTATGGTGGCTCTATGTAAAAATCAACTCTTGGCTTTCTGTCCTTAGAGGTTCTAGAGAAATTAAAATCAGAATTTTTGCTGTGCATCCTTTCAAACCCTAGCGCCCTACACCTCACCTTCACCAAAAATTTGTTTTCTTTACTAGAGGTCCACAGAGTATAATTCCTGTAAAAATTAAAAGATCCTTGAGAAATAGAAATTGATTTAATTGACTTGAATTTTAGCGTTTTTGGTGTGTCCTACTCCAAAATTATTAAAATATAAAATTTCAGCCTAGTAAATTTTTCTTTGAAATCTTATGAACGAAAAAGACAGTGTTATGATCGAATCGACTTACTTATCCGTCCTATTCCACGGTTCGTCCTTGATGAAGGATATTTTGCACTATTCTTTTTCCTATAATATTAAGCATAAGTCAACACATCTTTTTGCTAACGACCCTAAATTCGCATCATTTACCATAGCGTAAAATAGCGTTATCGACTTTTGTCTAAAAAGTCTTCTGTAGAAAACAGATTCGAGATCAATGATTGATAAGTGATTGAACAATATTATTATTAACGAACTGAGCAAGGAATCCCATAACAATGTTAACAAATTCTTTAATGAAGCCGTGAAATTGCCTTTAAAAACTAAATTGTTCACAATTTTAGCAAATCTTCAAATGCCTACTAATTAAACAATTGTAAGACACCTAAATTTAATCTAATCGCACTTCAGACAATTATCAGACTTCGTAAAATATTTACTACATTGCGTCGGCAAAACCTTTCCATGAAAAGCTTAAGTCAACCATTCACCGAATTTGTGGCCGTAAATCATAGGTGCCATAGAACACATATTGTAGGCGTTAAAGCACACCTTGAAGTCAACCAGAAGGAAAACGATTGTATCCAGTTGGTTTCACCTCGTGATTCAATTACTTCTTTATGACGAGAAGGGGTGAAAGTGTCAACCGACAACTTAAATAAAGTGCAGTAAATAGAGCGGAACAATGCGATGTTGAAGTGAGTCGGGGGCTGATTAGAGCGTCAGGTTTTACCTGAACCGCTTTAATAATTCAAATTGTCGCTATATCTTACATCGTAAATTTTATACGGGGACTCCGTTGGTTAATTTCAAATTTAATGAATAATGCGATTTTTATTTTTCTTTTTAATTAAACAATATTCCCATTTTGCATACGTTCGTAGACCACGTTTAAATGAAATCGAATAAAACCTACACCATATTGGATCCATCTAAAACTACTTGGCACGCACAGTTTCGATCCCATTTTGAATATATCTAAAGGTTCAGCCCACCTGTACATTTGGCTTGGATCTAAGGATATTTTCGTATATTACATACTCACGTATGGAATTCGGTATTATGTAGATGTAACATCATATCCCAAAACTTAATCCATTTCCAAGTGTACAAAACGGCTGTTCCGACATGTTGGAGTTTCGTACGCAAGTGAAGAAGAAACATGGCTGGTGAGTGGTGAGTTCTTGTTGTTGTTGTTATTGCTATTGCTCCTGGCAAAAATAGTATGCAAGACGTTCACCAAAAACTTTATATATTTGATGATATTACACGTGGGGTTCAAATATAGAGGACGATACCTTAACATCACACGAACGCAAAATATTTTCTATTATATGAGATTGCTGACTTGTTGGTTTGCCGGACCAGTTTTTAAGGTAAGATATCCGGTTATTTTGGTATGGGGTGAGATGTGATAGCGATACGTAACGTAACGTAGACCGAACGTATATACGGAATAGATGTTGTGAAGGGAATTCGTTTGGACCAAAAAAAAAGAAAAAAACTCAACTGAAACCCATGCGTGCTCTGAATTCATTTCATATAAATGGAACCCTTGTGAAGAAACCATAATGAAACTAAAAGGGAAGAAAATATCTACGATACGGCAACATGTGTTACTTTAAAATTCACTTTAATAATATTACGAAAATTTCAATGCAGATTCAATTATGCATGGAGTTTACTATTCACACGTTACTACCATACGAAAAAAGCGGTACCTTTTTAACTTTTATCGGATATAAAGAATCCCATTAAAGTCGACAAAAGCTAATACATCGATATTCAGATGTGTTTACATTCCGCTATTAGAAAAGATTAGAAATAGTGAAAGAATTTGAATAGACTTCTTTTATTGTGCGTCTATCAAATACAGAAACTGTGGTTTTTTATTGTTTATGCATTTTAAAGGTAAAACAATAAATCAAACTTGTATAATCAAAGTTTAATAGCGTAACTAATGGAGAAAAGTGTGATGAACAGTTACGGAAACAGCTTTAAACAGGTGATAGGAACTAAATTTTTTAGTTGGTTCTTAAATGGTGTATAATTTTTTTAAATGCTTGTCTAATTTTGTCAAATAAATCGCATAGACAATACTATTAATGGGATATTCTTTTTTCCGTTGTCTATAGAGGCTTTACTCGGACAGACTGCACTCTAAAAACAGTTTGTAAAAATACTCTGTCTTTAAAGAAAAAATAAGTGGAAAAATACACAATCTATGTAATTGTACATATTATTGACATATAATCATTTCTTAGCGCACAAATAGGTAATATTACACAATAAGGTGGACAATTACATTTATTTTCCACTATAAAAAGAGTAAATTTAGGCGTCATGATTATATTACACCATTAATAAAATAAATTCAATAGTCAAGGTTTTTTGCAATTTTCCTTGCATAAACTCACACTAAATTTTTTAGAATTACTATCCTACAGTCATGCGCTAAAAATATAACGTAGTTGTACAGATATTTGTCTAATCTCTAAAATAAGTCATACATGTAATCCATAAAAATTATTCCTGGCAATAAAGAAATTTGAATTTGAATTTGAAAATAAATTCAGGCTTAGTGTAATTTTACTTTAAATACTGTGTAATATTACGCCAGAATAAGCAAGTTCGCGAAAATTCATTTTATTGTTTCATTCTACATGACGGCGTGAAGTCAGGTATGTGAAATCAGCCAAATGTTTTTGTGCAATATTTGTGTTCGAATCAGTAACCGTAATATCATTGTCAACTCAATTCAATTTAATATAGTACATTTATTATGAAACTGCGTTATTACTTTATGATTTTATCGTATAATTATAGACCTGAATTTAATGGAGGATTTCCCCCTATAATATATGGGAATTTTACACAAGCAGTGTGCATTAATTGCATTCTCTGTGTAATAATTACTCCACTTATGTCTATTGATTACGCAGCTATTATGAAATGATTACATCACTGATGTGTAAAGATTAGGCATATGTTGTGTAATTATTACAACTTATTTGTGTAATTTTCGCTCTAACTGTACAAGCATGTAATTTTACCATTACAATCAATGGAAAACAGTTGCCAACTATAATAATGATAAATTTACCCCAATATTTCTTAGAGTGTGGATATAATAAAATTCGATGGGTTCTACGAAAAGGCAGAGGAACTATTTTTCACCCATACAGTAGTTACATGAATGGCTGCCACTCAAAACTGTAGCTGGATTTCAGATTTTGCGTTGAAGATTTAAGGTTGAAAAATTTGTGAGGATGATCTTTCGAAAAGAAAGTGCAATTACACGCTTTTTATGTTATTTTTCTAGTGGTGTTCTCGTTACTCAGAGTCAGTAGGACAAACTTCTACAGCAAGTTGCTTAGGTCAAATACGGGCAAAAAATCTGCTCACCCGGTAAAAATTCCAAAAAAATCTTGCATAGTACTTAACAGAAGAAAATTCTTTTCGGCTTATTTGACAAGCTTTTATTCACTTTATTCAATGCTGTTTCGTACTACTACAGAAGTGTGCCCTTAGAGTGGGACAAGGAGGGGAAATTGCCCCCAAAAATGTTCTAAGAAAAGTTGTAGTTTCCAAACAAATATGGCTCAACTATTTTGTAATTCAAGTTGAATATAAAATTTTTGATCATTTATTCTAGCCTCCGGCTTAACGGACTAAGAAATTTCCATTTTGTATCTGGAATTTTAGGTAAATTACCGAAAGTGAAATTCCCGTTTTTGAACAACTTGCACATGGGGGCTACAGGAAGGACTCATTGGATTGTCAGTATATTTATCCCTTTAGCTTTACTTAAAATTGAATGTGTACTACATTTCAAATTCATAGCTTTAAGCGTTCTGACGTGGATTCGTGGACACGTATTTTAAGGATGGGAGTTAACCGAAGAAGTAAGAGGATTTTTCTCAATGGTGAACCCGATCCCATTTTTAACTCAAAACTAATTTCTATCAAATGTCGACATCCTGGCTCCACGATTTCTCGAGTTATAGTGGGTTTCTTAAGATTAACCAAGGACCTTTGTGTGCCAGCTACACGAAGGACTTACATGATTTTCTTCATAATAATTTCTCTATATGCAGCCATTCAAATATTATGATAAATTAGTCGAAATTTCTAGTTTGAAACGTTCTGAAGTTATCGGCCACAATTCTTGAACACGTCAGCTACCTGAAGGAGTTGAACAATTTTTCTCGTTAATCCAGATCCTAAATTTTGATATCTTAGGTCAATGCATTCTTGAGTTATCATGCGTTCGAACATACGGACGGACAGCAAGCAAGTTGGGGGTTTTGCTAACAGCTGCAAATAAAAAATGACAAACAATTTCTTTTTCGTCTACCATAAAACTCGCTTCGCTCGTTACAAACTTTTGTGCTGGCTTAAGCTTATAATAATCTAAGATTTCATATAGAGTAAAAAACATAACAACAAACAACCTATAGAAAACAACAAATTCCATATCTCATCAGATCTAAGAGATATGACGAAATTCGTGAAAATGTATTATATAAATCTTCAACAAATAAATAACTTAAATTCCGGTTATAACCATTAAAATTATTTTAATCGAGACAATTTATTGGTTACACAACATAACATTTCGGTTTAAAGAACGGGTTTTAAATAGTTTTGGCGTATATGAAATTAAAACTTGGAAATTAATAATCACACTGAAAGCCAATAAAGGTCGACCTAAATGATGCCTTCTGTTTGTTTTATGGCTTACCCTTTTATTTTTTGTGCTCTTCGAATCGAACAATTATTTTCCTTTTTCTATGATGAAATTCTAGGTAATTTTCAAAATTTAGATAGATACGAGTATCTTACGAAAATTTATGTTATCATCAAATAAAATCTTAAATTTTCGAGAGCTGGAATATCGGTTGACGGCTTACTTTACCAAGGAACCTTGATCCGAAACTTTGCTTAGCGTTTAGAACAGAACTCAGAGAAGGATTCAATTTTATATTGGATCATGTGCTCTAAATTAAGAAGCCTATAATTTACTTACTTTACCTAACCCTGCGTCTACACCGACAATTTATCTGGCAATGACAATGGCAATATTGCCATTGAGTTAAATGTTAAATAGCAATGAGTGGACATTTGATTGCCAGGCAATTTTCATTTGAGCGAGTGAATTCGAAGTGTCAATTTGTGAAGCAAAGCAAGCATAACTTCGAAAACTATTGATTAATTCAATAGTTTTTTCTTTAGTGCACTTATTTTCACTCATTTTGCGATCAAACCAAAAAAACGTAAGTCTACCTATTGACAAGCGACGCTAACTTCTGTCAAACAATTCGTTTTCTGGCAATATTAGCCTCAAAATTGCCATGGCAATGCTGAGAGCAATATTGCCATATGCGTTTGGTGCGTCTACACTGTCAATTTGTGTATAGCAATAATGTCATTGCCATTGCTTGTAGGCGCAGTGTAGACGCAGGGTAATTTATTTAATTGAAATGTTCGAAAGTAATTTTTCAATAATTTCCGAATAAGTGTGGTTAAAACAGAGTATGTAATGTGAGTTTAAATAGGTACATATACTTTTCAATAAAAGTTTAATTTTCTTTATTTTTTTGTAAATAGATTGGATGGTTTTTGTGGTTTTTGTGAAGACAAAGTTTAAGTCGAAAATTTTGATACGGGGAATATGTGGCATTAGAGGAGAAACAAAATGTTTTGATTTTACCTCAAAAGCAGTTAAGGACAGAAAAACAAAAAAGGTGATAATTTGATTATAAAATTTTAGAAACAATTAACGAAAGTGAAATGTTTCACGGTACATAACCTAACTTATTGGATAGGTGTAGCAAGGTAGGAAGGGATATGGGATGTTTTTTTTACCTCAGGAACGGCTTATGCTCAAAAGTCGAAACTTGGTATGTTTATATGTAGATTAAAGAAATTGTCAATGAAAAGCTGATGTACAGTGTAACCCCCTTATAATGTGCACTTTAAAACGTACTTTCGGTTATAATGTACTTTTTTCAATCCCCATGCACAAATGTGAAAAGTTCTTACGTGGGTTATAACGTACTATCGGTTATAACGTTCTACTTGTTGTTGTCCCCTCAAGGTACGTTATAACCGGGTTACACTGTATATATGGTATTTTCGAGAATTTCGTCATTTCTCTTAGGTCCGTCAAATGGTGTCTGTTTGTATTCACGAATTCCGATATATCTCTTAGGTCTGATGAAATATCGAATTGTATTTTTCCTTTAATTGAGTTTCAAAATAATCGCCTGATTAAAAGTCGGTTTTGAAGCTTTTTGGCATTTAACTGACAACCTAATAAACAACAAATAATATTGAAAACATTATTTTTTTTTGTTTTCAATCGAAGCATCTCAACATTATTCGCGTTCCGAACTTCTACCCCAAAAAATGATAAAGTGGTGCCCAAATTTTTGGCATTTTAGAAGTACTAGAAAATATCTTGGAACCTTTTTTTAATACCATATTCCTCTAGTCATTTGTATGTTATCAGCCAAAAAAATTTCACAACATTTGATTGGTAACTACTTGAAGGAATACCTTAATTTAATTATTTTTGTTAAATATGAAAAGAGAGAAATCTATAGTGAGCAAAATTTCATATACAAAATTTTGATATGGGTACCCCTTTCATTACTCAATTGAATTAAGGCCGTTCTTGCGACGTTCAGTTACGTTCTAACTTGAACCTTAAGTACCTGATTTTCTTATAAAGATACCGCTTTAAGTTTAACAGAACATCGTAATAATGGCCCTTAAGAACTTTGTATAGGATCTACCCGAAACAGTTGAGTAATTTTGCCTACTAACGAACTCGACTTTACATTTTACATACTCGAAATTTATTCGAGTAAAATTTATTCTTCTTTGTGAACGGTTTCTTGATAAATAAACCAATTTTTTAATGACTTTTCTAAGGCGATTACAGGAAATTACACGAAGGACTTCCTGAATTTCCTTCATAGTTATTATTTTACTTGCAAAATTAACATAAAACCAAACATCAAACTCTTAGCGTGACACTTTCTGAAGCTATCGGCCAATACTTATGAGCATAAAAGCTAAGGACTTTTGTTTGTAAACCACTCAAAATAGATTGAAATTTCGGTAATTGAAGAACTGGATATTAATTTTTACTACAAACTTATTCCTTTCAAATTGGCAGTTCCTAGCGTTTTCTTCACATAGAATGACTTAAAAAAATTGACCGTAGTTATACTCTGTCTTTTTCAAAGATTTCTGTAGTTGTCGATAAATGATCGTGTCTTTAAAATTGTTGTATGTTTGCTACCCGATAACGAACTTATTCTTACAAGTTTTGTTAAACAAAATTTCAGTTTCCTAGGTCCACGCGTTCTTAGTGGTGTATTTAAAAAGACAGACAGAGGAACGGACAGTAAACTGATTTGGAATTTTTTGCTGTAACCGAACAAAAAATTATATAAATGTGTACAAACTTTTTGGGTCGAGTAAGCTTATAATAATTATAGCGTCTCTAAATAGATTGCGTCGTCTACGATCACCTATTTATATTGCACAGAAAAAGCTAAGATAATTCGTTCAAATTGTCAGCTTCTTAATATATTTCATACAATTTTATATGGAAATCAAAAAAAAAAATATTTCGGCACATTTATATAGCAGAAAAATTAAGACTTCGTCTTTTTTATTGAATAAAAATCTTAAGTATATTCTCTCCCTGACTTTGTCAGTTATTTTAAAACAAGCCAAGTTAAGCCAAGACAACAACCAAATTAATTGGGACAGGAATCTCCTACGCCTCGACGAAGCAAGCTATTCGTATAGGAATTTCACAGATTTTAGTATGTCCTCTTTATATACGTCATTTCGTACTTTGAATTCTTCAATCAAAAACATTTTTTTTCTAGTCTTTAACATTAAAATAAGTACAATGAAAAGCAAAAGCGGATTAAAAACTTTTGAAATAAAGTCAAGCCTTACAATCCTTTCACAATGGGTGGTAGAATAAGTATTTTATTCATTAATACCAACGTGCCGATGACTTGAATAATTTAAAATGTATAATGCGTGCAATGTTATTGTTTCTTAAACAATAGTTTGTTTGAACATCAAAAACGCCATTATCGAAAGTCTTTAATGTCAAATAAATCAAACCGAAAATAATAGACTTTCATTTTTACCACCTTAAAGACGGGTTTATCATCAAAACCGAAACTGCTTCAGCAAATAGCTACCGCAGGATGTGACAAATAATTTAAAAAAAAATCCGACAAAAAGAGTTATGGTTCCTGATCGGTCGGATTATTTCAGTTCGTTGGTACATGGAACTAAAGTATTCCACACGATGACAAATTTAGGATGCAAATCACCGAAATATTCAAATTCTCTGTCGAAAGGTACGTGAAAATTATACAAAATTTGTTCCAACGATAATACAACACACTATCTACCTAATGTCTTAGGGAATGTACAAAGAACGAAACGTATTTCTATACGCCCAAAAAGAAATTTTCTTTAATCCATACAAATTGGATTGGCCCCCTATGTATTTAGATCTATCTGGTATAATCTATACGCAGGGGATTAAAGTTCTCCACCTCCAGAATCGAACCAAGAACGAAAATACCAGAGGGAAACATACCTATAGAAATTTTGCAATGGCCATCATCCATCAGGTACAAATACACTATCGTCATTGTTGCAATTGCTCTGTGGGCTGGCTGGGTAGGTTCTTAACCTCATCAATTAAACGTTTTATTTGTAGTTTTACTTTTGTTGTACTTATTTATTTTCATTTCAAATTCACTATGTAGAGGCTTGTGCGTGAAACCGAAAATTCATCTTGGTTATTATCACGGGAGCCGTAAAGAAAATGTAAACGAGCCGCAAAATTTATGACCTTAAGACGGTTATAACTTAGAGACGACATCGGGATGAAAAATATTCGATTCACACGCACGCTACGGAATCGGTAGCGTTTTTTTTTGCCCGCACAGCATATGTACGTACTATAGACTTATTACAATTTCGATTCGCAAAACAATTACTTTATGGCATGCGATGTTTTGACGCTACTCGGTATTTTATGGGTATAGTACCTAGTATTTTTGGAATATATTTAGCAGATATTTTCCCATATACATAACGTGGAATAATGGTGATTAGAAGACACTTTTTTTTCTCCATTGCAAATCGCAACAAGTTTCTCGGTTGCAACTTATGAATTTGCTGTAGTAAATCCGAAGAAAGTAGAAAACTTTTGATTGGAAAATGAAAGGGATTGAACCATGTTCTTAATAAGAGCTTAGCTGAGATAATTTTGTGCGAAAGTTGTCGGAAAAACATAGTTTATCACATTTGTATTGTAGCGAACTTTTTTACGCAAAATATATAATACATTTACTGGATTTGATTTTTGAAAGTAAAATTTAAAATCTTGGTTGCTCCTACGAAAAAAATCACAATTTTGTGTTGCATTTTTCTTTTTTGTTTTGCAATTTTCTTTTTTTTTATTAAGAAAAAAATGCTTATAATTTCATATCTCAAAAGTGTTCAAAACCCTCAAAAGAGGAAAAAACTAAAATTCCTCCGGAAAATCTATTTTTCAGATAGGAATCAAATGACAGAAAGTAATGAAATGAAGAACATGTATTTTGATGGTGGTTAAGTTTTTCTAGTGTTTAACCTTGATTTTTTATAGCAACTTGAAAAAAAACTGCCAAAAGTTTGGGTATAACTTTATTATTTTTGGGTAGAAATTAGGATCGCGTTATAGCTGCGATGCTGTACGAATTACAACTAAAAAAAATACGTTCAAAGTAGCCTCCAGGTCGTTCTGTCGGTTGTCAGTCGAATTTGAATTCCACATTCATAGCACTAGGTTTCCCATATTGTAAAAAAATTATATTATATTAAATGAATGTGTATCTACGATAATATCCCACACCATACTACATGAAAGTAAATTGTTATTTTATCAAACCTCTAGCGACACATAAAATACTTTTTTGACCAAATTTGGTTGTAAATTTGACTTTCTGGTTACGGATTTAACCATAATGTTATTCATTAAAATTTTTGGCTACAAGTACTGCACAATACTGCTAAGCAATAATTTGGGCAATTTCTTGGTAACGAAAGTGACTCAAAACATATTTCAGTAACTTTTTGGTAAGAAGTAAGACTCTGGAGTTATTTGGGCGACTTTTTGGTCATATTTACATGCTTACATAGAATGTAATTTGGGCGACTGTCTATTTTTCAAAATATTTTTTAATACACCTGCTTTCTGATTCAATACCCTTAGGATTCTAGTATGGTAAAAATCGTGACACTTACAATCAATTTAGGGAATATAAAAAAAAGACATAAAAAATTTGACAAATTATCTTTTGAATTTTTATTTATTTAAAATTGTTAATTATGCAATGTTTCCAAGAATCATTGGTATTTTTGAATATTTCCGAAGAAAAATCTACAAAATTGAGATTGTTTAGTCTTTATTAAGCTATTGGGTCATTCCATCAAGAATCGCCAAAGTTGTGACATTACCATCTCCGATTCTTTTAAAAAAAATTTGTACTTGAAGAACTAGTAAAAAAAATAATTGAAATTCAATTTTTTGTTTCTATCTAATTTTTTTTGTTAGTTATAGTATGTTAAAGTTTCCACAAAAATGGTGTCCGAGTCCTCTTTGAAAATTCATATTTCTGGTAATTTTTATCCTAGAATAATAAAGTAGGGCTTATTTTGAAGATTGTTATTTAAAAATTGTCGTAAAATAAAAAAAATATGAATAAAAATTACCCTTGAAAGTTTTTTTCAAGGATAACGATTTTGTCCTTTATCCTTGAATATCTAAAAATGCGTATCATCAATTTTTTTAAAAATTCTATATATTGTATATTATACTGTTTTTCAAAACATATCAATAAATTAACTTGGGATCTCAAGGGGATCGGGGTCAAAAAATTCGAATTAAATTATTAAACTAAACTAGCCTTAATTGAGAACCACTAATGTTCTTCGATTTTTTTGACCGCGACCCCTTGAGATCCCAAGTTAATTTTTTAGTAAGTTTTGTAAAACAGAATAACCTATAAAATACAAAAAAATAAAAAACTGCATTTTGAGATATTCAAGGATAAAGGACAAAATCGATACCCTTGAAAAAAAAAATTCAAGGATAATTTTTATTCTTATTTTTTGTATATTGCGACAACCTTCCCCTTTAAAATAAGCCCTACTCTATTATTGTAGGATAAAAATTACCAGAGATATGAATTTTCAAAGACGACTCCTAACAAAAAAATGAGATATGAACAAAAAATTGAATTTCAATTATTTTGTTTACTAGTTTTTCAAGTACACACATTTTCAAGAGAAACGGAGATGGTAATTTCGTCATTTTTGGCGATTCTTGATGGAATGACCCTATTATTAAACTTTAAGCCATGCTCTCAAATACAGGGCCACCATAACCACAGAGCGCAAGCCTTTTGGGGGCGGCAATTTTTCTTGATGTTATATTACTTTACTATTTTTATAATGAAGTATTTTTTAGTTATTATTAGTTATTTTTATTCATGACAAAAATAACAAATTAACACGTTCTAAATGAAATAGACGCGACGAAACAACCTACAACCCTGTTTGTTTTTGTTCATATCGTTTTTTTTTAATTTTGTATGAATTTTATGTTTTTGTTTATTATAATTAATGGTAATAAATTGATTTGATTTTTTCTAGTTCTGACACTTTTATATTTGGTATTTGCCGCTTCCACTAGCCATCAAAATTGAATTTTCTCATGACAAGGGGCGCATTATTTTTAGTAGCCCACGGGCGCCGAATATCTTAGGACGGCCCTGGTTAAATATTTGACTATTTTCGTTGGCAAATTCAATCAGATATTGTAATCGTCAAATTTTTGTTTGCAACATTATTTTATTTGTACTACGCAAGTTCTATTTCAAATGAAAAATTTGACTGAATTTTTGGTCAAATTTGCTAAGTCAAATATTTGACACCATGGCATACAGTGTAATACTAGCTTTAGACTGTATGAAACTATGGCAATTTGTTTGACAAATTTCTCTCTGAACGAAGAGGATGTAAAAAATTACAGCATTTGAATAAAATTAAGTCTAGGGAAGATTTGATTTTACTTAAGACTTTATTCACTTTTAATTTAATCCAACAAAATTTGGGATCATTTAAAAAAGACATTAACTATACTTTCGAATGCAGTTAGTAGTGTTTTCAGTTTCAAAAACAAAATTCACCCATGAGTTAATTAAATATGTTTAAAATTTAAATTCTTTGTAAAAAAAAAAATATTGCATCACCATGAAGATACAATTTAGGCCCAATAGCTGCTTAAACTCCATATTTGTGGAGAATTTTTATGTTCATGAAATCGATTTAGAAAGCATCTTGAAGTTATTTCTAGCTACTTTGATTCTGAATTGTTTCGATTATAAAGGTGGTGACCACACAGGGCGAGAATGAGATCATCACTTTTAATTCTATGGTCAAATATGGACATGATTACAATTTTTCCTGCAAATTCAAAGTGCTTAAAAGATCACAATTTCCATTTTGAAATTGACATAGCACGAATCGTATGCCTACGAGTATTAATAAAAATTCAATGTTTTCAGATTTAATCTGCTTAGCTAACCACAATCTATACTCAGTAAATTCAAAAAAAAAACCTTACGCATATTTGTTAGACTTTAACGCTCAGTGTCAACATTCAATTAGATTTGGTCAAGACTCATATGCTTACATGCGCGGTTTTTCATTTTACGATATAATTTTTTAAAATATCATTAATAACAATAACGAAGCAATGATTTTGACAAAGCTTCTGAAACACATTACTTAGCAATTCGCTTCAATTCTTTTGTTGATGACAGTAGGCTGTATCAAATGCTGATGATGATGACAATATTTTAATAAGACACAAATGCCAGATAATGGTAATAACGGAAAGGTGGCATAGCATAACTAATATCTTTATATCGAGTAAAAGTATGTATCCAACGTTAATTAAGTGAGTTTTTCGTTAATTTCCATCAATTTTCCAAACTTTAAAATGTAGGTATTATGTAAATTATTAGTAAAAAAAAGTATTACTGGCAATTTAATATCTGTTTCGCTACAAAGGTTTTAAAACTAGAATCCAGATTCCTTTTTGATTCATTTACGAATTCGACTATACACCAAAGGGAACATCTTAATTTCTCCTATTAGAATTGATTTCTAATTAGCCAATAAATTCGATTAAAATCCTTATAAGCATTAAAAAGAAGTCAAATATTTACTGATCATAACGACGTAGTGGGTTTATGAAATTCTTGGACAATAAATTTAAAAAAAACACATAAAACTAACCAGAGCGTAGAAAAATACTACAGCATACAACAATTCATGTAAATCAATAGATTTGCTTTGGTATGCAAAATTCTAGACGAGAAATTATCTTGGCACCATATCACTTAGGATAATCCAAGCAAATTCTGCGAAATTCAATGTTCTTGCGATGCAAACTAATAAAAATAAGTCCGATTTATTTGCCAAATTTACGTGACTTTCTGGTTTTTATAACCTTTTTTTCGGAATTCAGTACATAAACGAAATTAAATCGAATGGAAACGTATAGAAAGAAGTGTTTAGAATTCTGCTTGTAATAATTTGGCTCCGTTCTGAAGAAATATGGTTTTTACCGATATTATTAATTTTACACACTTTTATAACGCCTTTCTGGTTCCAGACCATTCGATTGTTGATCTTTTCGAAGTAAACTCAATTGGCAGAAAGTTTATTTTTGGCTTTAATCTTCGATTTTAGAACCACACCAATTTAACAACATTTACCACTGCCCACTTTGTTTCCCATTTCCAATATCCTGCAGGACTTTAATATGGACAGGTCTGCAGGATCATATATTAAAATATGCGATTATTTGATGGATACAAAAACTGTTTTCGCCAATCAAATCAAATCAAATTTCAAAAATGTCAAAATCGAATGAAAAAAGTCATAAACTCGAATCTTAGTTCATTGAAATAATGGAGTAAGTAAACAAGCTCTTCAATTTACTCCTGAGCAGAATTGAAAGCAAATTCTGAATACTGCTGAGAACCGCAAATAAAATAGAAATTATTTTTTTTTATTTATATTATCGTCGAAAGACATTTTCTACTAAATTTTACATCTATAATAATAAATTATTTACTTAGAAATTTTCTACGTGGAGACACTAATGTAGTCTACTTCATGTACACTGTTTTAAAAAAAATTTAATTTTCAATCTAATTTTTACTTGAAATTTCCAGTATATTTTATATTTTTCAAGTAAAAGTACACATTTCAATCACTTTTACACGAAATAACTGGTTTTGGTAAATTCAACTGAATCGTACAATATACATGAAAAGGCTCTCAATATTCCGCAACATTTCGTGTAAAATTAACTATATTTATATATGAATTGAAAATTACGTTTTTTTTCGTGTAATTCTACTTATCTATTTGAATTTTACGACGAAAAACATGTAATATATGGAACCACGAAGTTGAACGCTTCGTTTGATTTTGTTTTCTACTGAAATGAAAATGAAACGCCTTCGGTGGAGCAGTGGCTACGTGCGCCAAACCTACGCACCAAAACAGTAAGTAAGAAATAATATTAGAAGTAGAAATAAGTGTATCTTAAAGAGTGCTAATTATACACTTTCTTAGAGTGTAAATTCAAGAGAATATCCAGTGAATTTGCTGCTTTCGAAGATAAAATTTACTGATTGCAAATTGAAATTTACTGACCGAATTACATTCAAATTGACTATTACATCCCAATGTAAATTTACATGAAAAGCTGTGGCATATTTGACTACTATCCAAAAGATGTAAAATTCAATGGATTTTTTTACTGTGTGGCTTACTGCCAAAGTGCATTCTTCAGATCTGAACGTGCGTCTACAGAATCTTGATATTTTTCTTGAATCGTTCCCAAAGATACACGTTTAGAACTGAATCATTAATTTACGGAAAAAAGTAATTTTGTTGTTACTATGAATTTCGGTGTTGCTTACTACGCCAAGCAGTACTTTTATGAAAAAATTCTGCACACTACGGCAAAACTTTGTGATGTAGAGTTCACACAATTTTAGAGGTAAAAATCTTCATTAGCTATAATTGTAAAAAAAAACAAATTAAATTTGTATACATAATTATATTAGCAATAGCATCAACTTTAAGACCTGAGGAAGCTAGTGTACCGTAGGTAGTAAAAATATGCACGTAATAAATCATGAAATAATATGAAAGACTTTAATTAATTAGCCATTCAGAAATTGTCTTAATGATTTATTTATATGGGATTAAATTATTCATAGGTATTTACGATGTGGGATTTTATGCGAACCATCAAAATTTGAGACTTTTACGGGCAGAATAATTTAATAAATTATAATACTAAATGCAGTAGATTTGAAACTATAAAGTGTTTTAATGGATAAAATTCTTATTGGATTTAAAAATTGAATATTTTTTTACAACGCTCATTTCGCATAACGTTTTTTTTAAATTTCATCTAATTAAAATTAAAAATCTTTTACGATTTTGTGAACGAATTAACAATTTAATTCTTTGAACATTGGAATAAAAATTAGTGTTTCTTGGTACCTAGTACGCAGCACGTTTTGTAGATCGCAAATTTCAAACTAACTATAAAGCTATGTACAGTTTTATGAAATAACGGATTAATTAAAAAAAATGGTCAAAATGACTTAAAAATTTATGATCCAAACCAAATTCGGAAAGAACTTCCAGTGTGCAAAATTAGTCTTGGATGCAAGTACCTATAGGGCAAAATGCGAACGACTAGTTAGAAAAAACCAACCTCCAACTCCTGAAAAATTGAAATAAAATATTTGGAAGATAAAGAAAGTTCAAAATCAAAACATTTCGTACAATCAACTAGTAGAAAAATATTTTTAGTGTATTTTCACAAATATTTGTATGGCAGATCAATCAAAAAGACACGCAACGATTGGCGCAAATGCATATTTATGTACAATATGTGTACATATGTTAAAAAAAAATATTTTTACGTACGAGCTACGAGTACCACCAACAAATTTGTCAAAAGTCTGGGCCCTACTCTATTTTTTTTTGAGAAATTGTTCAGAAAACGGTTAAATGGTCGACGCTACTGACACCCATAAAACACCAATTACAATTTTGGGCCATGGTTCAAAATACGGTCAAATTTGAAATATAGAACTGGTTGGCTTGAAACAAGGGAATTATTTTGAAAATAAATTAGGCCAAAACTTTCAAAATTCAGCAGCATTTCTATAAATAATAATGATACTAAACAAGAAAACCTCCATATGAACATTCAATAGTATTAACCCCTCGTGGTCCCATGGGGTAGTATCGACCCGACGACAAACTTTGGACGTAAAATAGAGGGTCCATATGTCGAAATAATATGCTACTATTTTATTTGTTTCCAGAAGCATCATATCTTAGAAGTGAAACGCTAAAATTGTATGAAGAAATATTGAACATTGACGAAGCTATATTTTTTTTAGCGAAAAGGTGTCTTTTTTACGATTTTACCTCTTCATGAAGTTTGTTTAACATGCCGCCATTTAATTTATTATAAATAAATTTTTCATACATCATCTAGAACATTTATAGCATGTTTCGCAATTTGTTTAACCATTTCCGACGGATGATAGTTTGGTCACAATACCGTTTTGAACTTTTTGACTGGGTAGGATCGACCTTTGTGACCACCGAGATTGAATACAGCGGTGTGACCACGAAGGGTTAATATAACTCCAATGATGTTACGTACTCCTACAGTCCTTATCTCCGATAAAACTATTAGTGCAGAAAAAAAAATTCTTTTGGAAGAAGGTTGTCAGTACTGGCGATTCTGAATTTGCAGTATTGAATAATTCACTAAACTCACAAACTGGAAAACAGAACTGTTTTCGAACAATGTTATCAGTACTGCTGCTGTTTTAGGATTTCTATTTGGGAATTTACTCAATACAAAGGTATTTTCAAAACCAAATAAAAAACAAGTTCAGAAATTCGGTTTTTCAAATTATCCAATGCAGTCCTTAATATTGATATTATTTATTTTATAAAAGCCTGAATTAAATTTTTTTATTTTCAGAACTAAGTTTCTAAGTAAACTAAAAAAATTTTCTGCGAGAATATGTTTAGCATTCTCACCAACACTGAATTTTAGATGGGCACATAACTTTCCGGAATATCTGATTACTGACGATACTGATGAGATATCTACTGAATAGGTATTGACAGTCAGGACTAGAAGTAACTTAGTAATTTTGTATATCCAGTGTCTCTTATACTGGCTCTGGGCTTATTTTGATTGTTAACAATGGCGCCCATAAAAAATTTTCAGAAAAGGACAGAAGGTAGAAGGTAAACATCAAATATTCGTCAAATGAATTAAAATTAAAAAATGAATTACAGGTCTAGCACGAAGATGAACAATGAGTTCACTCGAACTAAAGACTCAGATAGTATCGGAGCTGTGTGCATCTCCATCCAACTAAGAATCACAGTTTTTTTTTAAAAAATGTAATGAACATTTTTTGTCCGTCAAGCCGGAAGCTAGCTTAAGTGAGAAAAAAATTTTAGAGTGAACCTGAATAACAAAAATGTGAGAGACATTTGGCTGAAAAATTAAATTTCATTTATCTTTTTATATAATGTTTTTCAGATTGGTAGAATACGGGTGCAGCAGCCCATACTCAACTCCCTCTAAGGGCGCCCGTGATTACGCAGGTCCAGATCAATTATTTTTTGAGTTAATATCTGATAGTTGGTTGAAGTTGGGTTACGACAGAATTGTTTGAACATGTAATGAACAACCTTATTACTTATAACATTTAACAATGTTCTTTAACCAACTTCTTTTTTCCAAAAATAAATCATATAAGATTTTAGATTTATAGCACTACTCGTTCTCGAATTCCCATGAATTTGGGTGAATTTATTTATTTATTTATTTAAGGACTCAATGAACAGAAAGTTTAAAAATTCCAATTATACAAGTAGCCAAGTGATAAAAAAATAAAAAAAAAACAAAATAAAATAAATGAGATTCATATTAAAATAGAAAAATATAAATAAAGAAAATCTTAGGTTTTAAGTCTAGCCTTAAGTTCTAGTTTAAGTAACATCCATGAGGTTTTTTCAATTCCCATTTTCCTCGCATTATTCATATCACCAAATTGTAACTAATTAACTTCTTGTGAAACCTAAACGATAATCACGAATTGAAAAGGCCGCAGGATCTGAGCATCGCATTATTTAATATATCTTAAAATATAAAAAATTTAATATGGAATAATAAAAATCAATCTAAATAAAGAAAAATGAAAATTAAATAGAATTAAATGTAGTTATTTAATAGACAACGTGAATCTTAAATACAACTTGAAAGGTTGTAGACTGAAGTCATGAAAAAACTAAGGCAAGATTGATTGAACATTCGAGGCAGCCTAAGTAAAGGAGAGTGAAAATATACGTTTAGCCGCGCATATGGTACAATGAATAGAGTTTGTGATCTGTTATTACATACATTAGTACGCAATTGAAGTTCGCCTAGAAGATTAGTGTTAAAAACGAAATTTACTTTAAATAAAAATACCTTGTACAGATATAGTCTTCTGTCCTTTAAAAGCGATAGGCCAAGTAACTCTAATCGACTCTCGTAGCAAATGTCAGATAAATTGAGCCTTCGAAAAACAGATTTTGTAAAACGGCGTTGTACTAATTCCAATCCAGTCACAAGATATTGGTAAATTCCAGCAGTAGTTGTTCAAAGTAATTTTGTGTTTAGCGAGTTAAAGGAGTACTTTGATTTTAGTTATTTGTTCATATGTTCAAATAGTGTGAAATTGTTGTGTGCAAATTTATAATTTAAACTATAGCCTTACAAATTCAATCAAACATGCATATTCCAAAGATCAACTTTCTAGCTAAATGTATGCTGGCGACAGTTTTTTCGGAAGGTGAATGCATAAATATTTCTATGGGGATAATACGAAGGACAATCTCGATTTTATTTTTCCAAAAGTTGCATAAAATGGATGGGTATGATCCTTTTCATGCAACTTTTGAAAAATTGTTTCCCAAATTTCGAATCCCTGTCTTGAAGCGTTGGATTCGAACAATTCTCTTCAGCTTGTTTGCATTTCTTTACATGGTGAAACATCTTGAAGTATTTTTGTGATATATACAAGAAAGAATAAAGTCAATCAATATTTATTAGTTTTTTCACTTATATCTACCATCTTATAATTTATTGTTTAGAGAACAGATAATTCAATATCTTAGCAGCTAAATTAAACCTAGTTAGCACAGCAAAGCAAAAACATATACGAGAATTTTAGTGACATAAATTCAAGGAAAAATTTCTACAAAAAACCTTGTATAATTGGTTTAAACCTAACTTACAAACTAATTTAATTTAAAAGAAAACAAAAAATATTGAAAAGATAATTAATTAAAACTGAAAAACAATATTTGACTCCCAAAACATGTCAAGTAGTGGCATATTATAGGAGTGATAATAATAGCGGATTGTCGACTAGTTCCAGCCTAGTTACGAAAGATGAATGTCTAGTTGCAACTAATTCAAGAACAGTAAAGAATAAAGTAATTTTAATTATAGTTAAATCCCAAACTCCACTGACCAGCATATATTTTGCACATTTTTACTAAGGGCACACAATGAACAAAATATTTATATTTAATTCTATGCTGTAAGGTATAGTTTGTCAAATGTTACATGTTATAACCAAACCCTTTCGCTTGCAACCCATTGCTTTGCCCTCCCAGCAAAATGTTGTATGTTCACCCATGGCACGTTTTATATAACATTAACTAAATATATTTCGAGTTATTATTATTTTTTAATTATTTGATTCCTTACTTTCAGAAATTGAAATTTCTTGTTTGTATTTTCCCATTTTATAGTTTACGAAAGAAATCATTATAATAAAAATATTTTTAGTTATTATAACATATCTATTATTTTAAGTCGTCATGCTCAGAAATTAATAATACCGACAACAAAGAAACATTTTCCAACTTTCAAATCAAATTGAAAGATTTTTGCGCCCATGACCATTTTCCATTAATTGCAATAAATTTCGAATTTCGCATAAACTGCGTGGAAATGGATCAATTTGCAAAATAGTAATAAACTTTTGCAAACTTAAGATATCTTACAAAATTAATTTTTCCTTTAGATCTAATAGTAATCGTCCTTCCAATCGGCTCGAATAAAATTCCTATGCCTCAATTTCGGAACTTGCAGTGCCATCTAAGTTTTTAAACATCAACCGTATAGTTACGACGTTTTCTCGCAGATGGCGCGCACTCGTCACACACATATTGTTACATCGCTGAACCCTGCTATACCTCTCCAGAACAACACAAAAAATCGATACCGGTCAGCGCACACTCATTTAAAACTCTGCCCAAGAAATTCCCTTTCGAACACATTTCTATAAATTCTACGAATGTATTGTAAACCGCACCAACACTACACCACCAATGCACCCATCCTAAGCCAAAATCCAACCGATTCACATCATTGGCTCGGATCAGTGCCAGTCATGATTCTGCGCTGCTCTCATAGCAACGCACTGACACGCCGCCATGAATATTTCGCGGCCATTTCAAAAGGGGCGTGGTCCGACTTTAGAAATATGGAGGGATTCGAAATGAGGCATGCGCCATTATTCTTTTCAGTAGTGTTGGTGCCCGCGCTGAGATTGTGTTGGACAAATTTCTTTGGTATAGGTTAAGAAACGGAGGAATGATGGCTGCGCCTGAGAGAAGTGAATGTATTGGAAAAAATCAATTTTTGAAATGAACTCAAATTGTCCGTCTGATGGCGCAACTGGGTTCTGGTTGAAGTTTTAAAAATTCACAAAAAAATTTTCCGAGTGACACCAACTTTACTACTTTTCATTTCCGATAAGAGGGCACGACGGGAAATAATCTGCACTAGCAAAAAATTTATCAACAATTAACTTCCACTCGTTTATCCAAACCAAAACCAATTTCAAATGAATAATTAAACAATTAGCTGCTAATTAATAAAACCGTAAAAGCTAAATAATTGCAACAATAAAATCCGAGCACGGAAGCCCGCTTGCGAACCGCCCAGCTTCTCTTTTTATTGAAAATCATTTTGATAGCCGTCGCGTCATCGTTATAAATCATACCGCCACCGCTAATCTCTCGTTTATTATCGTAGCGTCAGTCAAAGCCAAAACAATTCGAACAAGAAATAAATAAAACTAAGATAAAATACCTTAGCGTATTGAAGAAAATATAAAAAAAAATTAAGAGATATAAAAATCATCCATACATCTGGAGCCCATGGGTAGCAGCAGCAAGTACTACGTTTAGTTGTAAAAGGCCATAAAGTCAGTGTTTATGAATGGGAAAGAGTTGGTTTTATTGCTGAACGTTTTATTGTCTATTTGACAAGGTCGTCGCAGTTTAGTATAGTAACATATAAAATACACACCACGCTACATACCTACTCGTATACTCACCAGCTATAGAACTCAGCGAGCTGTCTGACGTTTTGCTGATGGTTCCGAAGGCAGGTATAGCAGGATGACGCGATGTTATATGTTTTGTATGACACCATAAAAATTATGTAACTGCGAAATGGTTACTTGAGGAATTTGAGCGGTGCAAAAATACTTCACCCCCGCCACGGAAACAGGGACGAGAATCGAGAGTTATAAATATATAAAAAAAAAAAATCACCAACAACAACATAAAACTTACCGACCGACGACCTACCTACGGACGGAATAACTTGACTGAATTTTACGACCATTTTACATATGGCGGCGCTATGCTTACCTTCTTCAATTTTAAATAGAAACGCAATGAAATTAATTACGACTACAACAGTGAAAGTGATTTTCATAACTTTGATTGTTTTGAATGTTTTGATTCAAATATTTTGGGTGTATTCTTTTTTTTCGGAATTTTGAGATGTTTATGCCAAAAAATAAGGTTATTGGAATTAACGCTTCACAATGAAATGATTATAAAAATTTTTACTGAAGAATGTATTCCGGATGATTGACGAAAAGACATTACAATATCTAAACACTGCTGCGAAAATTTCAGAAGAATCGTTACTCCATCGGTATTCTACCGGAACTATTTTCTCCTCTCAGTGCTTAACCATGCAGATCTCCAGCGGAACGTTTCCAGTACTGACAGAATTCTACTTCGCTTAATTCATTCAGTACTGCACAGATATACCGCTTCAGTACTACGAATTCAGCACTGCTTGGATACCGTACAGAAGGTGAAGTTGTGTAATAATTAAAAAGAAATTTTTTGTAAAGAGGTTTTCTTATTTTTTAACCCAAAAATATATTTAATTAATATTAGGAATATTAGGGTTCCAATATTTATCTGCAGTAGGTTAGGTTAGGAAAGATGAGTGACGGCTTTCGCAGGTGGCCAGACCCATAGACCGCAAAAAGGTCCGTTGTGTTACCACATTTCAAAATAACACCGGCGAGATCATTACTAACTCACGTCAACCAATATGCCAGCCTAATGAACTGGAACAGCTTGAGCAATCTAATGTTTGCGAATTCTTCCAGATCAGTATCAAAACACTTGCCTATTGTACAGTCTGGATTCTGGCATTCGGAAGACAATTTGAAGATACCCACCTAGACGTTCCTGTAGAAGGTATCAATACAGTACTGATAGAGTGTTAATTTTAAGAATTCAGACATTAAAAAAATTATAAAGAACCCAAAAATATGTCAGCGATTCAAAATTTTACTCAATTTTCTTGTACATATCTTTTTTCTATTCAATTTTTCTGTTTAGATTACGTTCGGAAGACAATTTGAAGATACACCCTCCTGGACGTCTGAAGAAGGTATCCATACAGTACTGATGCAGTGTTAATTTTAAGAATTTAGACATAAAAAAAATGATAAAGAACCCCAAAAAATATGTCAGCGATTCATAATTTCACTAAATTTTTGTACATATTTTTTTTTTGCTTCTATAAAATTTTTTGTTTGGATTTCGTTAATTTTAATAAACTCAAAAACGTCACGAATTCCAAGATTCATTTAGTCTTGATACATCACTAATTTTCCAAGAAAATTGTATGACTTTTGACCAGGTCTGCTTAAGTACTGAAAAACAGAATTGGTTTAGATCTAGTTAGGAACTGCCGACGAAATATTTTAGCGATTCAAAATTTCACTCAATTTTCTTGTACGTATTTTTCTTTGTTTCTATTCATTTTTTTTGTGTGTATTACTTTAATTTTAATAAACTTCAACACGTAATGAATTCCAAGATTAATTTAGTCTTGATACGTCACTAATTTTTAAAGAAAATTGTATGACTTTTGACAGGTCTGCTTCAGTACTGAAAAGCAGAATCGGTTTAGATCTAGCTAGGAACTGCTGACGCAATTACAATCCAGTATTGATAAAACAAATTTCGCAATAGAAAAATTTGATTTGGAAATTCCGGTTTCATTCTGATTTTATTCAGTAGTGAAATACATTGAATTGGCAATGTCTGAATTCAGTTTAAACGATATTTTCAATTGATCAAATACTTCAATGCTAGAATAAAGCTGACAATTTAATATCGACAATCATCAGATTTAACCTTCAGTCCGCTGGTAATTCGGGTTACGGATCAATGGACTAGATTCGAAACACATGACCTAAAAGAAGTGATCAGGCAAATCATGACGATAAGAGACTCCGTCATTGATTCGTTGTTTTAATAATGCTAACCAGTGACGTGAATGCAGCAAAGCATGCGGGGTCCGTGTCGGAAAGTAAAAGTACTCTCGGCTACTATGCCAAAAAGGGACTAAAAGGCGTAAGTTGAGGACTATTTTTCAAATCCTGATACACATATACATTGTATACAGTAAATCTGCACCTGAAGAAGGATGAATCCCAGCATAAATTCAGCATTTCATGAAACTTGATACCCTGAAAAAGGGGGACCTCGTAATGGCCAAAAAATTTAAAATATTTTTTTGGTAAAGAGCAGATACTTTTAGACGTAGAAATGCCTATAAAATCTATTACGGAAAGAAATAGACGGCTAGATATATCAAAAAACTGGTCGATTAAATTAATAAAATAACAAATCGCTTTATTATTATCACATTCAATAATTATTACACTTGGTAATTTTTCGCGCTTTTATTTACTAAGTATTCGTTGTCAGAACTTTACACGATGGACGATTGTAGTTATCAATAAAAATCATTTAATTTATTTTACATTTCGGTTTTGCAGTAGACATCCCACGTACAATCCCTGCAGCGCTTACATACTACATGTGCTGATTTAAGAGCTTTGCAGCATATTTTGTGGGGTGTGTAGAACATGCGGGCATTGTGCAAAGCTTTCTACGTTATTTTAGTTATATATTGGAAGGTTGTTTTATTTTTTTCTTTCTGATGTCATTGATAAGTGGGTCAAGTGCATGTAACAATATACATCCACCAGATACAACACTCGAAGATGCAGAAAGTAAAGCTAGGACGACTTTACTATCAATTTTCCACATAATTTCCATTTTTCAACATCTAGGCATAATCAGTTCCAGAGATATTACGAACCAAAACTGTTCATCTCAATCCCATGAATGAGAAACTCAAACTGAAAATGGAGCCCAATAAATATAAATATGAATAATATCGACTAAATGACATGATTGCAATGATTGCGTTGCAGTTTGAAATTTAAGATGAAGTATAATATAAAAAAGTTCTTCAGGATTTAAGGCAATTCTTCTTTCTTGAATTGTAACTTTTGGTCGCAAAAGTCTTTAGTTCTTTGAAGCCTTTTCAAAAACCGCATGTCTTCTCATTTTTATCCAATCTATAGCATTTTAAGTTATGCTCTTTTTTTTAAACATGTATAAAAGTTTAACTGCTTGCACAGCTCCAACAATGTCTCTCTAAATTCCGCAGCCAGAATTTTGTCCAAGACTAATTCCAGCTTTTTTTAAAAATCAAAGAAATCTATAAGAATATAAATCGTATTATCTTGTTCATCAACCCACAAACCACAACCACAGCCAGTTATAAAAATAAAGCGATTTTTTTGCAATGTGCTAATTCGAATATCCTACATTATTTTCACGATCATGAAGAGAATTTCAAAAGATACTTGTATCTACGTACGTGAAACGCATTACTTTACGTACATGCGTCTTGTTAGCATATGAGCTTATTTATGTCACTCATCGAATGAATTAAGAAAATTTTCCACAGAGAAGAAAAAAAGACAAGGCGAAGCCACAACAGCTGTTCGAATTGGGTTTTTTTTTTGTGACCAAGTATATAACACTCTCGGTATTGATTATAATTGATAAAATTGGGTCAGGGTTGATGAAAATTGTTTTTACTACTTGAAGCCGTAAGTTTTTTTTTTTGCCTCTTCTCCTTTGGTTTTTAACCAGTCAGACAAAATATTTTGATACACTGAGACATTGAACTTGAAAATTTTGATAATAGCGAATAAAGATGTACAAAAAAAAATTTAATCAGAAATTTTAAAATAAATTGCTTAATTAAATGGCAGTTAGATTTACTTACCACAATGGGTCATGATTTGATAATCTGAAAGTGAAGAAAAAATTAAATTAATTATAACCTTATTGTTTTTTTTTATAAAACTGATTATTTAATTTCTATATTTTTTCTTTAAAACGTTTATAAAGGCTGAACAGTTAAAATTAATTAAATAGATTAATTCAAGAAAGAGTTTATTTTTATTTTTTAATGATACTTGTTCTAAATATAAAAAAAATGTATACATATAATATATTTCTAGGCAAATAACGATAAAGCATAGAGAAAAATGTATACAAGCTGTCAATCAAAAAACATTCAGAAGGGATTTGCTTCAGATTTTAAATAAGATTTGTAAGCAAACCGTACTTTTACTCATTTCAGTAGATCATTGTTAAGATTTATAAAAGAAAAACCTAAAATACATCTTTCTATACATTTTGATATTTTACAAAATTCAAAGAGAAGGAATTGTAAGAAAATGCAACATGTTATAACCTTAATATATTTTGATTTTGAAAAATTATTTTTTGCGCTATTTGAGATTAAACAATAATTAAACTTTCGATATTTGAATTTGAGTAGTTTTGATTTTTAAATTTTAACCATCTCTATTTTGGTTTAGAAATTTTTTAATGTTTGGCAAATTCTCAGAAAAAAGTTTAATTATTTTCGTTGCATAGACATAGGTTGGATAAAAAAACATTAGTTAATTTATCTTGAGCACAGAACTGGAATGCAAAATCCAGTTCTAAGAGTTACTCTAAGATTTTAGACACCTTACCAAATATTTGAACATATCTTGAAATTGCCAAAATGTTGTATCATCAAATTAATTAAATTTGAAACGTTTGTTTTTGACTGAATTTTATGTCAATTAATTTTGGTCGAATATTTGACAGTGTGTAATATAATCGTTAACAAGCTAAACAGTAGATTGAATATGAACAATGAATTAAACGAAAGAACTCTATGGAGCACACGTTACAAAATATAATTGTCACAGTGTAATGAATTGAACAGATATTTTTCATTCATTTTAAATTTGTACTCTAATTTGAAAGCTCCAGTTTCCTGTAGCCACAGCATAATAAGAAGTACGAAAGTGTTTTCAAATTTTTGCCATTCAGATTTTTGACATTTTGACCTTTTGACGTTTTCGATTAAATTTTTATTTTCCTAATTTTTAGTTACCCAACTAAAGAAGACGCTGAACGACTAGTGTTAAATTGAGCCTAAGCCATTACACAATGGTTCTCTCTATACTACAAAAAATTAAACCAATCGTATCAATATTTTACATATTTTATTGTCGTATAGATACACATATATGTAGATTTGAGTTTCATGGGGTAATTATCTAAGATAGTTAATTACAATTTGAAGCTTTGTGATCGACCTGAAATTTCCAAACAATTCATTTCCGTCAAATTTTGTATTTTCACGTTGTAGTGACAGTAGACCTCAAAAAAGCAAAGCAATGTCCGTATAGTGTAATATACACAATAATGTAATGCCTAATGTTTGTTGCAATTTTATTGTTCCATCCAGTGAAAGACAAAAGATCATATAGAATTTTTCAAACTCAATTTTCAGGACAGTGAACAAATAATAGCGGAAAAAACAGAAAATCTACGGAAAGACAGAAAACTTCAACATGCAAGCCATAAATACAATTCAGTCTATCACCAAAACACTTGAAAACTGTAAATCTTCCATAATTGAAATTATTGTGCCACATATGATAGATAATGTTCTCATGGTATTTTTTCCATGTACGATAATATCAATTACCACCTAAGGATTGCGCACGCGCCTGGATCAGCTTTATGTCTAAACTAAAAAAAAACGAAATCTGTTTTAAAATAATATAACGACATTTAGCACTTAAGCCATACGGCACCTTTCTCTTAAAAAATCATTCCAAAATGAAGGGTTGGAAAATCTGAAATCCGAGAAGGTACTGTCCTTAAAAAAACAAATGTATCATTACCTCTTACCGTCTATAAAAAAAGGCAAAACCAAAACCATGCTAAATACTTGAGTCTACCATTTAAGGATTCTGCTTTGATTAATGGGACATTTTAAGAGGAACCAAAAATACGTTCAAGTAAATAGAAATCCACTATGAAAAATAACAACAACATGAATTTCCCTAAAGCACCCCTTTACCATGCAGCACTCCTATACCGTTTTTATGCCTTGTTAAATCCCCCAAAAAAGCCTGTGTGTGGTTCCTCTCGAATTCTATCTAAACTAAAAAAATACCGTCCTGTAACCATACCTCCACCCCGTCAAATTCAAGTGATTTTTGCCTCAACCAGAAAATATGCACAGCCATTGATACGATTTTGGGGGAGTGAAATGAACTTTTAAAGTAAAGAAAAAAACAGATGACTTTAAAAAAGGTTTTTCGAATCCACCCCGCTTAATCCTATGGGGAAAACGCTTCAAAGAACTTAAAAAAACTTTTAAGTTAAGTCGAAAAGACTATTGTCTTTGTTTTTACAATGGGGTAAATGTAAGGCACACAAGCCAAATACAAGTAATGTATAACTCAAAATTGTCATACTAGTGTTTTGTCTTCTACACCTAAACAAACTTTTCAGACGATGTCCCTTTTTGGCAGGATTCTCGGTAAACAAAGTCGAAATAAAATTAATATACCTTATTCCACCCCAACTGTTCGACAAATTGAAGTAATTCCCGTCCTCTTCGTATACAGCAAACAAAGAGTATGTATTTTGAGCAAATGTTATCAAAAGTCTTTCCGAGTCTTCAGCTTAGTTAGATCAAAATACGAGTATACAACAAAAACACTGGAAGATACGTGACTTACAGTCAATATGATGGAAAATTAGATTAAGATAAAACCACAGCTAGGTTGCCATCAGTCGCAACTACTTTCAATCAAAATTAACCGGTATTTTAATTAAACGACATAATTTAAGATAATCTCAGCTATTGTCTTTTTTCAAAAACAAGCGACTATTGACATCGGAATTTGATTGGCGCATCGACAAAAATTCCAATAAACCAAAACCCCACGTTCAAATATCTGAATTATGAACTTGAGTAGATTTTCTTCCCCAAGAACCAGTTTATTAGAAGAAGAACGACGGACCCAAGCCCAAAGTAATTCCATAATTTACATAATGCACTTCAGAATAGAGAGCTGGCTGATGATTTCAGATAACCTTTAAACTTGATCAAATTTTCATACTTCCAATACCGAAAACAACTTCTTTGTAATATGAGATTTCTTATAGAATTATTTAGATTAAGTTTCGGATTACAGAGTGTTGCCAGAGTCTAGAAAGTAAATAAAAAAACGATATTTTCAACCAAACAAATTCTGTGGACACAATTTTGAATCCCACACGTTTTTATACTCGCTAATTGCTGTTTACAAAAATTTTCAAGTATGTTGTAATTTAACATATCGAAAAAGAGATTTCAAGGATTGACGAGCTAAACAAAATTAATCCTAGTAAGTTCAGTAGACCTGTTAGTTTAAATGCAGTACTAGTCCCCTAAGCCGAACCATCATCTGTCAAGAAAATTTATTCGAGTGTTCTAAGTAAGGAATGGGTACCTACCTACATTTTCTATTCTAAAATGGAATTGATATATAAGCGAATTTCGAGAATTGATTTGGTTGGATGTCATGTTGTAAAATACATAACCAAAAATTTTGTACAAAAAATTTA
The DNA here is from genome assembly GCA_951812415.1 of Beris morrisii. Lineage (NCBI taxonomy): Eukaryota > Metazoa > Arthropoda > Insecta > Diptera > Stratiomyidae > Beris > Beris morrisii. Next base: position 9,388,977 of record OX638312.1, on the reverse strand, counting down.
AACAAATTTTTCGTCTAAAAAGACCTTCTGAAGAGCAAATAAAATAATTCAGAAAACAAAAATTAGACCGCTACTATTTTTGACCGCCTTTGCCGGCTTAAAAGCTCAAATATTTGCCAAAGTGGCATTAGACTAGTTTAGTACAGACTTTTAGTTTATATTTGACTGGATGCCAGTATGTCAAATATTTGACGTCAAACACGTAGACACACTAGTTGAATGATTTCCAGAAAGCACACAATTAGAATTGGAAATTATAAATTAAAGTTTAACATGCAGAAATTTTTTGTCATTAGAAAAGTATGCAAGGAAATGTTCCAAAAAGATCACATTTTTCAACCGACTGATTTGAAAGTAATAAGTTTAGAGCAACAAATATGCGATTCATTTATGTACTATACTCCTGTAATTAACTCCATTATTAGAGGTAGCTTCCACCCAAAAGTCCTAAAAATGTGTGGACACGTTTAATGAATGATAACCGAAGAACCAGAAATCCAGGAATTCGAAATATTGCACAGTTTAATTTTTAGTATTTTTTAGAAGTACAAAAACATAAAAAGATAAAGTCATGCTCCTCTTTCGAGTAACTGCCATATAAATGCCTTTAAGAAAAATGGGTGGTTGTATTCATACGATCTCGTGATACATACAGAATACCTTTAGACAACAAGATAAAAATTTAGATTAATTTGTAAAATTCATCCCGTTCTTTAGCTACAAAAGACAGTATCCAGAGAGGATGATTTCCTCAATAGTTTCAGGTAAGCAATTATTGTAAATATGACGAGTTACCCAGCTCCTTCACTCTTCAATAGTTTTTGAAAAAAACAAAGTTGAACGCAAAAATTCTTCGTAAGGGGTTATTTTATTTGCCCTAAACTCTATTTTGACGGAAACAATTTAATAAAAAATTTCGTCAAATTTTTTTAAGTCAAAAAAACGGCAAAGTTTTTTAGTTTTTAAAATCATAACTATTATGGACCTATTGTCCCGAAAATTTTAGGACTTTTCGCTGTAGGTAAGCTATCCTATAAAGGAGAATATTCAATTTCCTGGGATATTCAAGAATATTGTGCCACACTACACCTACATATATTTTTCTAGAAATTTTCAAATTTCTAGCATAAGCCATTCCTCAGATAAGGAACATACCCCATTGACCTGTATGACGTTTCCTTCACCAAAATTAATAAAGTATACCATAAATATTATACTTTTCAAAATTTGCTAGATATAGGAAGCAAGTTATATGTTCGTAGTGTAAGCTGTAATCTTGAAATATAAAAACAAATCAGCTCTTCCTACTAACAACAAACATAAGATTAAGAAATATCGACCGAGTTTAAAAAAATTCAAAATTTCTTTAGAACGGATATCTCATTTCAAAAAAATTCTCTAGTAGATAAACAGCGTTTATTCGATTTTCAACCCCTTACGAAAGTTCTTTCGTAGGAGAGACCTAATTCCTCAGCCCCAAACACTATTGAAAAAATCGGAATCTGATCGGAAAATTGTTTTAATATTGTAACAGACGTTTATGTCCTCATTTAAAACTTTATTTTTAAAATCTTTAAATCTGCTCATCTAAACAGGTATTGTGAAAATTTTTAAAGATAAATGTGTTAAGTTTGTATTACGACCGCTGAGGGTCCCTGTGTCAAAAATTTGACTGACAGTCAAATGTCAGAGCCTTGTTTGCCAAATTGTTTTATTAGAACTATACAAACTGCACAAGATACACAAGGCTTTTACATTTGAATTAGATTATATGCCACTTAGTAAAATATTTGATTATTTTGCTGGAAACTACAGTCAAATTTTGTTTTGCCAAATAGTTTTAGTTCTTCCAATCCTCTTTGAAATATTTATCTCAATTTTAGGTATTGTGAAAAGTTAATGTTATATCTGTAAGTTTGTATCAAGACCGTTGAGGGTCACTGAGTCAAAAATTTGACTATCAGTCAAACGTCAAAACATTGTCAAATTTGTTCTACACAATGTAAGTTTGAATTAGACTCTGTGCGACTTTATAAAATATTTGACTATTTTCGTTGGAAAATACAGTCAAATATCGTGAAATTTTTTCACTGTTTTCGTTGATAAATGCAGTTAGATAGTGCCAATCGCCAAACTTTTGTTCGTCGAATTTTTTATTTGCTCTACCCAGAGCTCACTTTGCCTAAAAACATTTTATTTAACTTTTTGTAAACCTTTTATTTGGCAGCATGGCATACAGGCTTGTATTACAGTATTGTATTACTTGAAGAATTTGACATTTTTTTCAATATTTTTCATTTTCATATATTTGAAGAAACAACATCAGTCAGTAGTATAAGCATAATTTTTAATTTAGCTTCTTCTTTGATCACAGGTGTATAAAATTGACTCTAAGAAAGCCTTTACAAATTTAAGTTGTTTTCTATAAATTAGGGATTTGTTCTCGGTATGGGCTTCCGAATCCATTGGCAATTTTTCGCAAGCAGAAATAATTGTACGCTCGTTGACAGGTTTCTACCATTAATTTTCGTCTGCACGTACAGTTCAAGCATTATCTCATTTCCACTCTAAAGTGGCAACACTAAACCAATGGATTCGTGGAATTAACGTCTAAGCCAATAAGGTTTTAATCCCCAATAACTTAATAGCATCAGGGGAAAAAACACCAAAATTTCGTTTCATTCCCGAATGAAACCTGTGGTCCTATTTTGTATTCTGTTCGACTAAGTTCCTTCAATCTCTGGTGCATTTTCTTGAGGATTTAGTTTTCGAGACATTCATAATACTGAAAGTGTCGAGCAGAGGACGATGAATGAATAAAGTAAACGTTTTTCGTTCTATTCTATCGTTGCTATAACAAAAAAAAAATATATACACACTACGACCAAAAAGAAAAGAAAGGAAAACACTGAAAGATTGCTTACGTGACGTTCACATCAAATTTCTCTATTAGATCTATAGATGTATGTTTGACGAGAGAATTGGAAATGGTGTACAATTTCAATACCTTGTGGGGGGCGGGTGAGGGGATGTCAATTTTTTCCTATTGAACAATTTCATGTCTTGAGGTATTTACTCAGGTTCTTGTTTTTCTTCCGTACAACAACGCCATAATGCTCTATTTTGTATTTTTTGGCATATGTATTTGATGGAAAACAAAGGATACTCGATATAACCAATATTGTCCTTTCAATTGTCTTATGAGAGAAAAAAAAATAATAATAATAATGCTCCAACTTATTCTGGACCGTATGTGTCCCTGGCATATCCCTATAAATACTAATCGAAAATTCATACATACAAATTGATAAAATTTCATCAAAACTACCTTCGTTTGTGCACGGGATGGGATAAAAAGCTGAAATTGGGGTTCGATCATTGCATAAATTACATTCCATTATTGCTTGGTCGTCAAATCATAAATTTGATACGATTTGCTGAACAAAATTCACCGAGTTAGACATTGTCATTGATAAAATTGATTTGGTTAGGTTTTTGGGTAATCGATTTGTTTTCTCTGTAGTTTATAGTGCTATATACTTCCCGACTACCTTAGAAAATATAGTTTTCCATATTTTGACTAAATCGTTTTGAAGTTATCGTTACTTCTATTAAAATTGTTTGAGCTAATATGTTCAGAACTTATAAGAACAAGTGACTGACTAGGTACTAAATGCATGTTCTCGATTGTTACTTTCGAGCTTAATCCCAGCAAAATATACAAATTCAAGCATTTCAAAATTACCGCCAGCCAATACTTTGAGTTCTGCGCAATTAATTTTATCTCTAATTGCTTACATGTTCGGTACCTGTACCAGACACACGCAAAATTACGTTATACGTTATAATCAGCAGCTAGGCAACGAATAAACTTGCTACTTAACTATTGTCATTAGCACTTTCAAATCTCTTAATTGTAGGCAATTATAACTAATTAATTTTGACTCAATTAATTTCACGATATTTCTGCGCAAATCCGGTTTTAGAATTTACTGGTTATTTCTTGGTAAATGAATCCAATAATTGAAAGTAAAAGATATCATGCAGTCCAAAAAAAAGGTAATTTAGGTAAATCAACCAGCCACTACTGCAGACAGCAGAGAGCAAAAGTATAGTTAAAATTGATTTTGTTTATTTATTGTCAAATATACGAACATTCACGAATGGATAAGTTGATCTGTAAATTTAATTCCATACCATATTCCACAATTTATTATGTGTAGGTATTTTACATTTACAACTAAAACCAAAATAAAAATTAAATAAATTTTTCCAGGTTCCAAAAGTTTTCAAAACACAAAAACATATCCCGGAATAGTTGTACAAATTAAACAAAAAATAAGCTTTTATTACAATGTGTGTTAAGTTTAATATTTGATACTAAAAGTTTTGACAAATCAAAAGTTTTGACAAATCAAAAGTTTGACAAATATCGGCTACACACGCTAATTCAAAAGTTAAATTATATTAGTTTATTCGCAAGGATGACATTTAGAGTAGTTAGGGGTGGGAAAGGTATTTGCTAACTATCCCCTTCTCCCCTAAAATTTTAGAGAAAGTGTAATGTGACGAAAAGCCTGTTCGATATGACAATTCTGTACTGATTGCGCAGGAACAATTTGAATTCCAAATAGATACAAGATTCTGAATCTTAAAACCCCGAAACACAACAATCCCAATCTCAATACAACAAAATAAAAATGCCTTCTCAAAACACAGATAAACCATAAGCTCGGATAACACAAAGTCCTTAATCTAAAAATCCCCAAACACTAAATGCTCAAAAACTTGAAGTATTAATTTTGCATACCTTTATTGGTGCACATATTTTGCAATATATTTTATTTCCTTCATCGCTTTTTCCGGATTAGAGTTCTGCGACTTTGTGGTTTTCTTTTATTCAATTTAAGTAAGTAATACTTAATTATTGTGGGGAAAATAAATACTTAACTACCGGTGAAAGGTTTAAATCACTTCTAAATGTAACTTTCTCTCATCCGGAAATGGACCTTACTTCTAGATGAAATTTATACACTGACACGTCAATTATTATCTTAAACTTTATTCCATCAAAAATAACAATAATATTTTATTATTAAAAAATAAAAAAAAATACAACAAAATTATTCGACCACAAGAACTTCACATGTGATTTTTTTTCGTGAAATGGCATACGTTCAGATTGTTGCCAGATGTCAGTAGCGTAGTAGAGAAATTATCCCTGGGGTCCAAAAATTCACCTTTACTAGAATAACACTAAATGACACGATGTTAAATATTTGCCCAAGAAAATTTGGGAAAAAAATACTGCCAAAATTTGAAGTAAAAAAACCTTGTCGCCATATAAAACATACATTCGACGATTATTTTAGTACGATTTGACTCCATTTAAAAACGAAACTAGTTAAATTTTAGAAAAGTGGAATAAAGTCTAATACAAACTCTATTTGTAAACCGGAATCTGTTGAAATTCTTTAAGATCCCAGCAACATTAACAAATTTTGGAGTTAAACAAAAATTAACATAACTTCCAAAAACGTTTATTTTCCCTTCCACTTGCGATATTTGCAACAACTCACATCGGACTAAGGGACAACTGTAACGTCCCAAATATAAAATCAAATAAAATTATCATATCATAAAAAAGTTTCACAAAATCAATGTATTAATTATTAGCTTCATTAATATACACATATTCTTTTAGTATAAAATTTATACAAAAAATGTTCATAAGTAATATATGCACCACCACATCTAAAATTGACTTGTATTAAATATTGGAAAAGTTATAATTGTGATAAAATATTCATAAAGTTGAAAAAAAATGGACCTAAACAACATTATCAGAAATTTTTGATTATTTGTAATAGTTTTTAAAACTGCTTTGAGATTGGGTTTAAAATAGGTTTATTTTGTTTAACCTCTTTCATAAAATATTCCAAACAGTACACGATAATGTTCGGTACCTTTGTTCGACTCTGAAACGTGAATTGTTTTATTAAAAAATGTTCCAATGATACGCGTAGCAAAAATACGATCGCAAAAGATAGGTACTCGTTACGTGCCCTTCTGGAATCTACTAATTTTATCATTCGTGACGTTTGAGTTTGAATTTTAATAATTTACGGATTTTTTTTTAAAGCTATGAACCGTGGGTTTTCTTTAACCTTCTCCATTTCCAAAATTATATTTCCAACTATCCAAATACTCTTTCCCCACCTGAAGTTGGTTTACAATAGGGTTGAGCGACTGGCTAACAAACTACCCCTGGAAAGTCAACCACTTTACGGAACTTACTACGCCAGCTACGTTATCGTGTTCATAAACCGAATGTGTGGTTAAAAAATTAGCGAATGCAACTTTCGCACTCTAATTGATTTAGTTTCACATGCAGTTTTCTGGTATTTATGAAAAACTAAAAACATATTTCGCAAAAAAAATGTTTCGCTATCCTGGATAGCCTATCCACCATGAAACTTAAATAAAGTTTTCTTTCCTCAAAGTTCTACGTCTGTTTCTTACAATTTCATTTAACCTAATTATGTACATAACTCCGAAACACTTTCACCCTTTCATTCAGCATACTTTTGCCACGCCACATTACCTAATCCCATCTGCTTTTGGCCAATGCCAATTTGTTATCCAAACAAATTAAAATATTCAATGCAGAAGCCACCATTGTGCATAATTATCCAATTATAATTTAAAAAGATTAGTCTCTCCCACCAGCACTCCACCTATATTTATCCGAGCCTGAAGAACCAGACAAGTACTCATAATTTTTGTAAGAAATGAAAGCCAAGTATGTAATTGTTATGAAAATTAAAAAAAAATATATTCTAATAGACGTCTAATTTAAAATTTCGACAAGAGCATAAATTATAATTAAACGAAAATTTATTATGTGTATACTGTGTGCTTACGCTTGAGCACTTCTGTAATCGCAGAATTATTGTTGAAGTTACTAATGAAAATTTTCAAACTATAATTTAACCATCATATAAACTGAGCGAAGATGGTGGATACAAGGAACTTTAGATTTAAATAAAGCCATTATTTAAAGAATTAAGAAATATTTTATATTGCAATTATTAAGAGACGAGGAGAATGGTTTCTTTGAGCGGGAGTTAAATCAATTTGTTAATTACTATAAGCCTGATAAAATATGTTTCTAGGTATTTTAGAACGAATAAATTAAAATTAATCTTAATTAGATAATTCTGCAAAATATGAAAATTTTGTGTCTATTTTACACAAGCTCTTTCGATTCTTGAACAATCCGATAAACGGCATAGATGTCTCCATGAACTGCGTCAAAAAAGAACTCTTAAATTATGGTTAGTTGTGTGGCATTAGAAATAAAAGAAATTAACACTTGTCCAAAAGCCCAAAAATAGATTTTTTTTAACGATTTTATAACTTCTTTGCATTTCAATTTAAAAATATTTTTATGTGTTACAGTAAAATTCGCAAAACCTCAATTTTCAAATCTTCAATCACATCTTAATTCGAGCAGGGGTTTCAAAAACATAATTAAAAAAAAATAAACTATAACAAAAAAAAAATCTATAACAAATATAAAATACACCGTATTTTACATTTTCAAATTACAATATTTTTATTGCCTGTAATCCGACAATAGAAGTTTTAAAAAAAATTAATTTACACTTTATAATTAAAAATTTAAAATAAATAAAAACAAGTATAACTTAATGGTTTTAAGCGCAACCAAATAGTCTTTTAATAATTCAAATGGTTCCAGTTATAGAGCTGAACAGTTTGTAGAATTTTTTTTAACCCTTCGTCACACCTCTGTATTCAATGTCTCACACTGGGTCGATTCTACCCAGTCAAAAAGTTCAAAACGGTATTGTGACCAAACTATCCGTCCGAAGTGGTTTACGGAACATGCTTTGAACGTTCTAGATGAAGTACGAAAAATTTATTTATAAGAAATTGAATAGCGATATGTTAAAAAAATTCCATGAAGAGGTTAAAACGTAAGAAAGATACTTTTTCGCTTAAAAAAATTATAGCTTCGTCAATGTTCAATATTTTTTTATAAAATTTTGGCGTTTCACTTCTTAGATAAGCTGCTTCTGGAAAAAAAATTAAATAGTAGCACAGTGCGCGTTCCAAAAAAGGTATTTATTCCGGCATATGAAGAGGGTCAATTTTACGCCCAAAGTCGTATGATCACGAAGGGTTAATTTCTATATAGAAGCAAAATGTTATTAACTACGTTAAAACCATAGAAACTACATAATGAATCATCATTGTCACTAAAAAAAAAATGCTGACTCATTAGGCGCAACTTAAATATTTTTTGGGTGGAAGTCCAAAATGAGTTTAATGACGAGATGAGCTTCAAGTCACTATGCGACTGACCGTACACCAAAAAAATTACCGAATTATTCGACAAAATTTTTTGATAGCATTTCAATTGTGTCAAAAATTTGGGTTTTTCGCTGGCATTAAAGTCAGATGGTGTTATCGTCAAATTTAGGTGACCAAATTATTTCATTTGCCGACGACTGGTACACTTGCAAAAATTATCAAATTATTGGACAAATTTTTTTTATAACATTTGAGTTTGTCAAAAATTTTGGCTATTTTCGCTGGCAATAAATTCAAATGGTGTAATCGTGAAATTTAGGTTTGCCAAATTATTTTATTTGCCTGCAACCGCATAGTGTACTTCATCTAAAGGTGTGCTTCATCTGAAGGTGTACTTCAGCTGAATCTGGCTTTTTTCGCTGGCATTAAAGTCAGATAGTGTAGTCGACACATTTAGGTGGCCAAAATTATTTCATTTGCCTACAAACGCAAGGCGTCAGTACACCTGCAAAAATTACTAGATTATTCGACAAAGTTTTTTGATAACATTTGAACTTGTCAAAAATTTTGAGCAGTTTTCATTGGCAATAAAAATCAGACGGTGTAATCGTGAAATTTAGGTTGTCAAATTATTTTATTTACCTACTAACTCAAGACGACTGTACACCTGCAAAAATTACCAAATTATTCGACAAATTTTTTTTTTATAACATTTGAGTTTGTCAAAAAGTTTGGCTATTTTCGCTGGCAATAAAGTCAAATAGGTGAATCGTGAAATTTAGGTTGTCAAATTATTTTATTTGCCTACAACCGCAAGGTGTACTTCATCTGAAAAATTTGGCAACATTTTATCAAATATTTGACAACATTCAACCCTATCAAAGATAACACTAATATTCTAGTGATTAAAGTGAAATTTCATAATCAGTTCAATTTGCACCGATATTTTAATTATTCGACAAAATTATCACCTTCAGTGCAATGTTACGTGCGAATAATTAGTACCAAACCCAAATTAATTTTCATTAGAGAGCCAAATTTCAACATCAACTCAAAATTATTAAACTTACCGCAAGCCAAATCACTCAATAAGCATACGAAACTCGTACGTTAGGTACATGATGTTACCACCTAGGTAACATCTGCAACTAAAACTTTTCCCCAAAAAGTAACTCGCAAGAAATATTTCGCTATGTGGCACCAGTCCCTATTTATGATACACTCGCACTATACACGTGTAGAATGTCACGAATATAATCAACTCGGATGGTTGGATATTAGTTTAGTTTTGTCACCAAACAGGTCTTATATTAAAATAATTTTCTACTCAAGACACTATGCGAAGATGTTTCATCATCGACCGAAAAGAAAAATTTGATAAAGTTTTTAAGTTAAGAGTATGGAAAAAATAATGTGTGTAATCTTCATCAGAAACTTTTCTAATTTGACGTTGCAATTTACTTAAACGGCAAAAGTTTTTCGAAATTTTTCCGATTTTTTCAGAAAGAAAAACAGCAAAGTATGTAGGTACCTGAAAGTTGTCCGGATAGCCTTGCCAGACATAGCAATTCCGAAATCGTTAAGCATGGATAAAATTTCCCCGAAGTTTATGATTTCAACCCTTTCTATCCCGTGTTCGCCGGGACAAGGCTGTCCAGGATAATGACTCTCACTTTTCTTTTACGCAAGAAATGGGATAAATTGCGGCGTACACAATATTTTATTATACTGGTCAGACCTTGGGTTGAATGTTACAAAACATAATTGCAAGTATCTGTATATCTATCTATGCGGCAATTATGCGAACAATGGTTCCGAAAATACTTTTCGTAACCCTTTACTGTCGTGTTCCTGACACAGAAGATTACGCTGAAAGCGTTTCAAGAAAACCCTCAGAAAAGGACAAGCTAATCGTTAGCCTTGACGGGCTCGAAGGACTCACAACATTGATTTTATAGAATCAGCATCTTTCAAGACATTGCCCACGACTAATTTATACGGAGGCTAAAAATATCGTCGAGGCCAAAAACGAACAGTAGTAACGCGATTGCATGACAAACGCAAATATCATCAGGTGAGGCATATCAATTAGGATTTTTCCTAGCAACTATACTCTCTATGCCATATGAATATTCATGTGTGGTCTCAGTGAACCGTGTAGAAAATATTTTCTGAATTTATCTTAACCCGTCACTGAATTGTCCATAAGCGATGTTATTGTACAATTCATGGCCTTGTTTTTCTGCTTCTAATAATGTCGTATAGTTCTTGGCTGCTAGACAAACATGTTGGCCGTATAAGTTACACATATCATTATATCTTTTTTTCCTATTTCATATAGGAAAATATCTGTGGCAAAAGAAGTCATATATTCACTTGGCGATGGCGATAATGAGGTCGTCTGGCCGAGTGAGGAATTCTTGTCGCGTTTTTCCCTAACGACAAGAGCGGTTTCATTTCATACTTGCACCTTTTTCGTATTGTAGAAATCGATCATTAAAAACGTACCGAATGTATTAGTCGGTCGTATGAATATCAGCGCCATATTAAAGATAGATAATATTTTAATTTTAATTAACCTCGGATATGTGCAGAATTTAAGCGAATAGACGATAAATATTTCGTCTTTATAGCCATGAACTTGTTATAAATTCGTTGAATGCAAATGGTTCCGCTTGCATAATAATTACAAAATTCATGAAGATATAATTCTTTTTTTGTTAAGATAAATTGAACGTTGGTCACACGCACCTATGGAACTTATTTCGAAATATTGCGATCAAGAAAACAATCGACATTTATGGTATTCTTGTTCCGTATACTTTATAAGTTTTGAATAAAAGTTGCAATCCACCGAAACAAGTAACAGATACGACTGTAAATATGAATCTTATTATTTACAGTCGTATCTGTTACTTGTTATAAAGCTTAAATTTTGTATTGACAAGAGATCTGAATAAATTCGGTGACATTAATATGAACGTATGTACACCGGGGAAAATTTAGTGGTTTCAGTGAGCAATTTTAAGTAGATTTTATGAGGCAGTCGCCAAGACTAAAAATTCACCTGGACAGGCTGCACCTTAGAGACATTTTCACGCTCTGATATGGTAGTCATTAGCTTCAGTAAAAAGTAAAATTATCAACTGGGTATCTTTTTAATCTTTCATGTAGGTTTGGCAAAACGAGGTGAGGGTGTATATTTGTTTTCAATCTTGTAGTGCTTTATTTTGTGTTTTATCGTCTTTTAAGTTTTAGATAAAAATGTCAAAAAAATCCAGATCGAATTTTTAATAATAAGACGCCTTTTTATTAATTTGTTGTTATTATTTTTTAAAAATAAAGTAATGTAATCGACCTGAAATTTAAGAAAATAGCAACCTGAAATTTTGTAAAAATAGCAAAAAAAATCCGTCTCTCCACCGTTTAAACGCTCGTAGCTCACAAACCCACTGAGATAAACAGTCAATTTTTGGGTAGACGGCAAAAAACCCCTTCAGTGGATACTTTTAGGGGGTGGATAGCTTAAGAAGGAGGTGGAGGAACGTTTTATTCGAAAAAGTTTTGTTTCTATATCTTAAGAACCGCTTATGCTAAAAAGCTGAAACTTGGCTTGTACATAGAGCTATGATGCTGAAGCCATTTGTCGCTATGGATGAAGGGCAGTCACTATAAAAATTTAATTAGGACTCTATTTGAAAAAATATTATTTAGGATGCGTGCATCGAAATAACCAGTTTTAAGGCCCGTTTACATGACGGTTGCAAATAATTTTTACTGAGATTGTGAGGGAGCTAGCTTATCGAATTTTCAATAGAGTAGAAAGAGACCACTTAAAAAAAATATTTTAACACATACATTAACAAAATATCGTCAGCATTTTTTGCTGAATATAATATCTGTTCGTTTCACTCCTGATCAGTTTCTCATTAGATATTTTCCTTCTCCCTCACTATCTCAGTAAAAATTATTTGCAACCGGCATGTAAACAGGCCGGTACGTTATGACCCAAAAAGGATATTGTTGGGGGAGGAGGGGGGAGCGTTTTAGATGAAAAATTTTGGTTTCTAGATCTCTGGAACCGCTTATGCTGGGAGGCTGAAACTTGAAACTTATGTATATACTATGATAGTGGACCCATTTGCAAAAAAATGCTCGATGGGGACAATGCGTTTTTCAATGCGAAAAATGCGATCCCATTAAAATCCCAAGTTAATTTTTTGGTATGTTTTGTAAAACAGTATAACCAATAAAATATAAAAAAACAAAAAATAAAAAAAAAACGCTATTTGAGATTTTCAAGGATAAAGACAAAATCGTTATCCTTTGAAAAAAAATTTCAAGGATCATTTTTATTCGTATTTTTTTATATTGCAACTATTTCTTAACAACAATCTTTAAAATAAGTCCTACTTTATTATTCTAGGATAAACATACTGCAGTCACGATCGGCTGCAAGCCAATCGTATAATACTCTAGATGAATACTTAACTCCGATTTATATTGTAGTTGGGGATAAAGTAGAATTACGCGTGTGTATGTTGTATGTCCTTTATTAAGGACTGCCATTAGACTGCTACCCAAACCTAAAAGACAATATTCAGTGTTTAATTTCATATCTTGAACTGGGTAAGTCATCGAACAAAAATGTCCTTTTCGCATGGGGGGTGCAGGAAGGACTCACTCAATTCCTTACATGTTTATCCTTTTCCTTGGAACCATTTAAAAATGAACGTGTACAAAATTTCAAATTCGTAGCTTGAAGCGTTCAAAAGTTATCGAAAAATATTGTTGAACACGTGTCTTAAGGACATTTTGTATGGCAGGTACCAGAAGGAGTAAAAGGATTTTGCTGATTAGTAAACTCGAACTTTGTTTTCACTCAAAACTAATTTGTACAAAATTTCGAGTTCATAGCTAAAATAATACTTGAGTTATAGTAAGTTCCGTAAATTAAGTGAAGGCTGTTTGACAGGATATTTGTATGGCAGCTAAACGAAGGACTAATAGGATTTTCTTCATAATCATACATTTAGCTCCAACTATTGGAAAAATAACACATACAAAATTTCAAAGACGTAGCTTAAACCCTTCTGAAGTTATCGGCAATATTCTTGAACACGTGTTTTAAGGACATTTTGTATGGCAGCTACCAGAAGGAGTAAAAGAATTTCGCTGATTAGTTAACTCGAACTTCCTTTTCACTCAAAACTAACTTATTTAAAATTCCGAATTCGTAGCTAAAAGATTACTTGAGTTATAGTGAGTTTCGTAAATTAAGTCAATACATTTTGACAGGATATTTGTATGGCAGCTAAACGAAGGACTAATAGGATTTTCTTCATAATCATACATTTAGCTCCAACTATTGGAAAAATAACACATACAAAATTTCAATGTCGTAGCTTAAACCCTTCTAAAGTTATCGACCAATATTCTTGAACACGTGTTTTAAGGACATTTTGTATGGCAGCTACCCGAAGGAGTAGGACGATTTTGCCCGTTAACGAACTTAGCCTTACAAATTCAACCAAACATCCAGATTCAAAATTTCAAGATCCTAGGTGAAGGCGTTCTTGAGTTATCGTGTTCACGGACAGACGGACGGACGGACGGACGGACGGACGGACGGACGGACGTCAGGCGGATTTGAGGTTTTTGGGCACAAATAAACAAAAAATAATATATAACTTTTTTTCGTCCGAGGCTTGGTTCTATGCGTTACAAACTTTTCGGCTGGATTAAACTTATAATACTCTATATGATTTCATCTAGAGTATAAAAATTAACAGAGATATGAATTTTCAAAGAGGACTCGGACACCTTTTTTGCGAAATCTTTACCATACTATAACTAACAAAAAAAATGAGATAGAAACAAAAATTGAAATTGTATTTTTTTTTCACTAATTCTTCGAATACATAAATTTTCAAAACAATCGACGATGGTAAGGTGACAAATTTCGATTCTTGGTGGAATGACAATTTTGTATGACAGCTACCCGAATGAGTTGACGGATGGCGTTAATTAATGAACTCAGTCTTGCTTTTGATATAAAACTAATTCCAGTAAAATTGTGAATCACTGCTTTAACTCGTACTTCCTACCTTGAAGCATTCGAGCAATAACTGTGAATACATGTTTTATGGACTCTTGTATGGGAGGTACCCGAAGGAGTGGAAGTATATCGCCCATTAACGAACTTAGCATTACTTTTTGCACTTTACAGGTGGTGACAAAATTTCAACTTCCTAGGCAAACGCGTTCTTGAGTTATCGTACAAACGGACGGACGGACAGCAAATGGATTTTGGGGTTTTGGCCACAACTGAACACAAAATAATATACAACTTTTTTGCGTCCGAGGCTCGGTTCTATGCGTTACAAACTTTTCGGGCTGGATTAAACTTATAGTAATCTAGGTATATGATTTCATCTAGAGTATAAAAACCTCAAAGCATTAGCCAGAAATGCTGATGAATTTTCCCCAGTATATTTTAATCTGAATCCAAGAACTGAGTAACTTTAAAATTTTATATGGTTAACTATTAATTCTTTCAATCAATATCTCTACTTACATGTACCTAGGAACCTTCAAAGAAATTGGTTCTATTTATTAAGGACTTTATGGACGTTATCCAAGGGAGTGTCATGGTCGTAGTAATATCGCAGCTTAAATTTAACTGAGACAAAAATTATGTCAAGGAAAATGTAACATACTACCTTTACACATTTTTCATTCGTTTTTATTTTGACCCTTTTCATTCGTTTTTATTTTGACCCTTTTCAATTTTAAACTTCCAATTCTCGCGCCATAAAGTATGACATGTGTAGTCTCGCCTTGTTAATTTATTTAACAATTTTTTAGCCTTGTTCAAAAATACCAAGTTTTAGCTTTCTATCTATAGCGGGTCTTGAGATATAAAAATCAGAATATTTTGCTGCTTACCCTCCCACTCTCATTAAACCAACCCTAATTTTACTTCATTATTTTTTTTAATAACAATGTATTTATTTCTAATATACCCTTAAAAAGTGGCCATTTAAATGAATCAATTCAATCTATACACAAAAAAATTTTTGTTTCTATAGAAAATGTCTGATTATAAAATTCAGTTTATTGGAATTGAAACAACATGAAAAACACGCAAGTTTGTCTAAAATTGTAGAACATTTAATTATTTATATTAAAAAAAAAACGTTGGGATAGCATTTCTAATATAAAAAGTTTGAAAGTGCGAAGCGCGTAAGGTGAACCTAAAACCATTTTATAGAAAACTTCCGCGTAACCCAGACCCAATTTCTAAAATCAATTAAATTTTCATCCTTAGATACCATTTTATAGAAATTTATTTTGTTAATTCGTTGGTTCTATTTTATTTAATTTAATTTTTTGAATTTTTTGTTTTTAAAATTTTTTTTTTTTAGCAAAAATCGACGAAGGCATAGATAGTCATTATAAGGATTCTAATATTGTGAAATCCGATCGGGTGTAGCAGGTTTTGATCAAACTGCTTCCATCACAGTTTTTAACAGATCCGGGGGGGTTCCCCCGTTCATATTTCAGATGGCTCAGATTCAGAGACAAAAATGATCAAAGTTTGGCAGCAGCTTGCAAAAAGTAAAATGTGCAATAGCACGATGCAGTCTTTGCAGATAAGATTCGAAGCCTTGCTTAATGAAACATTTTGTATCGGTTGATTACCATATAGCCTCCTATATGTCACCAGACTGCAATTTAGCGGCTCGAAGAAATAAAGTTGTTAGGTCACTATCGGAAACGTTAAATCACTTTAACGATTTGCAAATCCAGAGAAACTATTCATGTAATAATTTCCATAAGTCTGAATAGTTCAGATCATTAAGCTTATATGAGCCAGTCAAAGTCTTTATCATTTATCCTTGAAAATCGAGTCATTAAATCTAAGATGACCATTGTCCAGAAAAAAAATGTCTCAACCAATTTCAAGAACTGGATGACTAACTTCAGTAAAGTTGGATCTTTGAGGTATCCGGGAAGTTTGGAACTTATAATACAACAACTTTCACGAAATATTCGGAAAGGGTTACTGGAAGAAAAGGGAAAGTTCTGCTTTGGGAAGTTTCTTCAAATCGTTATACTTTCAACATTATTACAAAAGTATTGAAATAATTTAAGTATCTAATAAATGGCAGAGTCGAAAAAAAAATTAATTCAAGTTTTTTTTTATTTCAGTTTATGGCAAAGTTTTCTTCAAAAGGTCGATAGAATACTCGTAGTAATGGAAATATATGAAGATGGTAATACAAAAGTATATTACTGTAAGATAATTATGATTATATGTTCATAGATTATAAAAATATACAGCTATAAGGAAAGCCGTAAAGACATTAAGAAGTACTCTAGATAATAACCCTATTTGAATCCGTACTCATACGAATTAAATTCAAAAAAAATGTGTGAGCGTCTTCCTCCACTCTATCGGGTAGATCCTACATTAAAGATACGTTATTATTTTTCACCATTTGATAGTATCGGAACAAAATTAAGTTACCATACAAAACTGCTTAAAAAGTAGGTGCCCGATATAACAATAACAGGTACTTTAAGGGGGGAACCTTCTTTATCGGGTAAAAAAAAAATTGATTTTTTGGAAATAGTCTTAATCGATTGCTAAACTACTCAAGAATATTCTCTGATTTCAAGTCGATATCTGCAGTGTTTACAAGTTATAGCTCATAAAGCGGAGGGGTCGGGTGACGAGTATATAGTATTTTTAAGTTTCCAAAACTTTAAACGATTTTGGGTACACGATTGAGAAAATTCTACTGAACGGATTTGGCTTTATGACGGCTCATAGATCGATTATTTTAAGCGAAAAATGAACTTTAAATTTAAAACTGTGTAAAAACATGCAATTTCAACTTTTTCTTTAAAAAAAAGTCGACGTCATCTAGAAGCTAGTAGGTATCATAAACTTTACAAAAACTTTTTGTTTTTTTGGTTGAGATCAAAATTAAGGACGTTAGAGTGTACGCAGCTAAGCAACTCAATAAACGAGGCGATATTAATATGGCATCCATTTTTAAATTAAACATCGATTTTTCAATGTGAAAAAATTACACTGTGCTCTTGAATTATGCATTAAATTGTCATAAAAATTTCAAAAAAATCATAAAAATTTCAAAGCGTTTCGATTTATTATACCTGAGAAAATAATTTGTGAAAATCGTGTATTTTTCGACCATGTAAGGAGGTTCCTCCCTTAAATTCTACGCTTCCTTTTAGGACAAAAACATTATTCGACATTGTAAATCGACTGCTTTATATAGCCTCCAAGTCCTTAAAACATATGATTAAATCCTTTGCATAATAACTTTTCAATATCACCGAGAGCGGTGTTATTATGCAAAGGATTTAATCATATGTTTTAAGGACTTGGAGGCTATATAAAGCAGTCGATTTACAATGTCGAATAATGTTCGATTATTATTTTAAACTTTGGGGCGATTGGCAACCATCTTATTCACGGCCAAAACAACAATTATCCAGAAAACTCAGATCGAATGTCTAAGTGAGCTGTAGCTGAGGCAAAATATTGCTCCATGCTTTTCCTGGCAACCCGCATCTCGATCTGTTTATAGTAAGAAAGCCACACCTCCCTATATCCAACAAGGAAACTTCTGTATACTTCACGCATACTCATTTTCTCGCATACAGAAGATACTTCCGGCAAGTTCCACACACACCACCGAATGTACATGAAAGCTCTCGACTCAACACATGCAGTATATAAAGACGAAAGAATTTGACGCCAAACACAGTTTCTTAACAGCGAAACGACCATCAGTTTCTACGCCAGAGTTTTTGTAAAGCGATTTGGATTGGTACCAGCGATTAGTGATCAAGTTGTATATAAAATCGAGCAGCGTTGCCAGTAGTACGCTTATTAGTGCGAGTATTGAATGCGAACAATAAATCAACGTTATTTTTATTTATTTTAAACAAATTATGTTTGCTTTGAAGTGATTGAATTTATTTCAGTATCCATGAGCGTAGCTCGTGCGGATAATATTAAATAATATTTTTAAAATCGAGTAAATAATTCAACAATAATTTATTATAAAAAGAACAATTCATTAAGAAAGAGAATGACGTGAAATTGAATAATAATAGAAAAGAAAGGAAAAAAAATAAAGCTAACAAAATGTCAAACAACAAAGAAAAATAGTACTACTGTGTGAAAGAAAATACAAAAATAATAATGATAATGATAAAATAATGAAGAATAAAATAATACATATGGTGTTTTATTGAAGAAGATATTTTTTTAATTTATGTTTAAACTCTAGCTCGCAGCAATATCATAGCTACACACGTTCGATAACCTCTTTTTGCAATAAAAATTACCGATCAGCTCTATGAAAATTTTATCGTTTATAAGCGCCACTGGCAACGAAACGTTTCAAGTTATCGTGGAGTCAGCCGATCAGAAGATTTAAAAAAGTTTGTATGGTCTCTACCTGACGGAGCTCAGTTATTTTCTTCAGTAAAGAACTCGATCTATGAAATGAACGTAGGTATACATAAATTATAAATTACATTCGCGTAGTCGATCACGTTCCTGACTTATCGTTCATACATACATCCCATTTCTCAAGCACATCTGTATGGTGTATTCGAACTAGACAGAATGACTAGATTTCATTAGACTTACAACGATTATTCTAAACATTTAGTCCTGATTAGAATTACAGGACGTGCGAATTCTCACCGAAATAGTTGGTAAAAACAGTAGCTTCACTACATAGAAATGCATTGTGATATCTTTCGACAATTTCGTCCCTTCCGACATCCAATTTGCATACAAATCCGAAACATTTGTGGCCCCATTTCACACGAAAACTGCCATAATGTAGGTACACCAGACTATCTAAAGTTCCAGAGTGCATAGAAAGCTGCAGAGTATTACGACTATCTACTCGCACTATCTATTCTCATCTATACTATGTGTATGCAAGGGTGAATTTTAACCGAAAATTGTTATCCTTCCGAACTGAAACATTCATGTAAATGTAGACGTCTCGATGCATAACTTGAACATCATTTCAAAAAGAAATATTCGCCCGGGCTAACAAGTTTCCATACTGACAGAAAGGATATTCGACAAGCTAGTGTCCTTTATTCCCGTATCCTTGGAAGGAAGTCCTTCTGCTATACGCCAGATGATAAGTCTCAGTGGAAATATTTACTCGAATGAAATTTTCCGTTTTGAAGTAATACCCAACTACGACGATACGGGAAAATGGGATTGTTTAGGGGTAGATTTACGAATGCATGAAACGAACAAGAGACCGAACAAAAAATAATAAACAACAACAAGAACTACAGTAAAAGTGTAGTTAGAGATGAAAGAAGCTTTGTTGAAAGGAAACTTCTATACCAAAAATGTAGGAGGAATATTTCCCAGTTGGGTAATTTAGCTGTTATCAAAAGTATCCCAGCGAAATACTATGAAGTAGAGGAAACCAAGTCCAAAAGATGGGTACCGCTAAATTATGCACTCAGGTGTCTTGTAGCTAGTTTCAAATTCAAAATGCAATTTTCCTTCCTCGTTTACTTGCAATTGAATTTCGTGGCGCTTAAATCTCAAATTGTACAGAAACTCGATTTCTTGGTTAATGAATGTCAGAGCTACTCAGCTCCTAGCTAGATAGACTACACTGTTTTAAAAAAAATTGAATTTTCAAGTAAAAGTACACATTTCATTAACTTTTACACGAAATTACTGGTATTTTGTACTTTTCAACTGAACCGTACAATTTACATGAAAAGGCTCACCAAATTACGCAACATATCATGTAAAATTAACTCTATTTATATATGAATTGAAAATTACGTTCTTTTTTTGTGTAATTCTACTTATCTATTTGAATTTTACAACAAAAAACATGTAATATATGAATCCACGAAGTTGAACGCTTCGTTCGATTTTGTTCTCTACTGTTTTCGGTGGCGCAGTGGATACGCGCGCCAAACATACGCAGCAAAATCAGAATTGATCGCGGGTTCGATTGATTCCTACCTACAGCCAAGGGTTTTATTAAGAGTAAGTAAGTAAGAAATAATATTAGAAGGAGAAATAAATAAGAGTATCTTAAAGAGTGCTAATCATACACTTTTTTTTAGAGAATATCCAGTGAATTTGCTGCTTTCGGAGTTGAAATTTATTGATTGCAAATTGAAATTTACTGACCGAAAATTAAAAATTACATTCAAATGGACTATTACATCCCAATGCAAATTTACTTGAAAATGTGTGGCATATTTACCTACTATCCAAAAGATGTAAAATTAAAAAAAAAATATTTTTTTAAACGATGTTCAAAAAATTCAATTTTTGTTACTGTACGTCCATTCGCACGATAACTCAAGAAGGCGTTAATATAGGAATTTTAAATTTGGCCGCTGCTTCACAAATACAATTTTTAGGGGTTTCAAAGTGCGTGATTCGGCGAAATTCTTCCAGTTTTTCGGGTACCAAGCTCCCTTTTCAAAGTCTTTTAAACACGTCGTCAAAATATTTTCAAAATTTTTTTATTCGAAAAGTTTAATTTTTTTTGCTACGTAGACATTCCAAATTTCACATTTTTAGCATAATTAGTTCCAAAGATAAACACATGTTATCCTTTCAGCTCACCTCTCCCCGATGTCAAAATTATTCTTTGTGAATTATTGCATATACGAGTAGTACTAATATTTACGTATCAAATTTCAAATTTGTTATATTAGACGTTTTTGAGATATGAAAATCAACAAAATTAAGCCCTCCTCCGCCGCCTTCCCCTTCACAACTTATTTCAGAAATAATAGTCTTCCCAGAAGAAGTACAATGAGTTGCAAGCTGATATATGAAAGGTTTCTTTTGATATGAAGCCTCATTTTCGAGTTACATCTCTTAAACCCCTCTTCTCTTCCCTTTCCGCACACCAGACCCTTAAAAATTGATTTTTTACTTTCTTTAAAAATGTCCATTCCGATTTGATATAACCTTTAATGTTTTACCATGAGCGATTCCGAAGACAGTTTTCATAAAGTGAATATAATTTTCCGTTCAAACTTAAATTAGGCGTATTTCATAACAAAAATTGTACCAATTTTTTTTGGAATGCTAAGCAAGTAATTAATTGCAATGCAGTAAGTGCGGAAACGCCTTAAATGGATTTCGACACTTTAAATTTTAAAAACAACCAAAACTGTTTATTTCGCATAAATAAATTAATCTGCTTAAAAACAAGTGAACAATGCTTCTGAAATACTTGTTAACAGACACACGGTTCAGGTAGATATCATCAAGAACTTTTTCTGAATTATTAATTTTAGAAAAGGGTTAAGTCTGTCAATGCCATTCCTACAATGATTAACCGTTGGGGTTGGGGTTTGGGGTTGTATGAAAGGTAATTAAAATACTTTACCACCCCCATAGAACTCCAAAATATCGAGGGCCAGTGCCGGGAGCTATGTTAAAATTGGGGATGTATTCATATGAACTCAAAATCACTTGCGTCTAAAAGTTCAGATTAAAATCATATACCTATGTAACTTATCATTGCCATGATTTTTTTTAACGCCAAGGAAACCAACCAACACCTACACCAAATCCACATTGACATTTAAACATCTTCTTCACAACTACACTTAATAAAACCATAACTCACACTACTATACTCCCACTAAATAATTCCAAAGCTTAGCAACATTTTTTTCCAGTTTCAAAAGAAATATTTTAACTCTCTTAAACCCCCCTCATAAATTTTGCCCACTCGCCATGGAATCGAAATTTTCAAATTTTTTTTTATAAATAAAAACAAATCTACTTATTTATTACTGTGTCGTAACAAAATACAAAATTTCGATCATAATTTCTCGACTTTAGTACCAACTGAAGATAATATTAAGAGTTAACAAATTACAAAAAAAACACAGTTTCCAAGACATTGTAATCAACGTTCAAAGAAATACGAACAAAAATTTATAAAATGCATAAGCCAAATAAATTAAGTCTTCTTTAAAATTCTTAGGAGAAGTCATTTTAAAAATCACTGATATATTTATAGATTAGAAAAAATTTAAGACTTCCTACGATGCAAAAATATTGATTTGAAAATCGCTTTATTTAAATCAACAATCAGAATATTATCGTTTATTTTCATAACACAAATAAGAACCAAAATACAAATCTTCAGATTAATTGAAGAGAATGTTTTTTTAGTTAGCATTTCTTCAGCGGATACGGACAACTTTTGAACTCTTCTGATTAGTTGTTAATCAATAAAATATAGTTTCGAGCGAAACAATTTCACTTAGTCCGAAATCGATCTGTAAAACTTTCCATCGAAAATCTCCCCATTGATTAATTCCAACTAAAATTTCATAATTAATTGTTACAGTTTTTGCCATTTTAATTGATTTCGACAAGTCAGACAACATAAATAAGATTTAAAAAAAAAATCGGCCATGAGTACAAACAACCTCATGGAAAGTGGTTAAAAACTGCCTCAAGAAAGAACGAAGTTCTTCAGAAAGTAAATTGATAATGGGGTTTGCTACTGGAAACAGGCTTTTCCACACAGAAGTGGACTCAACATATTAAATAAATATTCAAATAGTATCAAATTGAGCGTTTCTTTAAATATAACATGTAGAAATTATTGACAATTAAGAAGAGCGGGCTGTATGTTAAAATGGGGGGATTTTATTAAATCGAATTATCGATAACATATTGTAAGACTTGATTTTTTCTCGATAATTATCTGGTTATGACGTGGTAAATATTATTTGTGTAGTTTAGTTGATTTTAATTAGAAACAATTGCAATAAGCATGTACTCTGAATTGCTACTCTTCGATTTTGATCATTTTTAAATCTGATAATATCAAGTCCAATCGATACCAATTTAATACAATGTTAGTTTTTGCATGTATTTGGCGTATAATGAATATGTGACGACTTTCTGGTGAATAGATATTTAAATATAATTTAGTTCATGAATTTTAACATTAATCCATGATTGGAAAACAAGTTTTAACTTTGTAAAGAAACTCAGTCGATTTCGAAATGTTATCCGGAAAACTTGTTTTACAATTTCAAAAATTGACTGTGAAAATATTTACCGAACTATACATTACAATGGGGTATCGTAAAATTAACATATTTCTATAGGAAAATAGGTTTTAATTTTTTATTGAAACGACTTATTTATTAGTCAGAAAATTACAGTGGAATAGTTTATTTTCCTATGATAACTAAATCTTTTAATTGTATAGTTTCTCAAAACAATGAATTTTGACTTGTGGTATCGATATTTAAGTGAGATCATTCTACGAATTGTATTTAGCCAGTGTCTAGTGACTAAGATAAATTTTATTTTACTGAATTTGACATATACACAGTAAAAAAAATCCATTGAATTTTACATCTTTTAGATAGTAGGCAAATATGCCATACCTTTCAAGTAAATTTACATTGGAATGTAATTTTCAATTTTCGGTCAGTAAATTTCAATTTGCAATCAGTAAATTTCAACTTCGAAAGCAACAAATTCACTGGATATTCTCTTGAATTAGCTTTCTTTAAGATACACCTATTTCTACTTCTAAAATTTATTTATTTTTGTACAGTTCAGTTGAAAAGTACATGAATAATTTACTAATACCAGTAATTTCGCGTAAAAGTGATTGAAACGTGTGCTTTTAGTTGAAAAAATGAAATACTGGAAATTTCAAGTAAAAATTTGATTGAAAATTCAATTTTTTAAAACAGCGTAGTTTTTTGCGCCCTAGTATTAGAGTGCATCCCAAAACACTCTACCGCTAAACATAATTTTTAAATTTTTGCGCTTATATAAAAATGTTCAATTTAAGCTATGCAGATTTTATAAAATTAAGGGCGAACGAGGTACTTTTAAGAATTCTTCTTTAAGTAAATGTGGCTGAATGCTGAAAACTTAGTATTGTAATTACAAACATAAAATACGAGTCCAACATAAAACGGATGAAAGAATTTGTGGAGCAGTGGAGCACGGAAGTGGTTGTACACGATAAGGTATCTTATAAATCACGTCCTATATCTTAAATTTAAAATCAAACAGCTTCAAAACTTATACTCTACCAGTAATGCGAATTTTAGTAGTTGGATATGAAGGAGGAAAGCATTGTGATTTATCAGAATGGTTAATGATAGAAAGAGGAAACCTGGTAATTATATAGGGCTGTTAAATTATAGTGACACGTTTTAAAAAAATTTTCCTACAAGGTAGTACGAAACTTGTATCGGGGGTTTTTTCGTTGTCTTTCAATAAAAGACGAGGGTTTAGTATATAAACGAGCAAAGGAAAACGTTCTGAATATTCTATCTCAAGAATCTCTAATTATAAGAAGTTGAAACTTGCTGGTTACCGAGCTTCAAGTACATCTGATAAATAATTTTTTTTTAATGAGAACAGCTTATGCTACAAAGTCGAAACTTGTTATATATACGGAATTATATTGGTTAAATAGTTTGGTAAAATCGAAATTACAAAATTTTTATGGAGTGATAGGTGTGGGGAGAGTAGGACGAATGTTTCACAAAATATGGCACATTGTCTACTTATATACACTTTAAGAACAGAATGTAAAAATACTCTGTATTAAAAGTAAAAATAAGTGCAGAAATAGAGACCGTATGTGATTGTGCGTCTTATTGATGTATAACCGTTTTTAGCGCACAAATAGATAATATTACACAATACGTTGGACAATTACATCTATTTTACATCCAAATGTTTTTAAATAACCGTTCTTATGAAAGTCGTTCGTTATAATAATAGTAACCGTAATATGTTTTTATTTCATTGTGACTCAATTCAATTTAGTACACCACATGTATTGTGAAATATCTCTTTAATTTATGATTTTACACTATATCTTCATTAAATGGAGAATTTTTACCTATAATAAAATGGGAATTTTACATAAAAAGTGTGTAATAATTGCATTCTCTATGTAATAATTAGGCCAACGATGATTATTGATTACACAGCTATTGTCCAATTATTTCATCACTGATGTGTATTGATTACGCATATGTTGTGTAATTATTACAACTTTTTTGTGTAATTTTCACTCTTATTACACGATCATGTAATTTTACCATTAGTATCGATGGAAAACAGTTGCCAACTACAATAATGGTAAATTTACTCCAATATTTCTTAGAGTGTACCTAAATAATACTTTACTTTATATTCTACCATATTTCTTTAGCTATGTCATTATGCGATTTGAAGTAACAAAATTGGACCGCTGAATCTGTATTTTTTTTAGAAATAAAAATGTTGCGCACAAATTTATATCATATATTATCAGCTGACTACAGTGTAAAAATTTGAATTTACTTTGTATAATTGAGGCTATGAGGGCAACAATGGCCTAACCCACACTGCACTATGCACTATAGTTGTCATTAGAATAATATAAATAATAGTTTTATATACTGCGGACAGATGGCAGCAAATCTTATTAGTGAGAAACATTTGTATAAAATATTATGGAAAAAAAATTGCATTTATCTCCAATAGGTATGCTGGTGGGTTAGGCCACTTTTGCTCTCATAGCCTCAATTGTTAGTTTTCAAGTAATAGAAACTTTAAAAGCATGAGAAAGTGCCAACAAATAAAATTATTGAGTTTCAAAGCTTGCATTTTTGGCAACAATATGAAAATTTTATAAAAACTATGTGACACTGAAGTTAATATATCAGTTAAAAGGGAACTGTATTCAAAATAAATTTCAGGGTAGCGCAAGCTGTTCAGTAAACATTTAGACAAAATCTAGTCACTAAAAAAAATCGAAGTCCCTGAAAAGCATGTGAAATCAAGAACTTCATCAGCTTTGTCGAAATTTCGAGAAATCATGGTTGAAATCTTAGAAAAAATTTCTGAGATATGAAATTTGCAAAAAAAATTTAGTTTAGTGGCGATTATATAGCGGTACCTACCAAAAATCTCGACATTACTACCTAATTAAAACAATTTTCATTAAACTTCCCAGAAACGTAACACCTTAACTTCTTGTAGTAAAACATGATTTTACTATACGCAGTTAAGTTCAAAATTAAAATTCCTATTATTAACAAAACCATAACTGACAATGACCTTACGTTTATAATTTTACAAAAGTTCTACTAAAAAGACAACCATAAAGTTTCTAAGCAAATAGATAGGCGCAGCTTATTCAAAAACAATCGGATTAAGATACGAATTTAAGACATAGAAAAATTATTTAAAAACTAATCAAAATATGCGGTCGGTTTATTCTTTGCCTAGGCGCCTCGACTTGGCAGGAGGTACTTTTCCTTAAGTCGCTTAAAGCAAAATCTAAATTTCTGCGGCTAATTCCGGTAAGAAGATCGAGACTATTGGGATTACAGGTTCCGGCAAACTAAGGATATGTAAATGAGCAATAACTGCTTAATAATTGAATACCTTTTGCTTTCTTAGAAGCATCCCGCATCGAGCGACCTTACATACTTTTTGTTCCCAAATCACGAAGCGTGTTACTCAGTGTGATGTGACCACTTAGCGATAGCCGACGGCATATTCAAATACTATGCTAATGGCTTTTCTACACTTAATAAAGTGAAACCAGTTCCTTTCATATCCAAGCCTAATAAGCCCCATTAAATCAAGCTGTTCTATAGCCTCCAAACACCAGGGTACTTACTTATGCGATCAATGGTGCGGCTTTTATCAAATCGAAATGAGTGAAACAGCTAGCAACTTGAAAACCATTCTACCGAAATCTCAATAATCAAAAAAAAATAGAAAATTTGGAAAATTCCTATCTGCACTCTTAACTAGGTTCAAACGCTCCGGTTCGTATATACTATAACACAAATTTAAACAACAAAAATTAACAAAATTCAAAAATAAACTGTTTCATCTTTGAGAAAACTAAAATTAGCTGCAACCAGAAAAACACATGCCCCTTGTTAAGGTTTGATTTATTATGAACCAATTCCACAAGACAGTGAATTCAACCAAAAAAAAAAAACGCACCAGAAAAACTTGAAAATTTTCTTAAAAAATAAAACAGCAAAAGGAACAAGATGGTCTGCTAAAAACCGCAAAAAAAAAATAATTAAAAATTTTTTAATCAGAAAAAATAACCAAATTAAAGTAAGAATGTTAAATTTGAGCAGACAGGATTTTTCGATAGTCTGAAAGGCCAACAAGAAGCAGACCATTTCCGCTGATAATGCGACTGATAAAATATCTGGGGAAAAGTTGAGACGTTTTTCGATTCAACACTTAGGCCGCGAGTAAATGGTAATGGCGCCCCCGATTTTAAATATTTTGACCCGACCGAGGAGGAACCATCGGCGATGCAGTTGTAGTAGTCAATACCATTAAAACTTGGCTTTGCGGCAAAGCCCCGCCTTAGATGCGCCGAAAAACCATTCGAATGTGTAAGTGCACTCACACCGTTTTGAGGAACCTGCTTCAGCGACAGATGCTGCCATCTCGCGGAATTCCAAGTAAACCGTTTGGTGGCTTTTGTATGTTTTTCACACATTCTTATAAGATAAAAAAAATCGCCTTCTTTCGTACAATTAGAGTTTTGGGCAATTTTTGACCGGTTTTGACCATTTTTTGACCAGTTTTAAACAATTCAAAACTTTTTTTCAAAAAAATTTGACACCAAGGATCCCGATAAATTCAAAATCTTGCATAGTGGCAATCAGTCCCAATCTCGTTCCAGGCTACTTAACCGCGTTCCATTTCGAATGGGCTAGAAAATCCCCGATAAGTAGGCACACTTCTATCTGCGCAAAACGAAAGACAGCCGCACATCATCGTCCAATAACTGACCGAACATCTCAAGGACACAAGGAGGGAAAAATCGGGAAAAAATCGAATTCCCGATAGATAGAAAAACTGCAAACTCCCCAAAACCATCATCGGCCACCAATTCCAGCGAAACTTTTGCATTTTTATTTTATTCGTCCTTGCTGTAGTCATGTGCGACGAAACTCACACACACGTCCTGTACGAAATGCTTCCAACTTTTCCATAGTTGGTACATTGCCCGTATCTTTGGCTCATCGGTTTTCCCAAAACAAAAAAAACCCAAGAAATAGAAACAACCAAGCTTAAGTTTTGCTTGCTCCAGCAACGCAAAATTTCCAATTACCAACAAATAGCAAAAGTCTGCCCGTTCCATCAGCTTCGGCTTCTCATTACGTTAAAAAGGATATGATCCGTCCATTTTCTGATAAAGTGCCACTGGAGAAAAGGAAAAATGTTTGCCGTGGCTCTTCGACTTGGGGACGTCCTTCTTATCCTCACCGGAACATTAGTCCGGGACTTCAATTTGTTTTTACTTAAAACTTGCAATTTTGTTGATTATAAGGTCGGTAGGTTGTCGGGTACGGGATAAAACCTTTGATCTTTAGATTGGTCTTAAGATTGATTGGATGGGTGTCGGTGTGTTCTCTATCGACTCGACTAATATCCCTCACCCTTTAATAGCTCACTTTTTTCCCTTTGGGAATGATCGATATTTTGGGGGCGGTGACGTGATTAGAAAACCTGTCGAACAACCAGATTTGACGGTACGAGAAGGTCTTTGGTCGGTGCTTACGATACTTTGTTAGATAGTTCACCCAGCTATCGGATCTAGAGCAGAATTTGATGCTAATTTTAAGCTAAAAAAAATCGATTCGGGTGATAGCAAAATGGAAGGGAAGCCGCCAAAAGAGAATATCGGCGCACGTGTTTTTCGAATGAATTTCGAGTTAATTACGTAAAAGGAGGATGAATAGTTCCACTTTTGTTTCGGTGTGGTTCTCGTGTATAAAATGGAAATTCCTCTTGTTCATTGCAGAGAAAATGGCTCCGAAAAGTTGGAAATATTTGCCCGGGGAATTAATGAAAGACTTAAATGAGCCGAAAAGACTACACTGTTGAATGGAGTCAAGGGTTTGATTAGATTGGATTTTGTTAAGAACTTTGTTTAAATTTGAATAACTCTATAGTATCTACCCCAATTTTATAGATAGGTAGCAACTGTAAGGATTTGGAGTTGTTTATTCTCTTGCTAGATAAATTATGCGAATTATTCAATCATTGATTTTATCTTCTACTACTAAAGGTTGTTAGCTTATTACACTGTATGCCATTCTGTAAAATATTTTACTAAAAAAATTTGACGAAAATTTATGTCAAATTTTTTTCGTCAAAGTAGATTTTGTGTAGAATGTTGCAAACACAAATTTTACAATTTCACTATCTGACTGTATTTCCCAAGAAAAATAGTCAAATATTCGACAGCATGTCATACAGTGTAATACTTGCTTTATACTGTATGCCACTTTGTCAAATATTTGATTTTTTCGATGACAAATACAGTCAAATGGTGTAATCGTCAAATTTGACATCATTTGGCTAGGTCGGTACTAGCTGAAAAATTTATTGAACATAAAGTGTATTACAATAACTCGTTCCGATGGTTATTGTGAACCACGCTTAAACGTCAAATAATTTTTGCCATTTGTTTTGACATTTTGGTAGTTCAATCTTTGGAAAATTGTTGGCACGGTGCATCATGAATAGATTATCAATTGTAGAACGTGTAAAAATTGTTGAGGCCTATAACGTGGCCAACCCAACAATGGAATTATTGCAGCGAAATCAATTGGCCACCGAGATCGTGTGATTTGACGCCGTTGGACTTCTTTCTTTAACATAACATAAATTTATTTCAATTTTTTAACAAAGAATTCGTACAATTAATTAGAATTTCAGTGATAAGATTTTATATCTTTGCATCTGTAGTTACAATTTAGTTTTTTACTAAAATTAGTGGACTTCTTTCTTTAGGGTTATCTCAAAAGCAAGGTTTACGCCAATAAACTTACTACCAATCATCAACTGAAGGGCGAGATAACAAACCATATTGGTCTAATTGAGGAGCAATTACGCCGTGATGTCATCAAAAATTTAGACAAACGGGTCAAGGTCCTTTGGGTCGAATTAAAATTATATATTAATAGATATAGTATAGATTTATAAGAATTCCGATTTCTGCCCTGTTATCGACAACCAGGTCTATACCATACATGAGAATACAGAGCGATTGCAGCAGTCACTAAAAACAAGGCTAAAAAAGGTGACCAAAATGGTGAAAATGGTTATAAAAAAAAGTTAAATCTAGCTGTACAACTTTTGACAGGTTGTCAAAAGTATCAAATCACAAAGCCAAGTTCTAGCAAGAGGTTACAAACAGTTTGGTGATCCGGATGGTTGGGCCGAACGCAGAGCGAAGTAACGTGTAACCTGGCTAAATACCAAAATATGCGCTCTGGACAAGGAGCGGACGAACCTGTCAAAATTAACTAAATTTGAATTGTGGAACACAACAGAATCTCGAAACTCAATATTCGCTCAAAACACCGCTTACATTTTTTTTTTAATTTTAACTTAATGGTAAACTAATTTTGGCTCTCCTTTACATTTGAAACAACACCATGACTGAAAATGAACGCAAATGCAAGATGTGTCATGTGCCGACTTTAACGACCTACCTACAAATTGTGTAAGTTTCCATATTTTTCTCTGTTGTCTATGCCTATGACAACCATTCACAAATTCTGGCTGTGACACAGTCTCTGTGTCTAATGTTTTAAATATTGATTTTAGATAGTGAAATGACAATTGAACCAGTCCTTACAAGATAGATTTAAAAATGTACAATAAAAACATTCACCAAACCATAAGATAGTAAATTGTACAAAATATTCAATTAAAAATAAAATTGTATATTTACTGATGCAACTTACCACATGTGATGAAACTGCAAGTGAAACTTGTACGGTACATATTTTTATATAGCAAGCTCTGCAAAAATAATAAAATTTTCATATAATTACTTTATTACAAATTGATAAGCAAATTAACGAGGTAATTAAATTTTTTTTATTATCAAATAATTAATAATATTTAATACGAGTATCAACCTATACAAAATTACGGTAATGTTGATCGTAGATACAATTGTTTTTTTTTAAATTCAGGCGTTCCGGCACTTTTTCGCACTTAGTGACTTTTTCACTAAAAGCAAGAAATTATTTTTTATTTTGTAAAATTGAGTTTTAATGGCTGTACTCGTATATAGCTAAACTGCGGTAGTTTTCCGAAACTACGAAGCTCTAAATATTGAATTTTAATAATTTCGGTTTCCGGTAATTTTATCGTCTTAGTCTTCATACCTCTACCATTTCACAATGAATTCAAGCTACGATTATACTCATGACTCGTATTGATCCAATATGAATAAACTGTGCATGTTAAATGTTATGCTTCTTGACATAAGATCATAAACTTATTAATTTGAGTTTTGGATGCATCCTTCATATAAAAGTCATCTAAAATTTTATATCTACTCGTACCTACAAGTAGATAAGATGTATAAACATAATCCTTGCCTCTCATAGTGATGTTAAAATACCTTAATGCTACCAAAATATTAAGTTGGACGGTCGAGTATCCCATGTGTGCTTCCTAGCCGAAAATGATAAAACTAAATTTGTTTTTTGAACAATTTGCATATCGGATACATCGTATAATTGAATTTTTATAGTTGACCAATTTTTATATGAAATCTATAATGGTCTTTTCTTGGAGTACTGCCAATTTTATTTAATTTATTTGATAAAGTTTTTGCACAACGATCTCCAATACGATGGATTTTATCCGTTCATAATATTTTGCATTTGATTTCCATGTTTACAAAATATCCTCAGACGCAAAATGTACTTCGATTTTGAAAGATAATAACTTTGATTTTTATGTAGTAATAATAGAAATTTTACAATTTAATGTCATTAATACCTAGGAAGTATAATGATAAAGTAGGTATTAAAAAAAGAACAGATAAAGTTTCCAGAAAAATTAAAATCCCGCAAACAGTCTGATCGAAATTTTATTATTTTTTTGGACAGAAGTTTAGAACGTGTTTAAAGCTGAAACCCAAAAAAAGTACCATTTTAAATAGCCTTCTGATTATTTATTATATGTAAGTTGTGAGGCTCATAGTAACTTGCACCGCCCTCAGTATTAAACCCGTTCTGGTTTTCGCCCCAAAAAACAATAGGGTATCGTTCAGGGTATTGGTAGATTTATCATTTACTTGACTTTTCAATTTCAATAAAACATAGGACCATAAGAGAGAAATATAAAAAAAATTAACCCGATTTTCGACGGTTACATGGAATGCCGGTTAGAATAAAATACAATTCGATATCTCAGACATATATTTCGGAATTCGTAAAAATGTACATTATCACATTACACTCCCACATAAGTAATTCCGAATTCGACAGCTCATTTGAACTTAAAGATTTGACGGAATTCGTTAAAAATTACAGAAGCGCCTTATACCCACTTGGAGGTTGAATTTAAGAGTTATTATTTTGCCATTAAAGCCGTTATACGTAGAAGCAAATTCAATTATCTTATTAAACTTGAGAAATATATCGGAATTAGTAGAAACGTACACAACTTTCTTACACCCCCGAGAGTGCAATATCGAAAAATATGGAAAGCAATTTCTCGCTTATATCGACGCACAATTTCACTTTTTTGGCGTTTTGTGACCCTGAAACGTAGAAATAAAAATAAGGGTAGAACATTTTTTTTAAAGTTTCTGGTTGTTCACAATAACTTTATTATTAAAATATAATAAAGTAAAATTTAAACACGAACATGTATTACATATGCTTGATTTAAATTTTTAAAATTTTTGTAATAATAGCTTCAATTTTTTTATATCATTTTTTGTGAGACTACAATCGAAAAAAAAATTAACTCCAATCAGAGCTCTTATAAATTGTCTACTGTAGACTTGCTAAAGTCGCTCTCAGACATTTATTGCTCTATGTGCACACGGTTCCGAGAGCACGTTCGCCCAAGTTTAGCTCTAGCCAGCAAATGGTTAATGTACACGTATACTTGCTAGAGTTGAAATTGCGCAAGAAAGTTCCTATCGGTTCCGACATTTTTCTGCAAGTGAGTTGCATTGGAAGTACGACGCGACATTTGTGTATTAAGAGTAGACACAAGAGAAACTACGTACACGGATAAGCAAGATTTTTGTCGTGCTGCTTGCTACAGTAAAATTACTGCAATTTGGCAGTTAGTGTAAACATCGCAGCAAATTACTCTAGCAAGAAATGTCGCAAGTTACTTGCTAGTGTCCACGGGTCTTTAGAGGTTGCCTCCTCCTTGAGAACGATTATGTTTTTTCCTTCACCTGTTTAAACTTCGAAAGATTGGTGATTTTTGTATAGGGCACCGGGCAAGTTGAAACGGTCGACTTTACAAGGAAACCATAACGGGTTTGCCCGGTAGTTTGGACATTTTAACAGCAGATATGAAATTTACTTGCATTCATTGAGCCATTAACAACAAAAAATATAATATATTAAATCTGAATCTAAATAGTAATTTTAATAAAACAATAAAATAAATAGGATATGCTCACTACAGTAATGCCCAAAAAAATTGGAAGTGTATGTTATAGGTTGTAACTAATTTCTTAAGTAAAAACAGTAACACACTGTTCTCCCCTACCGAAAAAATAGAGAATTTGAATTGTATAGGCTTTTGTAATAAGAGCCAAAAAAAGTTAACCGATTCGATATTTTATCAGATCTAAGCGATAGGTGAAATTTATAAAAATATATTCAACCCTTTTTTACCCACTTCGAGGTTGAATATCATTTAATTCTGAAATTGAAATTTTAAACGTTTAAATAACGATCATGTAAATGCCAAATCTAATTCGATATATTTTTTTTGAGTTCCGCGTGTATAAAATCAAATTGTTATGCTTAAAACCTTTTTTCTTTGACGCAACAGCCCAAATCGGTCTCGAAAACAATATTTTTCCTTTAATTAATTTCTGTCATAGTATTAGCATGAAAAAAAATCCCGCCTAGAAAAATATTTATTTACGGATGGATATCTTACAGATCAGTTTGATTTATCTGAAAATTGCATTTATTAAGCATGTATTAGTTTTAAATAAAACTAAACTATGCATGTATTACCTATAACTCTGTATGCCACTATGTCAAATGTTTCACTACTCTCTTCGGCAAATGCAGTCCAAACTGTTCAAATTTTTGTTTGCCTCATTTATGCTTTGCTCTGTACAAGAACTCTTTTGATCGAAAAAAATTGAATGAAATTTTTCTAAATTAGTCATGGCTTACTGTGTAACACAAACTTTAGTCAAGCAACATCAAAATAACCGGCAGTTTGAAAGAAATTGAAATTTCTAAATTCTCGAACTAGTCCCATGTACTCTACAGAATTAATTAAGCAACTCTCTCTACTGTAAATAAAATCAAACAATGAAAAAACTGTAAAATTTTATAAACTAAATAAAAAGCATCCCAACCCTTTCCGCTCCATTTAGGAAATGCTACGAACTGAATCCAAACCCTATCATCAGCCGAAATGGAATCAAAGTTCTTGATTAACAAATTTCAGCTAAACAATTCACTTAATATCAATGAAGCGTATTTTATTATATTTCTCCTTAAAGCAGAAAGAAGAAGACGACGATCCGACCAGGACCTAGAGTTGTATTAACCCAAGAATTGTGCTCGTCCTGAGTCAATCCCCCCGACATAAATAGCAAAATTTGCTTAATTTTTGCTTAAAACTTGTGTAGTAGAAGATGTTAATTATATCTACGGACTATTCTCATGCGCCTTGACTCTTCTTGACTTTCATAAGAATACGTTAACCAGAACTAAATGAAGGTCGAAAAATTAACTTCAATTTCTAGACGAAATGATTAACGCTCCCAAACAGGCAATTCCGAGTCCCTATCTCATTTGCCCAGTATCCGAAGAACAAGTAAAATTTTCCCAATTTTTCTTCGACTCAGCACATGCCCACAAAGTTTTCTGGAAAAACACTGTAAAGTATAAAGGTGCCATTGCTACGTTGTTCTATCCATGAAAAGTACCATCTCCATCGAAAACGGAGCGTGGAAAAGGAGCGAAACCTTTAAAAATGCTAATGTTACATTTTTCTTATGGAACCAATCAACATTTTGTGCCCTTAACAATGTAAACCCTTTTAGAATACCTAAAAAGACGACTGATTTGAACTAGAAAGTATATTTTGAATGTCGTTGGCAAACGAGATCACCATCGGTTTATTATGTAGATACACACTGTGACAGTCTTTCTACGACGAAAAAAAGATACAGCTCCTTTTTTCGAGTATTTTGTCCGGGGTTTTCGGGAATATTCAAGTGGAGGATACTCAATTTATGGAACAGGATTTTGTTTTTTCTCGTCTTTTTCGGTCTTTTACTTGGTCTGGTCTCGAGTGAACACTGACTGAATATTGGAGAATTATGCATATGGATAATATTGAAATTAAGATTGGTCGCCATGATGTGGGAGTTTGTCCGCAACGCATTGCCAGAACTGCGGCACTGGCTTATTTTAAATAACAGATCGATTTGTTATAATGGAATTCCTAAAAAAACGAGCAGATATTATGCAGAACAAACCGATATTTGGATCATAAGATATTTCAATCTAGATATTCAACGAGAAGCTACTAACGCATGAATGATTGAATATAGACAACACAAATTACCTTATCTTATGTTCCGTGCCATACTTAAACTAACAAAAATTCATCACAGTTGCACACGTCTTCAAAGAAAATGTTCACATGAACAGCACACATCACCTGCTGAGCTAAATTACTCGGATAATGCGCTAGACTAGTTTCGAAAATAAGCCTCCTTTTAACCCCCAATCGTAGTGAATTTATTTAGTATTTCGGTCTAAAATTAAACACCAGACTATATCACTGAGCACATTTTGTTTACAACTGACTTTAAAATAACACATCATAAATTAAATTATGTTTTGTAACAAGAATATACCGCAAATATTCCTTGAGGTAGTACTTAGTGTACACCTAATTATGTCTACTTACAAGATAATTTATTGAAATTAGCTTTGTGGCTTGAAGCAAGCAATCGGAAATAGCGATAAATTAAATTCTTTTTTTTCATCAAAGGGAGTTTTGTTATATTAAGTCAATAATTATTTTTTTAAAAGGTCATGGTTTGGACATTTTAGTTCGTAGACCCCTCTTTATCAAGTTTAAATGGACAAAGATTGGAAGGAAAAATATTTTTACAGATGATTTAAAAAAAACTACTCTATTGGCACAAAGTTCTATACTCTATTAACACAACGCAACTAAGAGTACGACAAAGATAATATTCGTTTTACGAATTCCGCTATATTGTTATATTGTTTAGGACTGAGAAGATACCGAAAAAAAAATTTAAATTCAACCCCAAAAGTATTGAAAAGAAGTTGTAAATATTTTCACGAATTTTGCCTTATCTCTGAGATCTGATGGGTTATCGATACATTGACTTTATTTCTACGGGATCTTATCTAAAGAATCTTGATTTTTCGATATTCAACCCGCAAAGGCGTGAAAGGGCTAAAATATATTTTCACGAATTTCGCCATATCTTTGAAGATCGATATATTGATTTTGGTTTTTTAGTTCCTCGAACTTTTGACTCAAAGGATCTTGCAATGCTTTAATATGGTACCTAAATACACATAATTGAGACTTCACGGAAGAATGATAAATTTATGTTGAAAAAATACTATGATGCCATAAAAATCGGTATAAAGTTGAAAGTGTTCTGAAAGCACTGATAAATTAAGGTATTAAATATAAAAAATCTGTCAGGGCAAATTTATCTGCAATTTTCGAATTTTCACAAGATATTTTGCATATAGGCTTAGTAATTCAGTACCAAATACACGATACAACGGTTGTACCATTTATTGGCCCGATTTGTCGTTGCATGCGGCGATTGTATCGTGTATGCGCTTGTTGAACCGATATTGCACGGTTGTACGCTCTCAACCGAAAACCTGCGGTCGTTGGACAGATATCGCAACAAAACACGTCGTTGTATGTTGTATCGTGTATTTGTCGCTTTACTCAAACTACAGACAACTTTACACCAACCTTGATTCTCGTTTAGGCATTGCTGCCATACAAGTCGTCATTAAGCGTGCGATTTTTTTCCCAAAACCACTGTGTACGAAGAGATTTGTCCGAATTTAATTGTCTCCGTCTTTCGAGACGATGCACACCGGTATACCCATATGACATGCAGGCGAGCAAAACAATAAAGCAGTGATTCTCAAATGATTTTTGCAATTAGTAAATTTTCTGTTGCGGAAAACGACCAAGTCATGTTTATCGTCCAGCTATGAACAATAAAAAAAAATATATCCTACAAATGTTCTTTATATTAAATTTATTATCCCCACCATACACCACACTTTTTTTTCATTTTATAAGGCAGATATAACTAAATTTATTGAAATTAAAAATTAGTGAACGTCATACGAAAAAATTTTTATTCGTAGCGAAGGAGGGAGATTAATTAAATTATTTTTATACATTTTTTTTTTTTGCGTGAAAATTGAACTAATAAAATAATCCTATTTAAGAACAACTGTCAAAATATGCAACGTAGAGGAAAAGTTGTAAGTTTTTATATTTCTCAAAGAAACCATTGGCTTGCACATTCCGATTGTAAAAATTCTAATAAAACGGGTTTTTGTAAACAATTTCTATAATTTCTTTCTTGCTTATGCAAAAGAAGAATAATATCAAATGTAAAGAGAAATTCAATGTGTGCTTAGGAAGTATAAAATTTCATTATTTAAACGTAAAACCAAGCTCAAGAATTTCATACTGAAGGGGTAAAGGTAATTTTCCAATTTTCCAGCTACGTGTCGAGACTTAGATAAGACACTTTTATTTTGCCCTATCGACTGAGAATTATCCAATACACCTACGTAGTGCAAGTACATGGTATATGCATTTTATTATTTTTTCTTCAGCTGTACAACAATCAATCAATACCTTACTGTCCAGTTTCCGTTCAAAGCAACGTCCATAACAAGAATAGAACTCTATACAAAAAATGGCGAAAGTTAATATCCTTATAAACCAGTTTGCTTGAAGGGATCACTGTAAATATGGCAG
Source organism: Beris morrisii (assembly GCA_951812415.1). NCBI lineage: Eukaryota > Metazoa > Arthropoda > Insecta > Diptera > Stratiomyidae > Beris > Beris morrisii. The sequence continues at coordinate 9,350,492 of OX638312.1, read as the reverse complement.
ATATCACAAAAAAAAATGCCCTTTCTTCATCCCTTCCGTTAGAGACACATTGAACAGTCAAAGGTATCGTCCCCTAAAATATGGTAGCAAGGTAGTGTCAAAGATGACAACACGAGGAGTGCACACCATTACCCACAATTCGGTAATGAAAAGGGGACGGCATTGCTTTTGATACGACTGTTTCTTGCAACTTTGTATCTACGATTTCAATTAAAAAAATATCTCGTTTTATTAATACGGGAAAACAATATGATGTCAAATAGAACCGGCCCGTATCCATGACTTTAATTCGTGGGGATTATTAATGTTAACATAATAACTAAATTTGATGGGAATGCAGTCGGAAGCAAATAGAACCGGAAAGAGTGGGCCAATTCATTTTATTTTACGTCTAAAGTGATGGCTAGAACTCGAGCCTCAGTGTAAGTACGGGCTGGAAATTTAATTTAATTTAATTTAATTCGATGGTGCACAAATATTTAATGAGCACTTTTGGGAGAAATTACTATAATAATCCAATTTGCATTGGTTTGGTAACATTTGGCTTGACAACACATCTAATGTTTTGCGTGACATTGCAAATTTTTAAATATGGATTTGTGTTGAAGTTTAATTTTTGAACTTTCAAAATTTATATGTTCGTAATAATTTTATCAAAATTAAATTTATAAACAGTAAGTATACAGAGTCTATTGTTATAAAGTTAGAAAAGAGACGTGTCTTGCAAGGGTAAAAAACTGAGTAAAACACATATCCCTAATTTTGTACCATTTTCAAGATATCTTGATTTTAACCATTTTTGCCATATCTGATATTTATATAAATTACTACCGAACCGCTAATGTTATTCAAATAATTTGTTCGCCAAATATGTGTAATTTTTAAATATTTTGCATGTTATGGAACATCGAATTCTATCCATTTTTATTACAATAAAAAGAACAAATATTAGGTTAACGTCATTTATAAAAAAAACGAGATAGATGACTATTTTTTTCTTGGTGTAACAAAATCTTATTTTGTTACTTTTAATTCTGAGATAAGTTTATCCCGCTAACAAAACTAGTTAAGAAGTTCTCTTCATTTAACTGAAACCATTTCAGTTAAAGTGTAATTAAGACCACAATTTACTGAATCGAGACAGTTTACAGCTTTATTTAAATCTGAATGAATAGCATTTCTCTTCTAGGAAATTGAATTGTTTTTTAATCAATTAAAAATTTTCATTATCATTTAAATTTAAATTTATATACACATATAAAATTCTTTTTCCTTAAGTATATATTTTAGTTAAGTCATACAACATTTGAAATTGCTGCATGCCATAAATTATACTAAAGCTGTAAAGATATAGAAACATGTCAAATCACTTAAGCATCTTATTGTATCTAAACAAAAATGAATTTTACGGATAAAAAAAAGAAAAAAGAAAAAAAAACATTAAATTATAATATGATTATTCATTGGACGGGTCCAACGCCGTATTAGTAAAGATGCAAGTCAAATTTAAAGATTGAGTGCTCAAAATATCAGAAAGGCATCCTAGTTACACTTTATTAAGAAAAATAATTTGCTCAAATGGTTATATCGTCTGTATTAAAATAATATTGGAAAGTGCAGAAGATAGGGCTATAAATTTACCCTTGTAGAAAAGTTGATAAAATAGACTTATAAAATTAAAGGGAAAAAATCGGTTACCGATTCGGATTTTCAGTTTAATGACAGTGAACAAAAATCTGCCAACAGTCTGGGCGCAGCTTTATTTTTTTTTGGGTAGAAGTTCGGAACGAGTTTAATTCTGAGATGCGGTGAAGTTTACTATGTGACAGAAAACCTAAAAAAAAGTTCGGGAAGTGGATAGAATGGGGACGCGCTAGAATACTTACGCCGCTGCCACATATAACATATGAATTACAAAATACTCCGGGACGCAGTCTAAGTCGTAGTAAATTATCAGTTGTTACGTGATTAGAAGGCTATTATATAAAAAGTCTGTGGAAGTGAAAACCAATCTAATATCTCTTAAATCCTAAGAAATATGTCGAAATAAATATGTTGGAGTTGAATATCTAAAAATCCTGAAATCAACATTTTGACGAAGCCTTAGGAAGTAAAAATTAATTCGATATCTCCTCAGAACTAAGAAATATGTAGAAATTTGTGAAAATATATGCACCCCCCCCCCCTTCTATGCACCCACTTTGAGGTTGAATATCCAAAAATCCTGAAACAAGTTTTTAGATATATTTATATAAAATAGGCCTGAGGAAGTGAAAACCAATCCGATGTCTTATCACTCCTAAGAGATATGACGGAATTCGTGAAATCGTGTTCAACCCGTATATACCCTCTTAGGGGAAAAAACTTGAAAACAAGTTTCAGGTGATTATTTAACAAGCCCGTGGAAGTAAAAAGTTATTCGATATCTAATCAGACCAGAGGGATATGGCTGAATTCGTGAAAATGTATACAACTCCTTTACACCACCTTGGGGGTCGAATTTCAAAAAATCCTGAAAACACTTTCTACGTATTTATATGAAGAATCCGTAGAATAAAAACGAATTCAATATTTGGGAAGACCTATAAGATATGACGAAAATCGTGAAAATATATGCATTCCATTTTCACTGATAATTTTTTTGGCCCCCCTTCCGAACTCCATTGGATATTTGTATTTTTTTTTATCTGAATTACCTTTCTAGTTGATTTACATATAAATACCAAGTTTCAACTTTTTAGGATAAGCCGTTCTATATTTAGGAAAAACATCCCTCACCCCCGTACTATACTATCCCTATAAAAAATTATATTTTTTCAACATGCTACTACTATAGTTCCATCTAAATACCAAGTTTCAGCTTTATATCATTATAAGTTTTCGAGATATAAAATTCGGAACTTTTTCCTCTTCACCCTCTTCCTCTACACCCACACCCCCAAAACAAATTTTTCTGCTAGGGGTCTATTAGGCCTACTTCTGGTAAAAATTTTAAGTATCTATCTTACACTGTTCTTGAGATATGAGACGTGATTTTTTAGTAAAATGCTTATCCCCTCCACTTCCATGGTCCACCAAAAAATATGTTTTTTAATAACTAAAAATACAATTTAAATCATTTACAGCGCTATTATTAACCAAATTCTAACTTTGATAAAAAAAAAAACTATAAAGTTCCATACAAATGAATGGAATGAAAATATGAAAGATTGCACCCATATTTCCTTGTTGTTGAGCTCAAACAAACAAAAATACAAATACTACAAACTTAATATTGGGCAATAAGTCTCATATGTGACTCTTTTCTATTATAACTCGGCACTTTCAATATATTGTAAAATTTCCATACACGATTTCAAATCACGTCTGGCGCGAAAAATCACCCTGAATTATTAAAACTAATATTCTACATGTCGAAATTTGAATATTTTTCGAACAAAGACCACGTGTTGTTCCATCAGTTTCGCGCATATGTCAAGGATTTTCCAAAAGAAAATACCAAAATGAATAATGCAACTTCATCTCAGCCATTTTTCCACCTTATTTTCGCAATGGTAGTTCATGTGGTCATGAATCACGAAAACTCTATATAACTACCTGTCCAACTCCGCAGTATTCTCATATAACCACTTGTTAATTCCGGAGCAAATGGATATTAAGAAAAACCAATGGACTTCATCAGTCCGAGAACGGAAGTCAATAATTCTTCTAGTTTCTTCATATAGTATATTAACATCGTCCAATTTAAGGTAAGTCTATAATAAGAAAGAAGGATGAAACCAACAAAACAAATAAAATACCATCAGTTTTTTTTGCTTCTCTTCTACCTTAAAACCTTCTTTTGGAGAATTGCACGATGTTAGGGTGAACAGAAATTTTTTGGGGGGACGATGGCATAGATATAAATGTTCCACTCTTTTCCAATGATACCTCTCAGGACCCATATATATGAAGTTGAGTTGCCGCCGTCATGGCATAAATATAAAGGGCAAATGGTACAAGCTACCTAAGTATAGTTACATCCATCCATTCACCATATTTTCATCCACTATGCCCATGTTTGTAGCCAAAGTCACGTATATTTTATTTATTTAGCAAAATAGATTGGGGTTGGACCAAACCTTATATGATATTCACTGGCTGTACTAGTCGTATATATGGAAATTTAGATCCCACATACACGAACAGTATCTAAGATGGTACCTAGTAACAAGAAACTTCATCACTTTAACTTTACACAGGTTTTTTTATTGAGTAGAAAACATTTTTTTTTATCTAAGAGATTATTTTTGAAATTTTCTAAATAGGATGAATATCGAGAATATTCTTGCGATATAGATACAAGTAATAAAATATAAGATACACTAGATATCTATCATAAACCAATCAAATTTAAAAAAGAGTTTAATTCAAGAGACAAAGAAATTCATTAATTGTAATTTTTTTTTTCAAACCTTTTAATAAAGAAATATAAAATAAGGGAAGGATCCTAACTAACCTTGGATTCGATTCAATTTATAACAAACGACCAAGCGAACGAATTAAATGGGTATACAATTTAAATGACATTTTAGGATGCAGTTCATAGAACCGAAAATTTACCAAGCGTGTGATGCCTCTAATGCCTAAAAATCCCATATCCTATTCTCATGTTAGTTTTTAAATAATTTTTTTTATCAAACCTTTACTCATACAGGAAAAAAAGTGTCCTTACTAAACTGAAACACACTAAACTAAAACACACACTAAATAAAATTGCACATCATCATAATGAAAAAAAATTAAATTTGAGCCGGCCGATGAAATTAGTGATTAATGATATGCTTAATCGTTCATCAATTCTAGGTCTTCTTTGCACACACTCACTATTACAGAAATGAAGAAAAAAACACTGCGACTTTCGTAAGGAATCAGTGCTGCGATCAGAAAATTAATGCACGAATTTGATGAATTTTTACATTAATATTATAGCTATAAATTCCGATTTCATCAATATTACGAACAAAAGCATTCATGAAATTGATGTAAAATATGTGTTATTATAAATTTTTTTTAATATTGTTAATATCGGGTAAATTATAAAACATTTACACAATGTGTTCATTGTTTGAACATTTAATACATGATACATTGTTATTAAATATAATGAAAATATTTTCATCACAGTTTAGCGCCAATTTGCGTTGAAAGTTTTCGATATAATGATATAAATATAAATTATCACTATGAACAAAATCATTAAAATATGTTCGTTGTGATGGCAAATTATTCATATCATCGTTGTAATCAATACAAAATATGTAATCGATGATTTCAATTAGTATTTGTGTACATTATTAAAATTAGAGTCATAATTTTTATGTAGAAGTCGTAAATCATGAAAAATATTCAATGATTTTCTTCATTGTTCCAACGATTTTTACATTAATCCAAATTATTATGAAAGGGATTTCTTTCAGTGTTTGTACTTATGAAACGATGTGTGCATCAAATATGTTATTATGAATACTGACAATTTAGATACTAGTGAATAAACTAATAAAATTAAATACTTTTTTCTGTAAATATCTAAGGCAATATTAACTGACTAAAAATTTCATGTAACTGTATTACATTTTTTTTGCAATTATCAGTTTTTCTGTTATTTTATTTCTACGACTATTTTTTTCATAAAGCGTTTTCTTTTCATGCTACTACTGACAAATTGCAAACTAATTTTTTGTGATTTATTAAACGCATTCCACTTTTTGTTATTTCACATAGCATTAGTAAGTCTTTCTCCAGAATTGGAGGCAATTGTAGATTGGGGATTGCTGTGACGTCGAAAACTCAGAGATTTTAAAGTGACCCTAACATGCAAAATCTGGCCACAGTCTGGTCGCAATGTTATTATTTTTTGGGCAGAAGTCTGGAATGCGGTTAATAGTGAGATACGGTAAAGTTGTGTTCAAACTTTTAATAGATATTTTATTTATTTATTTTTTTCAATTTCATTGGAATAAAGAATCGGCATAGCCCTTTAGGGTTGAATATCATAAAATTCTAAAAAACAATTTTTAGGCGATTATATACATATAATAGAAATCATATTAAAGTAAAAAACCATTCGATAAAAACCATTCGACCTAAAAGATATACGAGTATGTCGGAAGTCATAAAAATGCGCACAACCATTTTACATCACTCTAGGGGTTGCTAATCGCAAAATCCTGTAGGTATGTATGTTTAGGCGATTACATATAAAGCACTTAGAATGTGAAAGAAAGTGAATTAAAAATCTCATTAGACCTAAAAGATTTGACGGAATTAGTGAAAACTTACACAACCACATTGAAAGTTGAATATCTAACAATGCAAAAATTAGTTTTTAAGCGATTATATTAAATATCTTTAGAACTAGGAGCGAATTTGATATACGATTAGGCAAAATAAATATTATGAATTCGGAAAAACCTACAGGACTTTTAACCTCCTTAGAGGTGGAACATCGAAAATAATGATAAAGTAATTAATGCTATGTGATAAAGTAATTAAAGAAGGTTGTGGAGGATTTGATTGTTTAATAACTACGAAAGCAATTTTTTTTGAGAATCGTGGTTTTCGCACAAACACTTTTGAAGATGCCAACTAAACAGGGGGACTTTTAAAAACTCGGTGACCACTCTATGCATTGCACCAAGAAAGTTATGTCTACTCAAAATGCACTATTTCGGCAATTGAACTGGGCCATTATTAAATAGTGCGTTACTATATTAATAATTATAAATCCCACGATTTTATTGAATTGTTTAGTACATCGTACAACACAAAAGCGTACACAATAAAAAACATCCATTGAATTTTACATCTTTAGTAGGCAGGATAGTAGGCAAATATGCAACACCTTTTCAAGTAAATTTACATTGGGATGTAATAGACAATTTGAATGTATTATAATTTTCAATTTTCGGTCAGTAGATTTCAATTTACAATCAGTAAATTTCAACTCCGAAAGCAGAAAATTCACTGGATATTCTGTTGAATTTACACTCTAAAATTCTAGTGTATAATAAGCACTTTTTAAGATACACGTATTTCTACTTCTAATATTATTTCTTACTTACTTACTCTTAATAAAAACCCTTGGCTGTAGGTAGGAATCGAACCAGCGAAAAATTCTGGTTTTGCTGCATAGGCCAATGTGCAATCGAAGGCGTTTCATTTTCATTTCAATAGAAAACAAAATCGAACGAAACGTCCAACTTCGTGGATTCATATATTACATGTTTTTCGTTGTAAAATTCTAATAGATAAGTAGAATTAAACGAAAAATAACGTAATTTACAATTCATATATAAATATAGTTAATTTTACACGAATGTCGCGTAATTTTGTGAGACTTTTCATGCAAATTGTACGGTTCAGTTGAAAAGTAGATGAATAATTTACTAATACCAGTAATTTCGTGTAAAAGTGCTTGAAGTGAGTACTTTTACTTGAAAAAATGAAATATACTGGAAATTTCAAGTAAAATTTGGATTGAAAATTAATTTTTTTTAAGTGTATTTCAAAACGGCAAATACTCTTTTTATTGGAAACGAAAAGGTTGAAACTATTGTTGCCTCATGCATTGGACCAAAACCTTTTGATTGTTCATATCTGAAAGGACATCTTCTTGTAAACTAAAATCCTGAATCAAATTTAATTTGCTTGGAATAAACTGTTAAACGAACTATCAGCTATTCCGTCTCAAATTTCGATATATTCCTGTATAACCTACCAATAGTACCAAAGTTGAATAACATTTCCTGACCTCATATCAATTCAAATAACTATAAAAATCGGAGGTGTTAAAAATAATTGACATGATTCACACCAATTTAAATCAGAGCATGAAATTTTATGACTTTATTGTGGTTTGGGTAAGAACCGTAGGTGTAAAACAGCCTAAATTAATTTTATTAAAAAAAACATACATGTATATTTGGGCTTCCATTTATATATATATTTTTTTTTATAAAGTCAATGTCATTATCAATGTCGTAATGAAATTTTTAAAATTGGAAATAAAGTATTCGAATAGGTATTGTACGATACACACATGTTAATGAAAGCATAACTCTCAGACGTCTGTCGTAAAGTTCGAAGCGAATGTCGCAAAGTGGCATTATTATCTTCTTCACACTTTGGAACGTATGAGTAAAATTATTATTGAACGTGTTGTGGTTTATAATTTTTGTTTTGTAAATAATAAAAAGCTTACGTACCTACCTACTTCACGAAATTATTATTTGTCTTTAAACCGTAGAATCATAATGCGATAATAAAGTTATGCTAAATATTTTTTAATAAGCTTAGATAAAAAATAATCCGGTCTTAAGATTCATTTGAAATATTTTGAAAATATTAATGAATTGTGTCTTTTCTTGGAAGGAATTTCTCCTCTAGAACAAAATCCATGAGCCATTTTTAATCGTGTCATGTGTGCCAGCCCATCTAACTCTCACGTATTGCGCCACATATGAACCGCCATGTAGTCAACATGGAACCCAATGCAATGGTCACGTATAAGCAGCCAAGCAGCAAAGTAAGTATGGCTGATGTGATAAGATTTAAGAACAGAACCACTTGACGTTATGTCTGAAAGAGGTTGGCCAAGACTTGGAATAATCAATTTCTTTCTAGCCGGATTATCTTCCTTGACCTATGAAACCGAACCGACAGCCGAGTTCATTATCTCTATGGGAGTTTACAAGCGTTTTTGTTAATGGAATTCGTAATTCAATCGCAAGTGTCACTTTAAAATTATAAACGGCCATATGTCATAGACTACGAGTATGTGCAACAAAATATCGGCTTTCGTTATTTTGAAGATGTGATATAAAATATTTCGAACTTAAGTGGATTTACTGATTTATCGATTTGCTTATCAATTTTTAATCCACTTATAAGGCAAATTCAATTGAAAATTTGAAATTCGAAGTCTTTTAGACTAACCAATGTACAGGTCTTGGCGCAAATAGACGAGAACACACGCAAAAAATGTTACAGAATAAATCAAAATCAAAAATGCTTTGGAGATCGAATAAAACCAGATGGAATATCTGGAAATGTCGATAATTTTGTACACACATTTTTAAATTGTACACAATTCAATTTGCGATTTTAGGGTTTAATACACATGGCCATTGAACACATTTTGAAACGAATTTTTGGACACCCCAAATAAGATTTCGTTAGATAAATCCATTATAACATCGCCTCAACTTATAACAACTATTTCATTAGAGACGAACCCATGCGGTGCTCATATGTTATTTAATAAAAGTCGCTGGGCTTATCCAAATTTCTCATTGGATCACGTTTGCTTATGAAATATGTAAAGTTTTCATCATGTGGTGAGAGTGCAAATATCGCCATTCTGAACTTAACATTGTATTTAATAGACACATCGTGAATATTCATTTTGGTTTCTTTCAGCTTGTCTTTATGCAAATGAAACGTTTTGCATTTTCCCTTATAATCCCTGATGCGTGACACTTTATTAGAAATCTCGTGAAATTCCATATAAACATAGACAAAAGTGTCATATACGCACCATCCAAAGTTGTTCAGCGGAAAAATAACGTGCACAATTTAACCCTTGCCTAAGTCGAAACACCTTCATATAATTCACAAATCGTCCGAAAAACTTATTTGCCGGATTCCACACAGTGTTTTAATAAAAGGTATGTTGCTTAAAGTAAAGCGTCTAATGAGAAGCCTCTACAACATCAAGGACTTACTCTGTGGCATCGTGTATGAAACAGAATGGGGGCGTTCAAAAGCGCGTAATCTAGCCGCCAGGTGGTAAAATGAAAATCATGGTAAACCAAGCGTTAATTAAAGTAAATAACACCTATGATGAAAAACGAATAAAAACAGGTCATTGATGGTGTAGTATGGTGAGCTCCCCGTCCCCATAAAGGATCCGACTTTAACAACCTTCAAGCCAAGATACCGAAGACCGAAGTGAATTTCTTGATAAAATTTAACTTTTGTACGCCATTCGGATTCGCAATTGCATTCAGCACAAAATTACATTAAATTTATGGAACTCTCTCTCATATGGTGCCCGGCTACCTCCATTTCGGTTATATTTATTTTTGTAATATAGAACACGTTTCTTTATGACATCAGGAGAAGATATTCTTGTTATCCAGTCTTTTTTTCCCCATTAGCAAAGTGAAGTGCAATGGACGCAAACTTATCAGAATATCCACATCACGTCCATTCCCGGGACATCACATATCGAGAGGATCATCGTAGTCAACTCTATCTTCAACGGCAGTATTTTAGGAATATTGGCTTCGAGCCTTGTAATACCATACGTATACATCGTTACTATGTTTCATTCGGGAATGTGAGATTTCAAGTCTGATTCGAAGTCGAATCAGTACAAGAAAGTGCTGGCTACTCATCGAATATGACATTGTGTACTGATGGAAAATTTTTTTATTATCGATAATTTCGGATGTATGAAATAAAGATGTCATTGAAATGGGCCCCGGAAGGAAATGAAAAATTATCCAATGCTGTATAGGTAGTATTGGTATAGTTGTGACGAGGAATTTTGTTTTGGTTTTATGGACATAAACTTGAATTGTTATTGATATACGTCCCAAGGGAAACAAATACGAATCGAAATTAAATCGTGGATTTAGGGTTCGAATATCATTTTCAAATTTGTAATGGTTTGATTTACCTATGCTTTAAAATTTGGTGTATAGATAAATAAAAAATATTTATTGCATATTCAGAACTGCTTCAAACTAGTGTAAGTTTTTCCTTGGATTTAAAATTAAGATAATAAAGAAAGAACTAACTTTAGTAAAAATCTAAATTCTAACTACAGATGCAAAAATATAAAATCTGATCACTGAAATTCTAATTAACTGCACGAATTCTTTGTTAAAAATTGAAACAAATTTATGTTTTGTTAAACTAGCGTAAATGTGAAAGTTCTATGAAAAAAGTACACGTAAGGTTGCGAAGGAACCTCATAATACAAAAAAAACTACGGTTTGGGTACAGCTTTATTCATTTATTTATTTTTTTTTTTAAAAAAATTAGATATATATTGGAATTCGTTTAACAAAAAATTCTACAATCACCTTTTGTGGTATTATATGACAATAAGCCCGTGGATGTTAAAATAAATTTAACAAGTGTTCAAAACTAAGAGATATGTCGAAATTCGTGAAAGCATATTCGATCACTTTTCACCACCCTCGCTAATCATATCAATTTTATTCACTGAAATTTCTTTGCTGCAAAAGTTGCATACCAGATTTCAAGTTCCATCCATAAATATTTCAAAAATGGAAAAAAAACTCTGAACCGTATCAAATCTATCAAAAATATTATTTGTAGAACGTGTCTTTATTACCGTCCCATTTAATTATCAAGTTCAAAAATGTTATCATCATTCCACCACCCTCACTCATGCCTCTTCCACTAAAATATGTTAAGGCAAATAGCTACGCCTTATACCAAAGACGTTTATCCCGAGATAAATTGTTGGCTCCAACAAAATTATATTTCGCTTACTTTTCTCGTACGTATGTTAAAACAGGTTTCAACTTTCTAACGTAATTAGTTAATTCGATATCGTAATTCAATGTTACTTTTACCTCTTCGAGGTCTTCAGCCATGTTAAAATTCTACATACTTGTCCTGTCACCCAAGTGAACATTGCCAGCCGTTTGTTTTTTTCGCGAATATTTCCAACATCATGTATCTATATAAATTCCAAGTTTCAACTTCCGAACGTAACCACTTAAATATAGATCACAAAATTTTTCATTTCTATCATCCGACCCCTAAGAAATTCACCCCTAATTGAAGTTCATTTAGTCTACCTTTTGGAAAAAATTAATAGTGATACGTTAATGATGAAACCTTCTACTCAAAACTAGTGTCATAATACCTACACAGTAAAAAAAATCCATTGAATTTTACAACTTTTGGATAGTAGGCAAATATGCCTCACCTTTTCAAGTAAATTTACATTGGGATGTTATAGTCAATTTGAATGTAATTTTCAATGTTGGCGCGCGTAGCCACTGCGCCACCGAAGGCGTTTCATTTTCATTTCAGTAGAAAACAAAATTGAACGAAGCGCCCAACTTCGTGGTTTCATATATTACATGTTTTTCGTCGTAAAATTCAAATAGATAAGTAGAATTACACGAAAAAGAACGTAATTTTCAATTCATATATAAATAAAGTTAATTTTACAAGAAGTGTTGCGTAATTTTGTGAGCCTTTCATGTAAATGGTACGGTTCAGTTGGAAAGTACATGAATAATTTACTACTACCAGTAGTTTCGTGTAAAAGTGATTGAAATGTGAACTTTTACTTGAAAAAATGAAGTATACAGGAAATTTCAAGTAAAAATTGGATTTAAAATTCAATTTTTTTAAAACAGTGTTCTATAAGTTAAAAATGTTTAGGAACCGAAATTTTTCTGAAAGAGTAAAAGATATTGGGTGCGGTTCTTGTACGATATGAAGCTCATTTTGTTCGCCTGATGAACCTACATGAGTTGTAATTTTGTTTATTACGCTTAAGTCCTGCCATTCTACAATAAGACGTTTACGTGACATCAAATTCAGAATGTGTTCAGTCATGCACTCGATATAAATTTCGATCTAACTTAATCATGTTACTGACTAGTTTATACAAATATCGAAGTTCAACTTTTTACCAAGTGCCATTGTTGAGATTTTCCAATATTGTGGATTTGGTAGGAAATTGTGTATTTCTGAAATGCTTTCGCCTATACCAAACCTTTTACTCCGCCCCCCTCCATAATCTTCTTCCGCACGCCACCATCACCTTACCAAGTTTTCATTTGTATACCCAGATTACAAATGCCACACTAGAAATATGTATATATTGCGGAAAATTAGTTGCCAAACGTTTGCCAGCTCGCGAGTTTTGGGTAAGCGATGGTTCGAGTCTATAATAAAGCTTTAACGCCTTGAATTAATATTTCATTCGACCGGTGAGATGGTGGAGACTTCAAAGTTTTTAATATGCCAAATAGAAATTTCGTTATAAATAAATCATTATGGCTGAGAATTTCTTTTAACGGTGAAGAGTATCGAAAAAAAATCATTTTGATTTGTCTTTGTTACAGAGAAGTTTTAACGCACAATATTTTTTTTTATTAATGACCTTCTAGTGGTTCTTAGTAGCCAACTGGCTTAGAATGTTGGTTTTCTTTTACTACTAAAGTCTTCGATTCAAATCCCACCTATAGTCAACCAAAAATAAATATTACAAGCAGCAATAGTGGCGCAGAAAAAGATCGACATTACTAACTTATACCCAAGAAGTGAAAATCTGCTTATTCTATCTAGTATCAAACCGAATTTTGATAGCTAGCTGCTTGTTTCTTCCAGCTAGACCTAAGCTAGAAAGTAAAACATATTTAGTAATAAATTGTCTAGTATGGTATTAATTTAATACACAGTAAAAAATTTTGTTAAAAGCAGTAAAATATTCTGAATTGATGCAGAAAATTTACAAATTTCCATTAAATTTAACAAAATAAGAAGTACTTTTTAAAATTTTGAATTTTTACACATTTTTGTCATGAATTTACTGGCTAGAAAGTAAAATTACAATATCGAATGAAATTTCCCACTTTGTGTAAAATTTGTCATTGTGTATAAAATTACTCCTGATTTAAAATTTAAACAGAAACAAATTTTTATAGGGTGTAAAGTTTGTGGCTTTAAAACAAATAAATTAAATTTATATAATAAACATGTTAAGTGTTTTATACTTTCTACCCATGTTGACCAATATCCTATTTTTTCCCCAACTATCATGTGTTGATTGATCTCATTGAATTTTTCTAATTGTCGATTACTGTGTCCTTTGCCCTTCAAAATACGTCTGGGAATTCTCTGCCGATCATTCGCTTGAAGTTTTTTCATTTATATTATCAATAAATTAATAATAATAATAATAAGCAAACGTAAACATGTCACATTTTTGTAATAATATTAGTTTTTCCACACCGTGTGTAATTTTACGCATTGTAAACTTTTGCCTTTCCACACCAGCAGTAAATTTACACATTTTTAGCAATTGATTTCCACACTTATATGTGAATTTCTGCGTTAATAATGATGTGTTTCATCGTAAGTAATAAAATTCACAAGAGTGCGTACAAAAACTTGACAATAGTAATTTTACTGCTTTCAGAGTAAGCACTAAATTGCCTACTCTGTGAGTAGTAAAAATTTTTTGCCGTGTACTCTAAAGCTCAGCAAACTAAAATTAAGGTCATTTTTGTAGACGAGGTTACTTAAAAGGTATATACCCACTTTACATTTTTTTTAGATATCCATATATTCAAAAATAAATATGTAACTCATTCTGTCTACAAGAAGGTTACTCATCGATTAAAAATAGAAGAAAGTAGCCCACTCAAAAGAAAAATGTCGTGTTTCCACTCAATAACCTGCAGTCCTGAAACGTCTAAATATTATTCTTGGGATTTAAAGTGAAATGTCTTAAAGTGCAGTGTACGTAACATTTCAAGTGTCACCGAAGTACCACCACATGAAACATGTTTATTTATTTCAAATTCTGTAAATACGATTTCAAATAAATAAAAGAACAGACTGACTGAGTTCAATAGGAACGTTACAACTTTAATGTTCTGTACTTGAAATGTTACAAAGTTCTATAACATGAAGAATATGTGAAGATGTTTTCCGGCATTGCTGTATAATTATTAGATTAAAAACACGAACACAATAAATAACTAAGATGCAATCCATCCTTGGACAGGATACATGAATTTCAATTGTGTATCATCAGAAGTTCCAGACAATAATCTCATAAAAAATTAAATCCATTAGTATGACAAACAGGAGACAATAAAAGACACTTTATAATGCGCAGACTGAGCTATAAAAAAAATTTAGTGACAATATTTATAACCGACGAAATGACGTTGAATTAATGCACCATTGAAAATAATGACGGCGTGTGAGAAAACTGGACGATGTAATTTTTTTTTGTTCAAGTACCTGAGTAAAATATTTATTTTTTGTGTTGTGAAATTTTTCTGAAAGAATAAAGTAGCGCGCGAAACTGGAATAGTTCCAACAAAATTCAGTTAAAATTGTACCAAAAAAACTAAAATTATTTCCATAAACATTTCCAATCTAGAAAATACACCAGACTGCCTTCATCTTATAACTTACAAAAGAAATTTACATAAGCCACGTTGCATTATACACCGAGCGTATTTTTGTTTGTTCGTCGAGGCTCTTGACTTCATTGAGAACTCGTAAATATTATGCAGATATCGTCATCGTTCAAGACTAGCACTAAGATGAGTAGCTACCTCTATACGTCGAGTCTTTCAGACTAAACTTGACGACAAACAGAATAAATTCACATTTTCCTTCTTCTGGGCAACTCTAAATCTTACGGAAATACACAACTTGGAGCCGTTCCAATGGCCTAAGCCAAAACCAGAAATCTTCTACATGTTTAAAATAAGACGAAACAATTTTTGGAAAATGGAAAACTTATAGTTCTTTTTACGTAGGTTCCGAAATACCTAAACATGCGAACACAGGACTATTGAAATTCCATCTTAAAACCCGAAGAAAATATAAAAAAACACGTGAACTGTTTTTTTCTGATACCAGAAATCGAGCACAAAAAAAATCACAGTTCAATTTTCATCTTTTTCTCGACCAATAAATCGAACAAAGAATTACCAAAAAAAATATTTGTCCCAAAATATTTTGTACTCTCCGCTAGAAAGGGTTGAAAATTTATAACACGCTGTAAATAAATACAAAAAAATACGCTTACTGCTTGGCCGCTTCAATTTAGTTACGGCTATGGTCTTAAAGGACTAAAGACGAAAAAAGTGCTTCCTATTTTTTAACCCTTTCGGTATGATTTTAGCGGACCCAAGTGGTACGCGAGCCGTTCGGTTTTTATAACACCACCATTTTTTTGGTAAGCATTTAGGTCGTAAATAATTTTCACCTATGAACTGATGTAGACAAATTCACAGTGTTTTCGGTGACGGACATTTTCTTGGAAGATTTCCTTTCAAATTTAGTTTTTTCGAGATAGCGAGCACAAAATTGCTTCTTTTTTTAGGGATGTAATTCGGAGCATTGGTATTTTCGGAATTATGGGTTCAGTCAGCGCGTGTTCGAAAAAAATGGCTCATTTAAAAAAAAAAGACAATATAAGAAAGCAAAAAAAGGAAAGACTAAAAAACGTTTATTTTTCAAAATAATTTCAAAATAAAGGAAACTGCGCGTGGAATACAATAACAGGATAAATTTATTTATCATTTGATTCCAAATATGTTATCCGTCGGAAGTAGTGATCCATCCGGCCAAACATTTGACATCAAAATTACAAAAATTCTATTTAACATCGAAAGCGTTACAATTTTGTTAAAATTTACTACATTTGAAATTAATTTAATTTATTTATTTTCATACCAAGACTTGTTATTTCAGAGTTTTTAGAAGTATAAAAAAACAGCATTTACAAAGATGGGAAATTTTTTTCAGTTTGATTACAATATAAACATCTGCCAACAGTCTGGGTCCAACTTCATATTTTTTGGGTAGAACCTAGAAAACTATCGTTCCAAATAACCGCCTGGTTAGAATTTAAATTAAAAGTAGCATTTAACGCCAATTTATAAAATTTTGAGTTGGATATGTAAAAAATTCTCAAATAAACTTTTTGGCAAAAAAAGCCCGTTGAAGCAAAAACAATTCGATATCTAATCAAACTTAAAAGATTTGTCAAAATCCGTGAAAACGTAGGCACCCATATTACATCCGCTTGGAATTGAATATCAAACCGTACGCGTTTCAAGGCTCGTAGCTCCTAAACTCTATTGAGCTATTAAATTAAAAAATTTTTAGTGATAATATTGGGAAACCACTTTTTAGTGTTGGCGTTGTGAAAGGGAACCAATCTGACCCCTTTTTAAACTAACAATTTTGATTTCTATATTTCAGATACGAAGGTGAAAAATGAAATTTATTTAGAACTATGATAGTGGAGCCATTTGCAAAAACATGGGTGAAGGAGCAAAACAGTGATTAGCTTGAGTCAATACATTCTAAAATCAATATCTCCTGAACGGTTCATGCCACAAGGTTATTCCAAAAAATCTCAATTAAATCTAAAGAGCACAAGATTAGACAAAGGTCGCATCTCTCTGACATCCAAGCACCAAGCGTATAAAATTGTTCATAAAATGCAATCCATTAATTCAAGAAGCGCAGAACTTATCAACTAAATATGGGTCAGTAATATTTGCATCCAATTCAATTTTAAAACGCTTCAAAATCTCATTATATGAAATTGTTGCTTAATTACTAAAAAATAAAAATAAAGCACTGATGACATTTAACTGCAATTCTCCTTAGATTTTATGCGCAAATTATGATTAAATTTATTTAAAGACTTGTATTTTTTTTGTTTAAGAATATTTTGAATTTTATTGCAGAAAATTAAAATTAAACCGACTTTGTATTTTATTGCATTTATCAAACAAGTTGTACACCATCGCATATCGCTGTACTTTTAAAACCATATATCCTAACCCAGAAGACTTGAGGATTTCATACATCTTGAATCGTTTGAGAAATATCCAGTAAGTGACAAGGAAATAATTTAAAAAAATTAGTAAAATACAAAATTTAAGAGCAAAATCAGTTTTATTCTCATTATAAATTAATTAGATCAAAGAAAATTCCGACTTGTGACATAAGTTTTTGCTTTAAAAACTGAACAATTTTACGACTCAGAATCAAAATATTTTTTCTCAGTGAAAAAGCACAGTAGATCGTAATTTGTTGTGCCAAAGCCCAGCTTTTGCCTTTTGCCGTTCCAGACAAACAACCAAACATTTACTCGCTTTTTTCTACTTCATATAAACATACATGTATACGATTTGTTTATGACAATAATTTTTGATCAGTCTTTCTTGTCATTCAGATTGGTTCACACTGTCACTCAACATATCAGAAAAAAATCCAGACTGCTCTAGTCCCGCAAATTAAATGATTCATAAATTAACCAATATCTACTGCTCCAATAACCCAAAGCGAAAGATTCATAAATGCATCATTATTTACGAGCATTTCATTTCAATCATTTAATGAATTACTAATCGCAGCAAAATGGTTTCATGATAATTTATTACTTTTTAGGAATCATTAATGAATTATAATTGATTCGCTATTAATTGTATCAAAAGTGGGACAAGCTTACAAACATTTACTCACTTTTTTCTACTTTATATAAAAATACATGTACGATTTGCTTAAGATAATAATTTTTGGACAGCCTTTCTTGTCATTCAGATAGGTTAACACATTTGTCACTCAACGTCTCAGAAAAAAATATAGACTACTCAAATACAGCAAATTAAATGATTCATAAATTAACCAATATTTACGAGCCTTTCACGTCAATAAAAAAAAAATTCTGAATTTTTTTTAAAGCAGATAAGTTATGTTATTTGTTAACCAATGACTCCGAAAAAAAATCAAACTGCTCTAGTAGCCCAAAACAAAAGATTTATAAATGTATCATTATCAGCATTGTCATTTAATGAATTACTAATCGTAGCAAAATGGTTTCTTGATAATGAATCGTTTTTAAAGAATCATTAATGAATTATTAATGATTCGCTATTAATTGTATGAAAAGTGGGACAAACTTGAAGCAATGCGTATATAAATTGCTTTATATCTATAAATTTAGATAAGTCTAACTTCGTTAATTTATATACTCTGAAAACGAATTGTTTGCGTTTTCATTGGAATACTGGAGACAGACAACTGAACACTGAAATGGCTGCGGTTTGTATTTTAAATATGTCAATGTCAACGTAGTTTTACAATGTTTAATAATGAACATTCACGCATCATCATCGATTCGCCATCATCTCTCACAATTCTATCGTTTTTTTGTCAAACATTCGTAAATAGATTTGCTGGATTATCATTAGCGTAGTATTGCCATAATTTGCTTATAGAAGTGGGGATTATTAGTTAATCAGCCTCACTTATTTAATAGTTCAATCACACTCTAAGAAATATTGGAGTAAATTAAATAAATTGTATTATATGTGGCAACTGTTTTCCATCGATTGTAATAGTAAAATTACATGCTTGTGTAGTTAGAGCGAAAATTACACAAATTAGTTGTAATAATTACATAACATATGCGAAATCAATACTCATCCGTGATGAAATCATTTCACAATAGCTGCGTAATCAATGGACTTAAGTGGCATAATTATTACACAGAGAAAGCAATTATTACACACTTTTTGTGTAAAATTCCCATTTCATTATAAGGGCACATTCTTCATTTAATTCAGATTTATAATTATACGGAAAACGGAATTTCATAATACATGTACTGTACTGTATTAAATTGAATTGAGTTGACAATTAGAAAAAAAAACATATTACGGTTACTGATTCGAAAACTAATTTACAAATAATGCACATAAACATTTGACTGATTTTACAAATCTAACGGCTTGAAGTAGAATGAAATGATGAAATGAATTTTCGCGAACTTGCTTATTCTGGCGTAATATTACACTGTGTTTAAATTAAAATTACACTAAGCCTGAATTTACTTCATTAATGGTGTAATATAATCAAGACGTCTAAATTTACTCTTTTTATAAAGCAAAATTGATGTAATTGTACATCTTATTGAGTAATATTATCTATTTGTGCGCTAAAAAGGGATTATACGTCAATAATACATATAATTACATAGATTGTGTATTTTTCCACTTATTTTTGCTTTAAATACAGATTATTTTTACAAACTGTTTTTTTAGAGTTCATACAATAAGTTTTTTTGCCAGAAAATAAGGACAATATTAAACATACTGCAGTCACGATCGGCTGCAAGCCAATCGTATAATACTCTAGATGAATACTGAACTCCGATTTATATTGTAGTTGGGGATAAAGTAGAATTACGTGTGTACATGTTGTATGTCCTTTATTAAGGACTGCCATTAGACTGCTACCCAAACCTAAAAGACAATATTCAGTGTTTAATTTCATATCTTGAACTGGGTAAGTCATCGAACAAAAATGTCCTTTTTGAAGGACTTTCACATGGGAGGTACAGGAAGGACTCACTCGATTTCTTACATATTTATCCTTTTCCTTGGAACCATTCAAAAATTAATGTGTACAATATTTCAAATTCGTAGCTTGAAGCGTTAAAAAGTTATCGGAAAATATTGTTGAACACGTGTCTTAAGGATTTTTTGTATGGAAGGTACCAGAAGGAGTAAAAGGATTTTGCTGACTAGTAAACTCGAACTTCGTTTTTACTCAAAACTAATTTGTACAAAATTCCCAATTCATAGCTAAAAGAATACTTGAGTTATAGTGAGTTCCGTAAATTAAGTGAATACATTTTGACAGGATATTTGTATGGCAGCTACACGAAGGACTAATAGGATTTTCTTCATAATCATACATTTAGCTCCAACTATTGGAAAAATAACACATACGAAATCTCAAAGTCGTAGCTTAAACCCTTCTGAAGTTATCGGCCAATATTCTTGAACACGTGTTTTAAGGACATTTTGTATGGCAGCTACCAGAAGGAGTAAACGGATTTCGGTGAATAGTAAACTCCAACTTCCTTTTCACTCAAAACTAATTTGTACAAAATTTCGAATTCGTAGCTGAAAGATTACTTGAGTTATAGTGAGTTTCGTAAATTAAGTGCAGACTTTTTGGCAGGATATTTGTATTGCAGCTACACGAAGGACTAATAGGATTTTCTTCATAATCATACATTTACCTCCAACTATTGGAAAAATAACACATACAAAATTTCAAAGACGTAGCTTAAACCCTTCTCAAGTTATCGACCAATATTCTTGAACACGTGTTTTAAGGACATTTTGTATGGCAGCTACCCGCAGGAGTAGGACGATTTTGCCCGTTAACGAACTTAGCCTTACAAATTCAACCAAACACCCAGATTTAAAATTTCAAGATCCTAGGTGAAGGCGTTCTTGAGTTATCGTGTTCACGGACAGACGGACGGACGGACGGACGGACGGACGGACGTCAAGCGGATTTGAGGTTTTTGGCCACAAATAAACAAAAAATAATATATAACTTTTTTTCGTCCGAGGCTTGGTTCTATGCGTTACAAACTTTTGGGCTGGATTAAACTTATAATACTCTATATGATTTCATCTAGAGTATAAAAACGGAAAATGTTAGAGGTGAACAGGAAGCAATATATCAAACATTTTTCATTTCATTTTCCATTTAGCTATGTAGGGTGGGAGTTTTGACCTAACCTAACAATCTGGATGAGCTTGCGTTTCGAATTTGCACTATCCCGTAGGAACTTAAAGAAGCGCTTGCACTTGTACTGATTCTTTCAGCGCTGATATTTGAACTCCTTACCGGGTAATTCACAGTTCATGAAGTGGTGATTACGGTTTGAGAGTAATGCATATGGTAATGACCGGCTGCTTTTTTTGGAATGTTTATTCCCATTACATTTTGACCATCTAGTGGATAGTTCGTTAAGCTTCAAATCCGACGTTTATAGGTTCAATCCCAAAGCGTTACAAGAATATAAAAATAGTTTTTTAGTCATAAATGAAATACTTACTGGTAATGCAAAGTAGTCGTTGATGTAATGAGAAATGTGGTAGGTAGAACTTGCGGAATCCATTCTATAATCATTACAGTACCTACCACTTGCAAGTACATCTGATCCATTAAATACAATGTACAAAGATTAGAGCAATTTCGATAGTTACTTATCGCCACCAATTTTAGATAACTTTCATACAACAGCAACAAAATTAGAGATCGCAATATTAGATTAGAAACGAATCGATGTAATAATTTCGAGAAACTTATTATGAAGATCTAAAGCAAAGTTTTTAAATTGTCTTGAATTGAAAGTACCTCTATACAAGAATCCGCCGTGTTCTATAAATTGACTGCAAATCGAATGATCCTATTAGCAAACAGACCGCACCGCCAACCTGTACTAAATGCCAGGTGAAAATGTCCGAAAAAAATCAATTAAAACCGGTTCGTATTGCACACTGGTTGGT
This sequence comes from Beris morrisii, assembly GCA_951812415.1. NCBI lineage: Eukaryota > Metazoa > Arthropoda > Insecta > Diptera > Stratiomyidae > Beris > Beris morrisii. The sequence continues at coordinate 9,328,314 of OX638312.1, read as the reverse complement.
CACAATTTTGTTCTGGCCAATATATCGCTTTACTTTATTGGACAAGTGCATCAATTTGCTTCGGTCAAAGTATATAAAATATGTTGACGATGCACAACGTATCTGCAGTTTGATGCAATTTGACGAATAAAATATTTAGCAATTTTGTCATTTGCGAAAAGCATGCAGACAACATTCTTTCGTTACATTAATACATTGATATATTTTTATATGTCCTGTTCTTTTCCCCCATGTTTTTATTCGATTATACTTCTACGAACATAGTACGGCGATATGCACGTCTTACGATACGATATTAAAGTGGATGTCGGTTTCCTTCCAAGGAGAATTGAGTAAAAAACAAACAAATAACGAAAACTAACAATTTAGCTAAGTCCTAGTGCACGAACACATTTCGTATGGCACTTCGATATGGGGAAGAAAATTGGGTTAATGGTGGTGGGTTTCTCAAACATTCGTTCGTATAAGGAGTTTGAAAGTTTCCGTTTTGGATGTTTTTTTGCTAACACTTTTGGTATGAGTTTCTCTCAAGTAATCGAATTGTTTATGGACCACACACTGCCACCAAAATAATGTTTGTTTTGCGAACTCTTTGCATCCTGAGGGACTTTTTCGGGTATTTAATTGAATAGCACCAAATATCGATCTTAAAAATCAAAGCACATACATACCTTAATCGATTTGTTTCCTTTACGAATTTTTTTTTTTAGATATTTTTCACTTTATTACTTTATTACTTTATTTAAACTAAAAAAATGCTAAAAACGTATTTTAACTCAACGACGTATCGTAATGCACAAGTCCGCCAAAGACCAGTTTGAAACCTTTTTATACCGATATTCACGTTAGTTTCTTTCGTTTTTCCGCGATTTATTGACGAAGTCTTATCAAAGTTTTACTATAAAAATATGAAATTATATAAGATCAAGCTGTAATGGCTGATATAAAATAATTTAGCCATGGTCGATGCAATTTTACCGTAGAAATCAAAATATTGCGCATATTGATAAGAACTTTTTATTTCGCTGCTTAAGATTTCTTGTAGCTATTTAGAGCACCAATATAAAATCATCATATAGACATTTTTTGTTCAAATCAAACTCTTTTTAAATAAAATTTGAGAGTTCCTTGTTGTACCTAAATTTCTTGGTTATTAAAAATAAATCATTTTATTTAAATAAATAAATTGTAGGAATAAACAAATAAATTTTCTAAAACCAAGGACTGAAACAAATTAAGACTCAAGACCGTATAAATTCAGAGAAATTTTTATGGTATCGTGACACAGTTTTGTTTTCTAGGACTTGAAATGGTCGTAACTTTAACTTAAAGACCGACATTATTTTATTAATATTTTTTCTCCTTTAATGTTGTTATTGTGCATATAAAAATGGGCTTCATTACAATATTAGTTACGGTTTCAATTGTTGTACTGAGTTGCAATCAATTGCTTGTAAGACCTACTATAGCATTTACCGTCGGCATTGAAGAGCAAAACTTGCACAGCATTAGATCTTATGAAAATATTAATAAAAACTTTTTGTGTGATATTTAGAAGTTTAGCTTTAGTAAATTTTCCGAACAGTACTTCAATATATTTTTTTTTATAATCGATAAGAGCAATATGCAGCATCTTGTAAATTACCGATGTAAGAAATTTTCTCTTATTAAAAGTTTATAATAAATTGTCTACTAAATAGTTTACTGATTCCGGAGATAAGTAAGTTTAATGTAGCAACAATAAGACCATAACACGAAGGAAAATTATATATTATTGATATCAAAACATCCGACGGCTTTCTTGCAATGCAATTTTTGTTAATACAAATTAATCTTAATTGGGTTTCTTATTTTTTTGGCACTATTTTTATGTAGTCAACATAATTTACATTAAATACCTTCATTACAATATTTTTTAAAGCTAAGTGCGAACAGTTTTTTTTAGATTTTATATTGCAAGAAAATATTCCACAGAATAACTAAGTTAAGTTTTAAGAATTTACCCCATACTTGATATTATTTAATTAAAGTGTCTGTAGTTGTCAATTCAAAATATGGTGTTAGGATAAATACTGTATTATTGAAATAATAAAGTAAAATGGTTTGATGATGTGGTTGTTTTTTTAAAAACCTGAAGCAAAAAACTGTAGTGGTTCAACGTTCCTCCTGTGCTGTTTCAACCTGCCCAAGAATCGGGGTAGGTTGAAACAGTTGACATAGCATTTTCAAATTCAATTTAGACACATAAATAAATATCATATTATGATTTGATTGATTACATATCATAAAGAAAGCATTGTATTTTCACACGAACCGTGTAAAGCAGACTTTGAAACATTCGTCTTCAAGTTATGCCAGAGTTGTTTTCAAAAAGTGGTTCAACCTGCACCGGTCTCCCCTACATTGTATTAAAATTTTACTAAGACTGACCCTAAACTTGCTACCCAAAAAAGTTCTATGTTATTTTTTCTCGTTAGTTTCTTCAATGGCCACATTTTGTGTGAATGTATGGCGGTCACAAGGAGGCGCTTGAAGTGGTTGGACAGCCTTTTCTTCGACAATTTGGAAAATCTGAGGTTGATAGGGGACAAGTTGGTCAAATTTATAAGGGATCTAGGATGTTTTGGGGGTGATTAGTTTTTCTACGATATTTCCGAAGGGATCGCTATGGGCCCCCTTTTGGTGCCTAGTGTACGCTGTGGTCCAGCGTGGCGCCCTTTCCTAAAACTAAAACTAAAACTTCTTCAATGACCAACCCCCCTTTAACCAATTCCTGCGTACCCCGCTGGTCATTTAAGACCTTAGTTCGAATACCTAGATAAATTTCTTAATTTACATATTTCCGCTATCTGATACCTACTTTCGTGCAGCTACCTATAACTTTGAATCGTTCTTCTCTACCATTTCTATCGTGTGTAAAAATTCATTAAAATGCGGTACACGTAAACGTTGAAATTCTAAATTCAGTTTGATATTTTCCGCCAATTTTCTTTGCTCTATGAACAGCCCAGAATAATTGTAAAAACCTAGTAGCTTATACCGATGAGGGATTTTAAGTTGCTATTTGGTAACAGCACCCTTGGAGATGTACTTCGTAAAACATGGACTTAATGTATAGCTGCATATTTTTAGGAACATCTAGGAACCACTTTTAAATAGTTTCCGTGTTTTTTTTTTGTAATTAGAACACTCTATGCAGACCACATCACGCATTCCCCTACTGGAATGGTTGCAACACCACTTTACACATTTGATTGGTGCAGAGCACTAACATATTTGTATAAGTTTTGAAAAATAAAAATTTCTTGAATACACTACAAACCAAAAGCACGCTGTTAACTACAGTGATCAAATGTACAGATCGGGAGGGATACAAGAATATACTATGCTCCAATCGCTCTCAATCATTCAGTTCAGATCGCAAATTTTTCTTTCAAAAGCCAATTAAAGACAAATATTGTAGGAGGCAAACAAAGCCACCGGAACAACACTAAAAAAACTTAATTTAACTCAATTTATTTGATTTCAAATGCTAATGAAATGCTGCATCTTTTTGTATGTAGATCAAATTCAGTTTATCACACTGCATATCGTTTTATTACACCATAAAATGTCTGGAATTAAATTGATATATATTTTTTTTTTATTGTGAACAGAGCTCTCGCCTATTATACATAGTTTTTTTAATTTTTGATAAAAAAAATTCCTCAAAATCTGCCTACCACTTTATTAAAGTTCCCATGCGAAAAAATTTATCGACACACGCATTATTTTCTGGCACGTGTCGTAAAATAAAGGTCAATGCCTTGTTTTTGATTTTTAAAAAATATTCGTTTGAAAATTAGAACGCAATTGTTTGGTATTTTTTAGGGCTTGAGATGATCGCAAAGAATTGGGATGATATCAAAAAATCACATACGAGTATCTACCAATGAAATATTAGCATATGACAAAAATATCGAAAATCGCAAAAAAGATACTTTGTGCGGAAGATGGAGCGTATAAAAAAGCTGGTGGGATTTGAGTGCGGCCAATGGCGAGGAATTTGACAGTTCAATAAAAATCAATCAATGAAATATCGAAAATGTTGCTCTATGGTAGGCTGTTTTTTTAACTCGTATTTTGGGGTATCTACACAGGTACATATAAGATTAAGAAAATGATAAAAAATTTGCGTAAATACCTGCTTCAAAGTTTTGAACGTTTTTTTGTTAACTTCTTATTTTGTTTCAAACTTCATTATGTGGTTTATGTCAAGAATTTGGAGGTTTTGGAATATATTCAAATTCCATCTTTCAATAAGGTAATATTATGATTGGCTTCAATCGTTATATTACGAATCTCCACGTTTTTCGTCTAACAGACCTCAAAACTACAAAAAAAAATCAGTCCGTCCGTTCAGAAACACGTTTGAAGGCTCGTATCTTATAAAATTTTTAAGCCATTTAAATAAAATTGAACTTAATTTCTTAATGGGTATCTGGGTTACGAGCCTTCAAACGGGTTTGCGTTCGGCGGACGACGTATACGACAGACAAACGGTTTTTTGGATAAAAAATAAATTTTTTTTTTTTTCAGGTCGATCACCATACTTTATTATAAAAAATTTAAATAAAAGCCGAGCTCCAGAGTTCGTCAGCTTAAATTATAAAATAAAATATAATTTTTTACATTTTCGTAAGAAATATGTTCGTGCCTAAAAGCAGTGAAATGATGTAGTAAAAAAAAGTTTACTGTGAGGAATTAGAAGCAACAATGAACGAGTTGCGTGTCATAAAAGAAAGAATGTTGCAAATCTCTAAATTTCTTTCTAGTCACCGTCTGCTTGTAATAAATTGTGGCTAGTCAGATGGACTAAATGGCAAAGTGGCTTACAAAACTATACTGTATTGTCCAAACTCCGTAAAGGGTTACATATAAATGGCTAATCTCTTTTATACTAAGCAGACCGATATTATTATTATTTTCAGATATTTGGCAATTTCCTAGTCCTCGTGTGATGGGCCCTGTTTCGCGAATTACTAGAAACAATAAAACTCATTAGCTTGTTTTTAAATTCTTAAGAATTACAGATTTTTTGTAGAAAAACATTTGATCTGAAAATTAATAATAAATATTAACCACAGCTTAGTTCAGACTAATTTCTAATTCATTAATGTTTTTTAATCCATATGGTAAAAATTTCAAAATTGCAATATATCTTACCGCACAAGATCGAAAAACTGACCGGATTACGTATGGTAACCACAATTGATTGGTAGCTTTTGTGAGATTATAATTAGTAGAAATAACGAGTCAAGCAGGTTCCTAATTATGATGCTAATAATTAAGAAAAGGTTAAAAAAAAGATTGTCACTTAAGATTAAAAACAACTAAATGAAAACAAGAAAAAATATTGATAAATAATATTAAGCATGAATGTAAATGAGGCCTTGTAGCGTAGATGAGCAAGTGTAAGGTAAAAATTATAATTTCTTGAACTTAGTAATATGTAGGTACGTACAATTTAGTGAATAGCTTATCGGGGCAAAATTAGTTCCAACCGGATATCATATGTGGGTCACTTGAGCTAACTATGCTTGAATGCACAAACAAAAAGATAATTGCATAAATTACAATGACATAGATTGCAGCTAAATATCTTTACATTTAAAATTTACTGAATTGTTTATTTTAAAAAAATTAAAACTTTGTGATTATATGAACGTCTATGCACTAGTATTTAAAAAAAAAATGTTGAAGGGGTGCAATGGAGTAGATACAAAGGTACCGCAAAAAACACTCACCCGTGGTCTAAGTACAAAAATTATATTTGAAGACCCAAAAGGGGTCATATAAGAATTGAAAATTAAGAGTACGAAAATGCGAAGGGGGCAGTAATTTATGCAACAGGTAAACTCTGTAGCCTCCTAACTACAGTGGAACTTTTTGCCGTGTTAGTATTAAGAAAGGGTTGTCAAGGGCAGAAAATGCTTTTAGTTTTATATATCCAGAACCGCAAAATAAAAAGTGTTTCAACTTCCTAATTATATAGAGCTATATTATAGAGGCACGACTTAAATTTGTTTGTGGGTGGTGTGTATGATTTCTATATGTAAATTATTTCTTAGTAAAAAGAATTTCAACATTTAAAGTAATTTATGATATTTTCCACTTTGCGCAATTAATTTTTTGGGTAGATTGCTTTCAAAAATTAATTTTATATGTGAGAGGTACATATGAGAAGAGATTACGGAAATCATATCAAATGATATCTGTTTGATATAATTGAAATTTGGTTGATATATGAATCTAGGTAAGTATTTGGGATAGAACATTGATTTTCAGTTCTTTATAAAGATAATTCAACTAACACTTGGCGATTTCGGCGCAACGTCGTGCAGTCACAAAAATGTAACTTTTTGCTCGGTAACTCCGGTTTTCTAAATTGTAAGTCGGACCGACGTCGGTATGACGTCAGTTTGACGTCTTTCATAAAAGTTGGTAGCTGAGTTATATTTCATCTCAATTCTAACCATTTGTTCTTTGAAAAAATCTCCAAGCGACTAAAAATACCTACTGCTCATTTTATGACCAGAAAATAACTTTTTAGTTGTTTTTGTCATAAGTCGAAACTTTTTAGTTATGAGAATAATGTCGTAACAACTTATGTATCTTCAGGCAACTGTAAAAAATCCGTACTTAACACTCCGCGCATTATATTAATTGTTATCAATTCAAGCTAGTGCAAGACAATCAGATACCTGAACATTAGAACATAGCAATATATTATGACATATAAGCCACAATATCACAACTTATTTGATTATGGTAAAATAATAACGTATCACGGCAAGCATGCAACAACACAAACGTGACAACGACGTTCTAGTTATAAATAGACATAAACATTATTGGCACAACTTTTTGGTTGTGAATAAGATTATAAAATTTGGATTGGCTACTTCCTGGTTAGAAAAATAACTCTAAAGCTTTTTGATAAGCTTTTGGGTTGCATGTATGACTAAAATGGTATTTGAATGACTACCTTGTTACGAATATGACACAAAAATTATTTCAGGTACATTCTGGTAATATTTATATAACTTAGAAGTTATTTGGCCGACTGTTTGATCATATTCACATACGAGACAGTTATTCAGGCGACTTTTTTCATTGTAAATTTTGGAAAATGGCTTTCATTATTCTGGAAGAGAAATAATTTTTTTTTACCTACGAATTAATAGGAGATCAAACAGCTAACATAGATGTAAGTAAAATTTGATGAATGAACCTTAAAATCAATTTGGGACATACATATGTAGAAATAAAATTGAAAAAAAATGATAAATAAATATTCACTTTTTAAAATTATTAACTACTCAGTATTACCGGGGAATATTTAATTTCTTCTCAAAATTTCCGAAAAATAATCGAAAATAACGTTTTAAAATAATTTAAAATATCATAATGTCATGATTTACTCAAGAAAATAATAATTATATTTACCTAAAATATGTTGTATACAATACAGTTATTTTAAAACTAATTTTTGAAACGAAAAGTTAAATGGATAACCAATTGGTCGTATAAATAACTAACTACCAAATTCTCGATAAGTCGACTAGTGGTCGATATAAGATCGATGCAGAGTTATTTATGTAGACGTCCAGACAACGCAAAAATCATTTTTTAAATTGGACGACACGACGTCGGGGCGCCGACGACGCAATGTCGCGAATACGACCTACGGTTAATTTCTCAACGTCGTGACGACTGATCTATGTTACACGGGGAGATCAAAACATCACTTCGAAAATTATGCATTTTAGATACATTCAGGTAAGTAATTATTGTCTTATAGTTAGTGTATTGAATACGACAACGGCGAAACAGTTATTTGCTAATAACCAATTTTTAAATTAACGCATCGAAAATCCCCTAAGTGTTTCTCATCGAAATGTTATTTTGAAGATATGGTGAAAAAAATTCGAATGAAAATTGTGCGCGCCGCGCCGATTTCAAAAATCGTGTTTCGAGAAAAACGCGTTCAAAGTTTTGAAATGTGTTATAGACATGAAAAAATGAAGAATTTTACTTTTTAAAATTTTTTACCATTAATCTGCAACCCCAGGACCATAAAGCTGCCCTTCTACGTTGGAATATTCCTGCTCAATGTCTTTCATCGACGATTTAATGCTGGAGCGCGCATCTTTTGCTGCATCTGTCAATGAGCGCTCAGCGTACTGGATTCACTTGGCATTGGATTCGACACAAAAATTGTAGCTTTGGACGCCAATATACATCTCCAGAACCTTCATAATCCATAGTATGTTAGTCAGTCCATCATTAAAATTACATAGAGCGATATCCGTTGCTATATTTAGGATTTTCTTGCCACTTCAATAAAATTTTGACCTTTTGACATGCACTGACACTGACGAAATGCATCCAATGGAACACAAAAACTTTCTAGCGATATCTATTAGTGTATTCGAGAAGTTAGAAACCAACAGGTAAATCATTAGGCAGTATCTTCTCAGATGGATACCTGATCCGACACAGGTAGTCGTTTCGAAGCAGCCTGACGCGCTCGGTAAAGGGCTCGAAATTCCAGGAATAAAACTGTTTTTCATGTATTAAACTTTTTTCCCCATATTCTTCTCTAAGATTCAAACAATTTTTTAAGCAAAAAAAAAATCGATTTTTTGAAAATTTTACAGTGGTGTTTCCACTTAAAAAGCGGAAATTAGTAACGCATTACTGCAAAGTGCTAAAATTATTAAATTTATCTGGGTGTGTTTCAACAAAAATCTATAGAATTATACCGTATTTTCCACCTTATTTTTTTATTATTATTTATTTACTCTTACTATTTAAAGTAATGTACACACCATAACATAAATTTATTTCAATTTTTAAAAAGAGTTCTTATAATTATTTACAATTTCAGTGATCAGATTTTTCATCTTTGCATCTGTAGTTACATTTTAGATTTTTACTAAAATTAGATCTTTGTTTATTATTTTAATTTAGATCCAAGATAAAATAAAGTAAAGTTATGAAACTTTCTTGCTTTTCTTCAGAATTAAGTTAATCCTATTTGCAATACATCGGCCGCTTTTATATTCCACAAATTTCATAAGAAGCCGAGGACTCAATTATGTTCAAAATATTTTTTTGAGTTTGGCAGTATTGAGAGTTTTTCGCATTTTTTGTTTACGCAATCTCAAAATTTAGCAAAATTTGGTAGATTTGGAAATTTCAACTTTGTGAAAATCTAGTTACAAACTATTCACTTTGTATTATTTTTCATAACATTATTCACAGTCATAAAATCGAATGGAATCCAATCAATTTTAATATTTCTCTCAATTTCAAAGTATTTACAAAATTCTTAGAGCATCTAAGAGTAGGTGAGATAGTGCTTGATGATTTTCAGTTCTATTCCAATACGTTTGGCAATTTTTCAAATTTCTTTCAACAAATCTATGAATCTAAAGGTGCTCTTACACGAGTAATTAAAATTGCTCAATTTGCAGCAATGTTCGTCAATTTTCACGTCGCAAAAATATAAAGCAACACACAGCAACAATAGCAATAGGCGATGTGGATCAACTTTTCATCAACTCGTTGCTGAATTGTGATGAGCGATATTGACCAATATCTAGTAATTCGGCAGAAAGGGCTTACACGACCTATTCAGTCTGTGAACAACACGAAAGACAAACAAACCTAACACTTAAAATAAAACTTGGAAATATTCGAATTCCAAGCCTTTATAACACGAAACTTGACAAATAATTGCAAAACTCAAAACAAAACTTGACAATTGAATCATCGAACGAGGACAATTTTCCAAGTTAGTGGAAATACAGCAACTATAGGGCGAGTAATACCAGCAATCTGTGAAAATATTGCCACATTGCCGAAATATTGCCGTAACTAGCATTATATTGCCCTGTATTGCTCCATTATCCCTCTACTAATTTTGCAATAGTCGTCGGGCAATCAATTGCTTAAAAAATTGCTCGTGTAAGAGCTTCTTAAGAATTTCATTAAAATCACTAGTAGTTCAAAGATTACTGAGAGTTACGCGGAAAAGACATCTACAAAAGTAAAATAAAAAAAATGGTTACTCTCTTAATGGAACATTTTATTGATTGAACGATTTATGCTTATTATTTTAATCAGCAGTGTTGTTTCTTCTTTAACTAGTTTACTTTGAAGCCTTTCACCGCTTTCAGTATGTTTCTTTGCAGACTATACAAAGTAACGAATTAACTACTAGAAAAATTTATCAGTAACTGAAAACTTGACGTGCTTGCCTGCACTCTACAACTGATTATGTCTCATATAAGCAATATTACTTTTTAATTAATTATGCACATATATTAATTCAATTAGCAAATAATCAAGACAATTTTATCTTTCCTTATTCAAAATGCCGTTTCCATTATATCTAAGTTACCTCTCGATAATGGCATAGAGCCAACAACCAAGACCACACACTAGTCGTCTGTGAAATGTGAAATTAATTCACAGCCATGAATTCAAGTCATTTTCGAAAAAAAAAATCGTTTTTCGAACATGCAATTGGCGTTATTCTTATCAGAACTTCTGCGCTAACGAAAAGAGCAAGGAATAAAACTTGTAATGTAAACCAGTCGCATTCCACTACATTCACATCAGATTCTTACCCAGTTCGCACACAAGTCCAACTGGAGCAAACGGAATTTGTGACGAAAAAAAAACCCGTCTCCGAATTTAGTTCGAAACGAAACGGACTATACGAGAAGACGTTGCTCGTCCCAGACTCCCAGTAAGAAAATTTTGCAAAGAGAACTCAACACCAACACAACCACAAAACCAACGAACCGAAGAAAACAAGTTTTCCTTTCAGAATGACGTTTTCATGCTGCCATGTTGGCAACTGTGAAAAGGAACATGGCTGCCCTGTCAGGGAAGATGGCAGGGTCAGGTATTTATTTCAATTGCGCGTGTGTGCAGTTGCTGGGCATTTCGACCTGGGACTGGGATAACACCGCTTCGAGGCTCCGAGTGTGCGTGCGTTTGTGTGCAGAGTTTCGGATGCTGTGAATTAATGTATCAAAAACTGGGTGGGGACAAAAAACTATTTTCAGCTTCGAGTGTTGGACGGATGGCAGCAACAACATTGCCTGTGAGATAAAAGATTGTATCCAGTTAAAGCTGAAAAGAGATGCATCCTCGGATTAAAATACTGCAAGATGCGCCATGACTGAATTCAAGGTAAGGAATTCATAATGGCTATCAAATCTCTTTAGAAGATGATCTAATTTGACCGCAAAATTCTCATTGAAATGAGAATAACTCGATTTGGTTTATAACAAGCCTCGCAGCGAAACTAAACCAAAAAAAGTGAACAATTTCTTTATGGCATTGTTCGGACGAAGCAAGGGTCCTTCCGATTAAAACTCAAGCACCATCTGCTATAACGCACCGAAACTAAAACATAAAATAATATTGTTATCATCCCAAAGATGTCGCCAGTTTAGCATTGCAATTCAACGTTCAACCCGCTGCTCCTTGGGACAAATCATATAAGCCAGTGCGGCCGAGTTGAAGAGGTGGGCCCCGGGGGGCAAATTGCCCTCGTAAAATTGATACGAGATCTGTGTAGCACCGTACAAAGACATTCTCCTCGTTTTCATTATAGAGCGTCCCGGATTCAGATGGAGAGCCCCCGAAGCTTTTACAACGCCATCGTCCGACAAAATAGTCGCTATCCCCAGGACGATTTAATGTTTTGGAATTTGCAACGAATTGCCAACGAGAGAAATGGATATTATACGGATATTTCACAAAAATTATTCCATTTCAAAGTACCCGAGTCTAAAAGATACTCTTGTTTATAAAAGATACGAGAAGAAGCCCCACCGGCTGCGCCAAAAAGGTCAAGTACGATTTGACGAGAGCAAGACAACTCGACAACGATTCGTAACATGTTTTTGTATTTTAAATAGGCAAATTAATTTGAAATTTTATTAAAATTCTGACAAGGCACGATGCCAATGTGTTTTTTGCGAGGAGGGGTGGGGGGGGGGGGGTTTGTTGTTAAACCGAGTTTACTCCAACAATGTTGTACCTATACCCACTCGGAAAATGTCTATGTCGAGCTATCGTTGTGAGCCGGGTAATTTACTTTTCTGGATTTGCGAGGAATTATTAAATATTTAGAAGACAATAAAAACGTAGGTAGGCGTGAAAATTATACCGGGGATTATGCAGTATTTTTTGGCGGATTAATTAAAACATTAGCGATCGTAAAGGTAGACATAGTTGAGTTGAAGGTACGTATACCGGAGTAATTGATTTGAAGTAGGTTGGCCCTGGGAGTAGATGAGGGCGGAAATGAATGGATTTGATTGAATTAAATGCGTGTGTAGAAGGGTAGCATTTACAAGTTTCTATATATTTTATGTGTTTAATCCGAGTTGGAAAGAATATGGGAACATATTTGAAATGTCGACATACCTAGCTACTTCCATAGTTACTTATTTGTTTGTTTTTACAAATGTTTGGTTTGATTTGAGTGTGATGTGTACATTAGGGGCGCCCCAAAAAAAAAATCGTTTTGCGTAAAAAAGATTTTTGTTTTTGTGAAAAAAAATGAAAATAACATGTGCCGCAAGACGATCAAAGTTTGAGTATTTTTTGATGAATCTACAGTTTTTCGGAAATATCTCACAAAATATGCAGATTTGACAAAAAATGTATATCACTGATTTTATAGGAAATTGAATTCTCTATAAATAATGTTTAATACATTTTTTCCAAAAAAGTGTATTTATAAAGATATTCCAAAAAACTTTCGTGTATCTTATCTGGTGAATATTTTAAGGATTATGAATATCAAAAAATGTTGCATTATAGCCTACAGAATTTTTAAAATTTATTTTTCAGTAACTATAATAAAAAGTAGGTTAATTGTTATTATAGTGATGCACTAATAATATCAAATATAGCATTAATCGATAAAAACAAACGTTTTTAAATAAATGAAAATAACTTTAAATATTCGGATTGCAACTTTATTTTATTTTGAGTAAAAAGCTGAGGCCTTGCTTAAGATGAGTAACAACACCAGGCTGTACTCCAACAAATTACCGCTTCAATAGACCTCCTGTTGTCGTCAACTCACTATTGTCTTTTAAAAAATAAAGAATTGTGATCGACAAAATTTTCAAAAATATTTCTTCTTCTGTGGTGTGAGTGACAGCCTCTATATCTTCACTCGGATTTGATTCCATTGGTCCCATTCGAAATTCCTTTTGATGTTTTTACAGCAGTTTATTTTTTTTTTAGAAATGTTGTTGGCCTATTGTCCAACCCCCGCGAGAAGACGAGAATGGATATGAAAAAATATGTTGGAATCGATGTTTTGATTGAGAACTGATTTTGTTAAAAAAGTAAGGAAAGAGGAAAAAGCGTAGGAGAGTGATTATCGAACCCATGACATCTGGTTTGATAGAGTCCCATCCTTACGCTAGGCTACCGAGGCTTCAAAAATAATTGCTACCCTTAAATTTCATATTTTTAAGTTTTTTTGCACAGAAAAGACAAGAATAGAAAACTCTTCTAAATAAAAGTAGATAAAACGAAATTAGAAAAACTACCTTAGTTTTAGACGAATGAACGAGAATTAAATTGCATTTTTGTCTACCAAATTAGGTATTTGTTCTAATCGTAATTAGTTACTCTTAAAATTTCGAATAATTGAAATATTGCCTAAATATATTAGACACATTTGTTAATTATTTAGGTGCCGTTCATGGATATTTTTCCCACCTAATTTGATTAGACAAATTCATATATTTGTAGCAAAATTGTCTATTTTGCCGACTTTAGCATTTCACGAATTCAAGTAATTAACACAAGAAAAGTATGAAAAACATCTACTTAAAGTAGGTGATAGGTTAACGTGTCATGAAATGACCAGCAACTGTTTCATTTCAGTTTTTTTTTGAATAATCCGGATGGTCGCGATATTAGCGCTCGAATTTGAAAACGCAACTATTATACAACTATTATGAATACCAAATATAAATTAAAGGACATTCTAACTATAAAAGACATTGATCAAGTGAAGTTCTATTCCAATTTATTCTTGTGAAAAGTTGTTCAATATTTTTTATTGGTTTGGAAATGCATGTGAAAAAGTTTGATAAACATTTTGATTGCTACATTGTACAATATAGTCGCAGACACAATCAAATGATCATTTCTAGTAGTGAAATTCTGTATCCACCGATTCACTTAATAAGTCATGAAGTTAATGACTATTTCCTAAAATTAAAACCAGAATTTAATTAAATAGATTATTAAAAGATGTTCATATGAATTATTTCAATTAAATGAAAATAAATAATTATTATTATTATTTATGTTTTATTCATTTACAGTTACAAATATTTTCTATTTCCAAAATACCATTCGTTCCAGGCATTTATATTACTAAAGTGTAGAATCTATAGACCATCTATTCAAATTAGGCGAACAGTCTAATGTTCACCTATTTATATAGTAGTGAAATTGTCGAATATGTTTTGGTAAAAAAAACCAATTGGCACCTACTGAAATTTAATTTATTATCTGAAATAAATATTTTATTTTTCTATACCAATATGGGAGAATCAACTAATTGTGTAGTTAAATTAACTAAATAATGGCGTTAAAAGAATAACTAATTTAAAATGGATGTCTTGTCTAAATGAAGTACTAGGTTGAAAATCACTCATTGTTTTTAGGTGGAACATCTACTTTTTAGGTAGTATTTCTATTCATTTTTTTCTGTGTGGGTAGTAGACTCCAATAAACAAACAAAATCCGGCTGTCCGCCGTCTACGTTATAACTGCTTTGCAGTCCCTTAACTCCAATAAAGATATGGTCTTACAATTTTCACAAAAGATGTTGTTGCTCCCTATGCGGTGTTTTTGGTACGGGGCTGTAAAGAAGAAAGTGGAGATTGACACTGGGAGGTTGGAGCTTCAAATTTAAAAGTATGATAGTGGAGCCATTTGCAAAAAATGTTCAAAAAATATATAAGCTCTGTGTTCTAGTTTAGATGTTACTTTGATATTTTTCGGGAAAAAATTCCGCAAAGTAGTTATTGTCGAGGTACGACAGAAGTATCGACGCTATAGAAACCCTTATAAAAGCAATTACAATTTTTGATCCTGAGATATAAAAACCAAAATGTTTTGTCTAAAATCCTCCGACTTCTCCTATCACTTCTCACCTGCCGGAAATTTTCCACTTAAAGATATTCACCCAGTCTACCCATTTAAAAAATTTTAATCTATAGCTGAGTTTTCAGGTCTACTAGTTCAAAAACATGAAAATAAAAACATCAGGACCTACAATTATGTTTTATAAGTCGATCAAATTACTTTATAATATAAATAATAAAGTAAATTTTTTTAATAGACACATGATAGGAATTTAACCCATATTCCTAGAACTTTAAAAAGAAGAGTATCGAATATATCTTAGGAGAAAATACTTTCATTAATTGCAACAATCCTATGTACCGGGTCTACTAACTAACTATGTACCGGGTCTACTAAATTATTTCTAAATTATTCCTAGAATATGTATGTAAAAGGATTTCTCCGAATTCGAAGTCGTTATAAAGTAATAGCCGTATAATGGAGCAGCTATTAGAAGCTCGCCGGGTCACCACCGATCTTTAATTGAGTTTTTCTCAAAACTGCATTTTTCAAATTGGCTGCCACGATTGAGAAAAAACTACTGGACCGATTGCGCTGAATTTTTAATAACATGTTCAGCGGATCCCTAGTTACAACTGGTACCAAAATCTTAGCGATATCTGTCATAGGTTTTTTTTGGTTAAGCTAAATTCATCGAAAAAAACGCGAAAATTTAAAAAAAAAATTTCAATGTTAGGCCAATTTTTTAATTTTCAAAATTTTGACTTAATTCTGGTACCAGTTATAGCCACAGGCCTATAAATGAAGTATCAATTTAATTTTTTGATTTCAGATGAGGGGGACAGTCGGAATCATGGCAGCCATTTGACAACTTTTTTTTACAGCGGCCACTTTCAAGAGCTGTGCACGCAAAAAAAAACAATATTTATCCTTAAAAAAAAATTCTAACGTTTGTTGAAATATGAATAAATATGTGGTAAAAATTTCAGAATTGGTTCTTTCATAATCTGCAAAAAAAAATTCCCGAAAAAAGCGGAAAAAACTGGCCGTCACATAAGACGAAACCCTTAATATATAAATACTTAAAGCCATGCTATTTCGTCATCTCCAAAAATAAACAACCCCGAAAAATATCAATATCACCCATAGAGCTTTAGTTTTGTTAAATTGACCTACATAAGTACATACATGGATGTATAACGTACGCATTAGGCAACACCATACACATAACTTACCCCAAGAACAACTCCACATGTACCATTTATTTCTCATTTAATCTCATAAAAATATACCAAAAACATTATTAGTTGAGCCGAAATGTCCGGACAAACGTGAGCTAGCATAGTAACGTGTTCTTACTTACTTACACCTTTCGAAAAAATATGCTTGTTATGTTCACTAACGTAAGTGCCTTGGCAAGTCGTAATCAAGTCTCGGAAATTGTCTCAAGATAAGGAAATAATTTTCTTCTAGCGTGCAAAAAGGAACATTTTCTTCATATTAGTGCTATCTATCTATGTTCAGTCTAAAGCAGACTTTAGTCCTTTTTACAGTACCTACACGTGGAACTTTCTTCTAATTCGTTTAATGATTACTTGAGTTACTTATCTACAATAACAAAATATTCTTTGCGATGCAGAACAATGGTGAAGGTACACGGTATCGGTACAAAAGCCCGCAATACACTTTCAAAATATAACGTGTTTCTAAAATCAGTCGATTTTTATAAATCTTACTTTGACCGAAATAAACTCGAGGAATTAAAAAATTTTTAAACACAATTTTTTTCATTATATTTATTCAAAAACGGTCAAAATAAAAAATATACAATACAGTCAAACTTCGATAATTTTCAAAACCTAATAAGTGCTTTTTAGAAAATTTTGAAGGGGTGCCCAAAAACAGCGTATATGTCAGCCCTCATACATAAATGCTACTATCATTTCTATGTCACAGGACTTTAGTAATGCACCTATCATTTTTATCAAGAAAAATACATGTAAATAACTTAATAAAAGAATGTATCTTTCCATCATAATTGGCAAACATTTTATTATAGGTACGTAATTAATTAAATACTGCATCAATTAGGTTTTAATTAAACTGAAATTAATTTAATTTAAACTTTTAGTTTGAACTTTCAGTAATTTTATCTAAATTGTTAGAATTTTAAAAATTTTAAGATTGATCAAATATAGACCAAAATTATCTACCAAACATTTTTCTAAATATGCTCGAAGTCAGCTTTAATAGTCCAATAACGTTAAATACTTAGGCACTCTGTTGAACATGTTTTCAAGTAAAAACTAAGTCCTTAGGCGTTCTAATGCCGGTTTTCAACCAAATAAACAAAACAGAAACTCGAATTGAAATAAATAAATATGCAACTTTTGAAGAAATTTTTGAAAAAATACGTTTTTGGCGACTGTTTCTGTTCTGTTTTTGTGGTTTCGGCGTGTATTCGCCAACTTAGTCTACGTGGTGGAAACACAGTTTTTACTTTTGAGCATCCGTCCAAATTGTAAAATCTCGAACAAAAAATTTAAAAATAATATTTTGAAAAAAACATTTGGAAAAAAACGAATTAATTTAGATGGTGAATGAACGATCTAAAATAAAAAATTTGTTGTGAATTGGATGAAAAAAGAATTCGAATAAAATGTTTGAACCATTTTTTCCTCTCGCTGTGTTAAGTTTTTTCCGACATTTCGTGCTTCCAAAAAAATCTTTTTATGACAAATTTTTTCGCGATTTTTTAAATTTCATGTTTCGATATTTTGCAGTAATCCCAAGGTAAAATGTTTAAAAATTTCTTCTAGAGTTCCTATTTTAGCCTCTTTTTGAATTTCGTATATAGTACCTATCTATACGTAGTTTAAATTTAGATAATGAAACTATAATTCAGTTATAGTATTTTTATACATAATTGTAATAAAATTTATGTGTTTAACTTAACAATAAATTATTTAAATAATGAATAGATGAATGCGACTGAAACAGAAAATTGGGCTAGAACTAGTGTTCTATAATTTGTTTTGAGATATTTTTTTTTATTTTTAAGACTTTACTCTTTTGTGACTTTTAAGATATTGTGTTTCGATATATCCGAGCCAATAAATTATTAGGAGTGGAAAGTGATTGTTTTTTTTATATTTCAATCGTCTAGAAAGCTATTTTAAAAATAAAGTGACGTACGATAAAATAAAACACCCACTGAAAGAATCACCCTAAATTACATAATATTATAAATTAATTAATTTCAAATCAAAAATTCACCTAGTTGCTTATGTTTATTGTATTTTTTAACACCCACTGAAAGAATCACCCTAAATTACATAATATTATAAATTAATTAATTTCAAATCAAAAATTCACCTAGTTGCTTATGTTTATTGTATTTTTTAACCCCAAGTTTGAATCTTTTCTATTCCAAATTTTCCTCTAACGGTTATTAGGAAAAAAATAGATAACAAACGATTTGCTATAGTAAAGAAATCCTAATAGCATTATAAAACTTGTAGCAGTGTAAGAATAGTATTAGGAGAAATTTTCAAACCTTTTATTTGAGAAGCTCGTGAAAGTAAAATTATTTCGATATCTCCGAAGACCTAAGTATTATGACGAAGTTCGAAAAACATATAAACAATTTTTTTGGACTGAGCTCTGTACGTCAAAGCAAATCTGAAATTGTCATTCACTCAAAATAAATGCACAACTTTATAAGCCGTTCCTGAAGTAGAAAAACACCCTACACCAGCTAGCAAAAACTAAAGAACGCCCTATACAAATACCAAGTTTCAGCTGTGTAATTTTGACGGTTCTCGAGATATAAAAATTTGAATAGTTTTCTTTTCAACCAACCTTACAATCAACAGGCCTATCACTAACCCCAAATTTGTTTGCCCTGGTATGAGTGCACTGGATGAACCTATTGTTTAAATTCCAGGATCCTATCCCAAATAGTATTTGAGAGAAGAAAAGATTTTCTAAAAAAAATGATTAGCCACTACAATTCCGTGCTTAAATGTTTTCCTCAAAACTCTACTGAATCACAAAAACACCTAAAAAAAATATTGTCAAAATTATAATACCAACAGATTTTGATCGATGCAAATTTTTAACCTCAAAATTGATCGTGATTGTTTCAACACAAAATATATTAATTAAAATTAATGAGGAATTATTCTTCCAGATGTGGTGTGTGTGTGTGCTGTTTAACCTCGCAAATGAGTTTTGAATTCAGTAGATTTTGCCCATTCTTTAATGTAGAACTTCAAAACCAAATAAAATTACACAGCAAAGTCAAAATATATGCCAAAATTTGTTTATATTACAGTTTACACAGATTTGCATTTGCTGTACAATTTTTTCCTCTTAATTAAACAGCATAAAACCACGCTTGAGGTTCCAACTTCATTATCACTAAGTAGACGGGTATTTACAAATTTTAATTTTAGCTTACCTACTTCAAAATAACAGATACATGTATTTTTAATTGTTAGGTAGGTGCATTATAAAAAATTCCTCTAGGTTTCTTAATCTAAATTTACAAAATACCAACCGGAAAAAAATATGACAAAGTCATATTTCACTTTATGGTCTTGTAACCCAATTTTTTTCTCTCAACCAGCCATAAACAGAGTTAAGCAGTTATGCAACCAATAAAATTAAAATCTCGAATAAAAAAAAATATCCTGACCCTCAAATCGTACTTTAGCAAAACATAGTTACAGCTTGAAACCAACAACCGACATATCTAACCGTTAGCCATAACCAGAAAGCCATTAAGAAATCAGTTCGACCTTTACAAATCGTTCGGGATATTCCCGTCTTAGATTGGTTTCCTTGAAGCGACTATACACAGTGCTGTTATGCATAGAAATAACGTAATAATTCTTTCATTATACCGTGACAAGGTCAGTTTGACGATTTGTGCTCGTTCCCAAAGAGTTCTTGGTAGGTTCCAAAGAAAAAAAAGAGTAGCACCCAATTTTTTGTGATAATTGAAAGTATAGTACTTCTCTTTTTTTTAATAAGCTGTTAAGTGTTTCGTGACGAAAAGGCGAGCGGTTTTTTAAGACAGCACCACCAATCTTTTCGTATAGTAGCCAGTTCCATCTAAAAATTTCATTAGTTTGTTTTCATTTAAAACTTGATTTTATTCTTGCAGCACTTTGGCCCGAAGAACCCCGTCTCGAAGACGTTATGCCCCATTCAACGCCTCCTATCAAATGTATAAATTACCGGGTCTCATTAAAAACCACCAAGCCAAGTCAACAACTCTTAAGTGTGTACATACTCGTCGCACTTCTTGCATACCAATTTCGTTCAATTAGCGCTTACGAGAGAACTTCGAAAAAGGCAAAGCCCCTGAACCAATGAAGTAGATAAAAACGAGTACCCAGGGCCTGATTAATTTTGTGGTGAACGTTCTGGTGTTGGGGGCGCCCAGTGAAAATTCCCGACCGTATTTACGAAATATGCCAAAATTAGAAAACCACAAGACAAGGGATCCTTGCAAGGGAAACTTTTTAATTATAGAAAATTACGGTTCGACCTTTTAGGATTCTTAAAAAAAGAAATTCAAGAACCTTTCCGAGGCCCGAATGGCTTGGAATTAACAGAAGAAAAAATATTTATAAGTTTTCCATGTGAACAAAATGGAAAATTTATGCCTAAAGAAATTTTTATGGAAAGTAAGAGGCAATTAATAAATCCAGTCATTATGTGTGTTGTATTTTTTTAAGATGAATCGCAAACTAAAATCCGTCATGATTCTTTATTGTTAGATTTTTATTTTAAATAAATGTTAATTTAGTCCCGATTAAAAATCAATTTGATTCAACCCAACAGATGGCACCTGTATCTAACAATTAAAATTTAAGAACAACGTTTCATTATTTTCCTATGCATAAGAAAGATTATAATATTATTGTTTTAATTACAAGAAGGAAAATTACTCAAAACCCCAAAAAAGTTTCAAATTGAGAAAAGTTACGTTAATATTTCTTCCAAATAAAATATTGTTTACAGAGTGGCTCTTCCAAGGAATCGCAAGGTAAATCAGATGGATGCATAAAATAGGAGGAGAGGTCCTTGTTTCAGAAAAGTTTTATGTTCTCGTATAAATTTATTAATAGGATACGAGGGGAACACAATGGATTCTTAGCGATCTCTCGTAATGGGCTGTGGCACAGTGTTCACTTCTCTAAACCCAACCTAACCTAATAGTTTTGTTGTTGTGATTTATTAATTATTTATTAATACAGATATAACAACCAATTCGTGTCCCTGCGTTTGCACCTGCTAAACATAAAATTCATAAAGTTCTACAATGTTTTAAAAAAATTGAATTTTCAATCCAATTTTTACTTGAAATTTCTAGTATATTTAATTTTTTTCAATTAAAAGTACACATTTCAAGCACTTTTACACGAAATTACTGGTATTAGTAAATTATTCATGTACTTTTCAACTGAACCGTACTATTTACATGAAAAGTCTCACAAAATTACGCAACATTTCGTGTAAAATTAATTATATTTATATATGAATTGAAAATCCCGTTATTTTTCGTGTAATTCTACTTATCTATTTGAATTTTACGACGAAAAAGATGTAATATATGAAACCGCGAAGTTGGACGCTTTGTTCGATTTTGTTTTCTACTGAAATGAAAATGAAACGCCTTCGGTGGCGCAGTGGATACGCGCGCCAAATCTACTCAGCAAAACCAGAAATGATCGTGGGTCGATTCTTACCTTCAGCCAAGGTTTTTATCAAGAGTAAGTAAGTAAGAAATAATATTAGAAATATAAATAAGTATATCTTAAAGAGTGCTAATTTTACACTTTTTTTAGAGTGTAAATTCAAGAGAATATCCAGTGAATTTTCTGCTTTCGAAGTTGAAAGTTACTGATTGCAAATTGAAATTTACTGACCGAAAATTGAAAATTACATTCAAATTGACTATTACATCGCAATGTAAATTTACTCAAAAAGGTGTGGCATATTTGCCTGCTACATACAAAAAAAATAAAATTCAATGAATTTTTTTTGTGTGTAAGAATTAAAATTTAAGATCAACGTTTAATTCTTTTAATATGCATAAGAAAGATCACACTATTTTTTTTAATTACAAGAAGGACAATGACTGAAAACCATAAAAATAGTTACAAATTGAGAAAAGTAACGATAATTTTTTTTGCAAATAAAATATTGTGTGCAGAGTGGCTTTAACTCTTCCAAGGAATTGCCTATAGTAAATCAGGTCGATGCATAAAATAGGGGAAGGGGGTCTTTTATGTTTTCGTATGCATTTATTAATAGTTTCATGGTTGTGATTTATTAATTATTTATTAATACAGATATAATCACCAATTCGTGTCACTGCGTTTGGGTCTGCTAAACATCAAATTATAATTGTTCAAAGCAATCTTCAGAGAGTGTTTTAAACTGTTACTGACGAAAATTATCAAATTAATAACGAAATCCTAGTAAACAAATTAAGATTAATACGATATAAATATTCAAAAAATTAACATAAAAGAAATGTCTTGCTAATAATAAAGTATCTAATAATTCCGACCAAAGTTTTCAAGAAAACTTCCTTATCAGAAATTTTATATTTCTACATTTTAGGGTTTTTACTTTCGAAAACTCTTGAACATGTTATGAATTTGGCACATACCCCTAAAGTTTGCTGGAATCTTTACCATAATTTACTCCTGGCACCGGGGCTAATTACCTTACTTGCACCGCATCTCAGAATTAAACACGTTTTGGTATCATAGCTAAAAAAATAATAAAGTTGTGCCCAGACGAATGTTGAATATTAAAGCATTGATATAAAAATCTACTCACTACTAATGAAGTGTTTATTTTCTTCAGAATTTTCACAAAAATTGGAGTGTTATCAGTAAACGTAGATTCAATATCATTAATAAACAGCAAAAGAGGGCCCAAATGGGAATCTTGTGGAACACCACCAATATTTAGTGTAAACAATTTAGACTTGACGGACTTCATGTTAACGATTAACGCTTTTATTAGATGCACTACAGTGCGAGGTTAATGCGAATACAATCTAACTATTTTTACAACTGGCTTCATTATCACACCTCCATATAGATTCAAAGTTTCAACTTACTAGCATAAGCATTCTTTTGTCTCAACACCCTCCTCTCACCACCTCCTCATGCCAACAGACATTCAATTTATTGCTTTTTGGACTACCCCTAAGACGAGAATTTCGATTATTTTTTTTTTAATTTTCGGTCGATTACAGTTCTTGATTATTAAACTAATAATGTAAAAATTAATCAAGAAAAAATTTAGATATTTACAAAAGTTGAGTTTGAAATGCTTTGACCGCAAAGTGTTATCCATATTTTGGTCACTAGATTTGGGCGCATTTTCAGGATATCTTCCACAGTTAAGTCTTGAACTTAGTTTTGATTATTAGTTTTATCCGCCATGCTTTCCTGTTCATAACCTTAACCTATCAAAATTTCAATAATAGATAATTCTTGATCTTATACACTTCGATTCTTCACTTTACATACATATACGAGTCTTGGTAATGTAAAGACATGGTCATGATTTCAGTTTTACACTTTCTTAAGACCAAGACTGCAAGAACAAGGTGAATTATGTTTATAAAAAATTCTGTTTAGTAAAAGATTATTTTGTGTAAGCCACCTCTTCCTAAAAAGGAAGAATTGTCCTGATTGCTTCTTCGGGACAAGTACAAAGACGTAACTACAAAGTTCGATAAAATATGAAATTAGTATTTCACTTACCAGTTTGGTATTGATGGAATTATGCCAATTTTGGGGTCTAATGTTTCACTGAAAATATGAAAATTAACATTTAAAATGGTATTAGGTTGAAAAATCTTAAATCTATATCTAATCTAATTTGTCTATAAAAAAATCAAGGACCTTTTACCTATACATCAGCTAAATATATGAATAAAAACAAGCCACGTTTCTCAAATATAATCCGATCAAGTTAGAATTCCTGATCACCATTGCTCTGGCCGTAATTTATCCTTGGTCCGAGGCCTATTTAATCTTATTCCGATTACCGGTAATCCTCTTATCCGAAACTTCTACTTTGTGTAGTATGTGTGCTCCTTTTTCAGCTGTAATATCCTACGGAATAGATGATGGTGCCCTATCCGTAAATTAATACAATTTTGCTGAACCAATTGATGTATTTTGCCTTCACTCCTTGAATATCGGAATCATGAAGAGTCAGCTCGTGACTAACAAACTAACCATTCATTAAACATTCTGATCGCATCCTTTCCCGGCAAAAAGTACCTCTGGCCGCCATAATATGAAAAGCATCCCCAAAAGAGATGAAAACCAGGCAAACGGGGAAGGGAAAAAAAAGAAAACCCCACACCGTATAAATGTATACATAACTTTTTGAAACAACCAGAAAAAAAAGATACTCGTACCTCCCCAAACTAAGCTTCTAGATGGAAAATTCGCCCAAGACCCATTCTAAGATACCGGAAAAGTTAACTTTCTCGTGAAAGTATCCCCCTAGAATGGTATAGTGCAGATTTTTGATGGAATAGCGGGAAATGCTTTCCTCTAAGTATACCTAGTACGTGAATAGAAGAAGAACGTTCAAAGTTAGATTGTATATACCGACCTACCCATCCAGTCAGTACACTAGCTACCCCCAAACCCCCGCATCGTATCGTCATTCACCTTCTAGCATACTTTAGTATTACTTTGTAGGGATGGAGGGCGTCAATGTATTTTGGCCAGATGGTTATGCTCTTTACGTGTCCTAGAAGGAAAAATGGTAGAAAAGTTTGTTAAAACGAAACGAGGGACTCTGGCTTCTTCATGAGCCTTTGGCCTTTTTGTCGTTTATACCTTTCACATCGCAATTACCCAGAGACATGCAATTCAATGTAATCTTGATTGTATTTAGGAGAGGAAAAAGGCAATTTTCTAGTTTTTCTTTTCGCCATTTACAGCATCCGAGGCACAAAATGTTGATGAAGTTGATTTTCTTTCGCCGTTATAAGATCGAAAAGAAAAGCCGACCGGTAGACGGAATGAGATTCAAGATAATAAGCCTACTAAAATTACGGCTTTTAGATGCAAAGACGTTACGCTCGAGAACGATAATTATTCATAAGGAGAGGTAAGTATTCGTACTTTGATAGGAAAGCACAAAATTGGAAAAAAAAAGTATATAAACTTATCTGGATTTTGCTCGGAATTTGATATACTAACTTAATACCAACATATCTACTTTATAAAAGTAAGGACACTGAAACACTATACACAAAAGCTGCCAGTTTTACGTTTATGGGACTGAAGGCTTTGTAGTCGCACCATTTATCTTAAGTAAATCTCAGGATTTGCCATTGTTCCCTTCCTATTCAAACATTGTTACTCGCAGTTTCTTTGCACAGTGTTGGGATTTTATACGTTAGGATTTTTTTTTAGAAAGGTTTTCTACGCTTTTAACGTTATTTGTACGAAAATCAATCTGTAAATCAAAAAAAGAATTGTTTGCTGGACTTGCTTCTTGTTCCATGCCAAGTGTTATACACTTTAAAATGCTGCCAACCCTTTAAAATACTATCTTCACAATTTATCCAATAATCAGCTATAAAATTTAGTTACCCCGAATAAAACACATAAATATTTACTGAAAACTTTATACCAAAAATTCGAACTATAACTAGAAACTATGTCGTTCCTCAGTTTATTTTTTAAAATATTTTTCTTGGTATACAGAACGCTTTCTGCTCAAACGATGGTAAATTGTTTAGCAACAATGTTGTGATTTTATACCACCATTTATCTTGCCATATGCAGCATAGATTCTGATAGCTGGGGTGTACTAAAAATTGTTTTCGTATAGTTTAACTAAACTAAAATCGGTTCTGCTTTTCTATTGGAACAAAAATATCAACAATTTGGTTTCAAGTGTTTCTTCTTCGACCCAAAAGTGCTGTTTGTTTTACAATTTTGTGGACGCGTATATGTAGATATCATTTTCCTTCCCATGCATAACTGATTCTCCTTTTTTTACATTTTCCTGCTAAGGATATTTGAAGAAAGTTTATCGTTTTGCTCCCTGGCAATTTTACCTCTGGGAATTTTGTTTGAAAGTAGTTCCTGGATGGAATTGGAAAATATGAGTACTGCGGACTGAGAATATAGTCCACACGTAGCTACGATATAAGCTTAAGGTAAATGTAAGTATATGGTACGGTATAAGGTATGGTATAAGGTAGTCGTAAGGTAAAAACATTTCCTCATTTTCTTGCGCGCTCATAAACTCAAGGGAACATGAAGATCATATATCTGGTACATGTTTACGATTTGGATTATAAAATGGCAGGAAAAAAAAGAGGGCGGTGAAAGGTATAGGATTTCAGATCACAGCAATGTTCAACGGTGAAGATGTTTGGAAGGAGTGACGATTTTGTAAGGGAGTTTTCTTTTTTGGGGGAGAGCTGCTTGTTTTAAGTTAATAATAAAGTAATTAAGGTGAATTGAAAGATGAGATTTGTATTTGCGGATAAAAAAGAAAATTGAATAGTACAAGTGATGCTGGAAAATTCGGATAGGAAATTTTCTGCACGCCATATCCATTTATCTTGAGATTAACATACAAAGTTAAAATTTTTTACAACATTAAATGTTGGCAACTAATTGCCAACATAGGATATTGTAAATTTACATGCCTAAGAACCACTTATCTTTCAACTATAAAATTAAATTTCGGAAATGTAATAAACACATACGTAAAATCACATGCCTAATAGTAAACATATATCACATGACATATTGTAATTTTACAATTTGGAGGATGAAATTACTTTCTTTGAAGTAATTTATAATACCAATCATATACATATGTAACTTCACCTAAAATTCCACGAACTAATCACAAATTTAATTTTTAACGTGACCGTGGTATTTTTTAATATAGCTTTTTTTTAAAAAAAGCCCTTCAGCTTTCTATTAAACTGAATAACATTAGATATCCCTAAGAGCAATATGGTAAAACACTTATTTGTAATAAATAAAAGAGGTAATTTATTGTAGATAAACAAGAACGGGGTTTTATATCCAAAAAAGTTATTTTATTTATCAAAAATATAAAAAAACCAATAAAATTATAAAAATAAACGTTTTCATTATAAATAAGATGATGTAGCACTTAGGGCCACCCTAACCACAGGGCTATAGCCCCGGGGCGCAAGTCTTTTGGGGGCGGCAATTCTTCTCGATATTATATTACTTTATTATTTTAATAATAAAGAATTTTTTAGTTATTAGTTATTTTTATTCATGACAGAAATAATTAATTAACCTGTTCTAAACGAAAAAGGCGCAACGAAACAACCTTGGTACAACCCAGTTTATTTTTGTTCATATTTCGTTTTTTTTAAATTTTGTATGAATTTTATGTTTTTATTTATTATAATTCATGGTAATAAATTCACTTTTTCTAGTTTTGACCCTTTTATATTTTGTTTTTGTCACTTTCACTAGCCATCAAAATTGTATTTCCTTATACCGAGGAGCGCATTATTTTTAGTAGCCCATGGGCGCCGAATATCTTAGGACGGCCCTGGTAGCACACTTAAACCAAATCAGGCAGTTATAACCTACTAATTATTAAAAACGAATCGCGATGTTTACTTAGCAATATTCGCACAAGAAGAGATAAATCGAAGCACGACTGCATCATCTCCATTTATTTACATTGACAAGTATTGACTGCAATTTCGGGCCTTAATTTTATTTTTTAAATAGAATCATTTTGTTTATCCATGTTTTGAAATGCAGTTTTCCGTACAAGTTATTGTAATTTTTATGTTTTTGTAATTTTACATAGTATTTCATGTAAGAAACTTAATTACATAATAGTAATAGCGTTAATACATGAATTAGGTACTTTTACCTATGATATAGGGATAATTTTATTACATTAAATGTTGTAAAATTACAAATAATTTTTACTGTGTACCCGAATTGTATAGGTAATGGAGTTCTCCATACTTTTAAAAGTAAATTTTTAAAGTAAATCCCTATTTCAATTTGTTTGTGTATCAATTAGATATCGATTTCAAAATGCCTTTCTCTCGAAACGTTGCATATGTTTCACTAGAAAATCGACAAATGCACGTTATTACAAAACTTCTCTGTTTTCCATACAAGAGAACAGTACAAACTAATTTCGCTGAATTTCGAACATTACGTCTTTTCGCCCTTTCCAAGTTTCGCAACTCTGTTGTTTTTCCAGTGATATTTTGATAGCCTATCGTCCAACCTTCCATGAGGATAATATAATAATCGGGGGTTCAAAAAAAAATATAACGATGATATGGAAATGACATCAATAAAGTAAAATGTATTTTTATTTTATTATAAACGATTAGAATCTCGAAAAGTCGTTCGTGACGTGAATTTGTTATTTGTACATCATATTGATTCTATAAAACGCAGTAAAATTGGGTTGGGTTGGTTGGGCGTATGATAGTTTTTTGAAATTATATCTTTACTATTTTCAAATGAAAAAATTAGATATGCACATCAAAAATTTTAAAATTAAAATCGGTAGCCATTTAAGTCTGTAATTATAGAACGCAACGCACGCAATTCACACAATGGCTTAATTACGCCATATCGCAACACCAATTATAATAAGTACGATGAATCGTTTGCCAAAAATGTCAAATAATATTCAAAAAGTATCAAAATGTCTTGCTCGCAGCCAGCGAATATATTGTGGTGGCGCTGAAACGAAAATCGGTTTTTCACTTTAACTGAGTAGGTTTTTCGCCACTGTTAATACAGCAAAATTTGATCACTTTCGATTATCAATTGAATCAATCGAAGTCGACACACGTTTCGGTTTTTCGGAAAAAAGTTTTTAATTTTTTATTCAGTATGTATATATTTAAATTTCCATGCACGCACATATAATATAAAGAACTGAAAGTTTAATTAAAATCGTTTTTAATAATTTCTAATAAAACGGAAAATATTAAATCTACAGATTCAATAAGAATCATGATTAATTAATCGGTTAAAATTATACAACAACTATTTATTAAAGTATCAAAATCGCGTTAATTAACAATCGAAGCGACGCGCAGTCTTAGAGTGAGGGTGGGAGATGGTGGAAAGCCAAAAATTCTAAGCGCAACTATGGGGGATCAGTAGAAAAATACATTTTTTATTATTGTTAGCAAAATATGAGAGTGGCGGGAGGAGGTGGGGGTTGAATCTCAGGATAGTCTTATGGTGAAAAGTTGAAACTTGTTATGTATATGTACTTGGAAACTTATAAAAAAAAACTATACTGGCGTACGGAGGTGTGGCAACAACTTTGACCATAAAAAGGAGTTTTACACATTTTCACGAATTTCGTCAAATGTTTTAGGTCTGTCAAAAAATTAAACAAATTTACCTTTTTTAAGCTTTTAATTCTAAGGGTTTAAATATAATCGCCTAAAAACTGATTTAAGTATTTTTAGATATTGAACCCCTAAGGAAGGTTAAGGTTATTGTGTAAGTTTTTACAAATTCCGCTAATATTTTGCGGTATTCAAAGTCGTAACATTTATAAGAATTCCGACATATCTCTTAGTTCTCGCGTGATATCGAATTTTTTTTTTACTTTAACACACTCTAAAAACAGAATGTAAAAATACTCTGTATTAAAAGAAAAAATAAGTGTGTAAAAACATAATTTATGTAATTGTACGTCTTGTTGACGTATAACCGTTTTTTAGCGCACAAGTAGATAATATTACACTATAAGGTGGACAATTACATCTATTTTGCTCTATAAAAAAAAGTAAATTTAGGTGTCATGATTATATTAGACCAAAAACAATGTAAATTCACGCTTAGTGTAATTTTACTTTAAGTACTGTGCAATATTACGACAGAATAAGCAAGTAAGTTCCCTGGAATTTCTTTCATCATTTCAGTCCACTACACGTCGTCAGGTTTGTTGGGTGTTAGGAATTAAATCAGCCAAATGTTTTTGTGTAATATCTATTTATAAACTAGTTTCCGAATCAGTTTTTGTTTATAAGTTAATATATTATATAAGTTATTACCATATGAATGTACAGGTGTAAATAATTTAAATAATTATTTTTAATTTTTATGTTTCCTTAGTTTATTTATTATTGCATCATTTTCATGTAGACATATGTTATATTCATAATTCTCTGCATCTGGCTTTTATTTTCAATATTGATTTGAATTATTGATTGCGCAGCTATTGTGCAATGATTACATCACTGATGTGTATTGATTTCGCATATGTTGTGCAATTATAACAACTTATTGGTGTAATTTTCCCTCTTATTACACAAGCATGTAATTTTACCGTTAGAATCGATGGAAAACAGTTGCCAACTATAAGAATGGTAAATTTACTCCAATATTGAAATCCCCAAAAATCAAAATTTTTTGATATCTAACCCATAAGGATTATGTCGGTATCTTAACGTCAAAGTTTTAATTGAAATTGAAAATATTAATAAAGAAATAAATAGCAAATCTTTCAACATTATTTGGAACGCTATTTTTTCAGGTCGCATACTATCATGGACGGTAACTGAGCATTCAATGCGTTTCGAACTTCTACCCAGAAAAAAATTAAACAAACAAAATGTGATATTACATATATTTTACATTCTTATAAATTTATTTATCCTTGTGGTTGTTTTATGAAATAAAAATAATTTTGTTTATAATTTATTGCCTGTTTTTATATTACTTTTACTTTATTATTTTAATAATACAGTATTTTAAATTGCTCTGCAGAAATCAATGAAATATTTATTTATCGAGACTTTACATAAAATATTTCTCGCCAAAATTCATTTTGATAGGTATTTTTCCAAAACTTTTGGTCGGTCAAATTTTATTCCTGGTCTGACTTCTTTCATTCCTTTTGGATCAAATTACAATTCTAGTTTTCGGCCATATTTCACAATGAATAATATTTCAAAACATTTTTGAATCTTTGTCCATTTCGTTTGGGTTATTTATTTTGCAACAATTTTAGTGGTACACTTTTAGTGTAACGCTAAAGTTTTGAGGTATCACCTTTGTACAGAACTATGGTAGGTGAGGTATCCACGTGCCGTAACAAAATTGTATAATCTAAAAAATTGTTCTGGAAAAAATATACTCCTAAAAAACCCAGTGGGAATTTTTGAGGTTTGGATAAGACTAAATATATAACAAAGAGTGTCTTTGGCAATAATAAAATCTGTTCAAACAAAAATAGGTTGCAGCTATTGTCTACTTTATCTGCGATTTTTTTGTAATTAGTTACCCCTTTCTGTGCAAGTTCTCTTTTTTGCTATGATAAAAGTTGTCCCAGATTGACCCACTCTTTCGTGTACATAAAACGTACCCCAGCGTTATTAGGTGGTTTATTATAGATAAATTGGTACGATATAAAGAACCAGCCCATTAGGTGAAAGGAGTGGTACCCGGATTACAATCTGGTTGCTTTTATATCCAACACTTTGCCTTGGCAGTTAAAGCGAAGTTGTCAGAGGAATTAAGGTACGTGCTGCTAGTGCAAATTTAATGCTTTATTGTAGCGAAAAGTTTAAATTAAAGATAAAGTGCTTTACTTAAAGTGGGTAGTTGATTGAAATAGTAACGCAACTATTTCCAGCGATCCTTCATAATTCATTAGACGGATCAATCAAATAAAATCCAATTGAGCTGAAAGTGTACCGATCCCGGCAATAATTTCAAATATTTGAAAAGTAAAATCTACTTTGCTCCAAATGCTTTTTACTACATATTGCAAATTTATGTTAAGCCAGAAAACGAGCTTTTCAAGTTGAAGGTATTTCGGTGTGTACAAATATTGCAGGATTTTTCATTGAACGAAAAAGAGAAGCAAAAATAAAAGGAAGAAAAAAAGGAAAAAATAAGAAGATAAAGTCGAAGGCGAACACTTAACCATCTTATACCATTACTATACCGACTGTAGATATTTAGATACTGGTACAGTACTGGCACTCTGTATATTACGAAGGATGGAAATTCCAGGATAATATTATCTGGGAAATAGGAAGGAAAAGTACAACAGCGAGCACTCTTCGTAGATAAAGTTTTGTAGTATGTTAAGCCCGGAATACATGCATAAGGTAGAGAACATAAAATCGTGGGTTATACGAAACCAGCAAGGCAAATGAAAATGTTTTGGGTCGGTTTCGGTACTCGTCTTACCGTACCTATACACATTTTAGCTTTCAGGAGCTCGGAAAAAAAACACATTTTTAAGGTAAACTGTAAAACTTCTCAGATGACCGAATTTTCTTGAGTTTTCTGCTTTTTAAGAACGAAATTCGAATAGGTAAGGTAAGAACAGTGCGTATGTGCATTTTCTGTTTTCCTTTTGATAAACAAAACGTTGGCAATAAAAATTGATCGAAATCGAGGGATATGAAAGATATTCGTAGTTAGAAGTTTGCCCCTACATTTCTTTTAATAAAAATTTTCTAACTAGATAGGTAGATATTGTTATTACGGCTGTAATATTCTTAACTCGGATACGACTTTTATGTCGGATACATAAAACAAACAAACAAGTAAGGACCAACAGTTTGCAGATAGATCCACCCAAAAGCCACAAATTCATAGGTAAATGCAATAAGTTTAGTTACCTGATGTATAGTCCCTGCATAAATGAAATCCTCGAAATGAAGCCCCCAAACTTGATATAATTCCGCCGGCTCGCAGATATGAGAAACGTGTCTTATGTTTAGTAGATATAAATAATATATTTTTCTAACTTAACTTTTATGAAGACAAAGTCATATATTTTGGGATCAAGGATCTTAGGGACATGTGGACACATAAAGGGCCAGTAACGTAAGTCGGAGGAGTATGAAGAAAAAAGTAGCGAACGTATAGATACTGTAGCATTAGAGCAAATAACTTAGGTTCCATGTTACCGGGATAGTAGAACACACATATCCTTTCCATCTTCGCGTATATGCAGCGTGATATGCGGGAAAGTTGCTTTTCCCAACCAAATCTTAACATTATACGACGGCAACGGTAATGTTCGCCCCCAAACGCCCCCACATATTTCATGCGTGGATCCTACACCACATACGTTGCTGGTTGTTTTTATTTTTATATTTCCAGCTAGATGTCTGTCGGACAGTTTGTCGAGATTAATTTTTCTTGTTTGTTCTCGCATACATGATTCAATTCGGTTGTTTGTTATCGTCGCCGTCACATTACGAATAAGTATTTCTCGCTTGAATTCTTCGCTTCGACAACAACAAAATAAACAAACATTATCATTATCATAAACATACTTACAACGATAAGTAGACTAGCGCGCTATAACAAATAAAACAAAGGCTACGGCGAGGAAAAAAATAGCAAGATGGGTCGAAATCGCAATAGCACAAAATGAATAATAAGCAAAAATATATAAAAACTCAAGACTCTCTAATCCGCGTTCGTCATGTCTTCAAACACAACGAGACCAAGTAGACAATTACAATGAAGAAATTTTCGTCCTGAATAAATTTCGGTTTTATTTTCTTATCGTAGTACAAAGAAAGCCTCTCTCCTTCGCGCGACTAGATAAAAAATTCAAGTTTTCCTCGAAGAAATTTTTTTTGCCCAAATACTTTCATTTCTGACTCGCAAGATGAAAATATCGGTGGAAAACAAAAGAAAATTCTAGAGAAGGACAAGAACAAATAGCGAGTTTGCTACAAAATTTTCTCGTCCTTAAGGAACATCTTCACTGTGCCCAAGGCGTATTACGTGTAGGGCACGACAAACAAGGGAAGTGGAGCGTGCTTAAGTACATTCCTTCGGCAAGCTTTTTCCTAAATTAACTGAGATTTTTCCATCTTATTTTCCTGCTCTGGTTGTTGTTTTTTTTTGTTTAGACTTGATACAGTAACTTTATAGGAGTTTCTCATCCAATTTATATTACAGCCATGGAGCCGCACAGATTACAATTCTCGTTACGTTTCATTCGGTTTGAAGTGCAATTTGCAAAGTAATGATATCTCGGACATGAACCTTTCGTATTTTTGTATGGCAGAAAATGTTCAACTACTTTGCCTAATGTTAAGATTTGTACTTTGAGGGTGCGGGGATGGAGGAGGGCAACAGAAAAAAAAGTAATGTTTCCCGGGGCCAGTGTATTAGAGATGAATATTTCCGGAAGATATATCATAAGAGACTCGGCCGAATAGAATTCAATTTAAATGTTTCCATTTTGAATGGGGAGTCCCTTTTTTCCTTTCGTTTCGTTTTTATTGTAGGCCAAACTTCTTAGGATTTATTGATATTGTTTGTTATGAAATGAGAAAGAAGGACACCAGAAAGACAATTTATTAGCTAAATTAAATGTATCAACAATATGGAAAGTTTTATTGTTGGGCATGAAATTGTTTTTGTTTTGTTTGGAAAAATGAATTATTCTGGGAAGGAAGACCACGTTTTTATTAATTTGAGCTACTTTAAAAGTCAACTAGATGTTTGATTGACTTATCAAGTAAAATAAAAACTAGGAAGTTTGCTAATTTGTGCCTAGCATCCGATGCTATGAAGCAAATTTCTGTGGTATTCAACTTTAAATAATTATGAAAATGGGTTTCAAATGATAGAATTACGTATCATTCATATTTTGAAAAGTTCTTTATTATAACTTACTTACTTATTTATTTAATTATTACAGTTATTCTATAAGATATTATAGTTTATTCAATTTTTGTAGAGATCAGACGGGGAAAATGATTGTCTTTACAACTATAGTGTAGTATTTCTATTTCTTGACAAATTATGTTATTATCTAATTAAAGTGATACTTCATTTAGGAAAATTCTTTTTAAAAACCTATTAATAAGAACTTAAAACTAACTTATTTAGGCAGCTTAGAACCACTCTACATTTTAAATACTCGTAGTACTGAATAGTTCTGTAACTAGGGGGTTGTCTAAGTTAAGGCTTCTTTATTATAACGTGACGGCATCTCTATTTTTATTTTTAAAGAAATAATTTTTAGCAACTCACATATACGGTAAATCCAATTCAACAATTTACTATTTCGTTACTTTCGTAAATACGTGTTGATTGTTTTGTTTGTTTTTTTTCAATGCTGAACGACAAAACATTTCGTCGACATAAATTGGTGAAGCGTTCAAATAAAAGATTATAACCTTCATAAATCTTGGAAGATTGGTTTCAAGCAATGTACAAGCGACCTGAACGGTTTAGATACCATTCACCTACGAGTGCTAATTGATTGTCTTTAAAATTGTATGTCAGAAAATATTTCAACTTGCAATACTTTTAATTTTGCTGGGCTAATCACTAAAACATATGAGAGAACTAGATCTAATCACTCTTAACTTTGCCAAAAATTTTAAAATTTCATCTACTACAGAAACGGAAGTTCACAATTTTTGGATTATTTTTTGACGACTCAGAAAACTTTTTAAAGATTTCCGCAAGAACTTCCCAACTGGCATCGATCGCTGTATTGGCTACTGTCATTTAGAGCAAATCAATTAGAAAACGTTCACTTACAACGAGTATTCTCAGTATTAACACTGTCGCTGCCGACCCACGGATTTTGATCACTTCAAACAGCATTGTCAAAATTATTGCCAAAAGAGTCTGGGAGTCAAAATGTTAATGAAAAAAATTCTTATATTTATCGCATAAAACATCGCAACTCCAGCGGAATTCGAACAAAATTATGTATAGCTCCAGTAGAATAATTTGAGTATACTATCTTAATAATGAAGAAGTGACTTATCAGCGAATATCTTTACCTACTTTAATTAAATAGGTACTTTATAGAAGAAATTCTGCGAAATATGCTGACATTTTTAAATTTTTTTAGATAATATTTTTTATTTCAATTTTACATTCTAGGTGTCACTTTTACGATTAATTTAATAATAATTAATTGCGTATCTGTTTACCATAGATGACTTCCTGGATTCAAACGCGAGACCCGCCATCTAAAAACGACACCTTACGCCCTAGTCTATACAGCACTTAATATTTACTTATAGTATAATTAGTGCTGACACAGTACTGTATTTATAAATTCGAAAAGGTGTAGATTTAAAAATATTTTTTTTTTAATTTTAACACGAGCAGTTTATGTAGTAAAATATGACGATAATCATGTGACCCAGTTTTTTCTGAGATTTTTTCTTAGATTGGATAATTTGAAAAATCGAAAACGACAATTTTTTTTATTTTAGCTTCTAATCAGATGTGAGATTTTTTTTAAATCAACTAAAAACAAAATCAATTTTTTTGACATTGTGAATTTTCCTTCGATTTCACTGCACTTTTTAAATATATTAAATATGTTTTTTCTTCATTCGTCAATCTATTTTCTACCCAATAAGATATCGAATTGATATCTTCTTCTTGAATCGGCTGCTATTTGCTGGCAGGATTTTTCGTTTTTAAGCCTCAAAAGGGTCCCAAATGGGTTTAATATATTTTTACAAGCCCCTCAATGTGTTTTAAGGCCGATGAGATATCAGGTTGGTACTTCTACAGCGTACGCAAACGCCTAAACGCCTATTAGTTCAATGATTTTGTTGATTTTGATTTTCGTAAGCTACAAACAAAAACGCCTAAAACCGATTTTCATGATTTTTCGTTATTGAAATCACTAATGATTAAAAAAATGTTTAAATATTCTTTGAAACATTCCTAAATATTTGTGTAGATAAATGATATGTAGAGTTAGTTTACTTCTTTTTATAGGCCTTTTATGAGCTTTTTATATTATGTACAAACACCTAAAAGGGGTTGCCGCTAATTTTTGTTATTCCACCCACAATTTGTGAAGAGACAATAAATATGTTTTCACGAATTTCTCACTATTTCTTAGAGCCAATGCTATACTAAATTTCATTCCAATTTTACGGAATACTTATACAAATGTCCAAAAAGAAATTTCAGGATTTTTTGATATTGCAAACCAAGTGCCTCAATATCTTCAAAGTCTGACGAGATATCAAATCAATCTCTTTCACACGTTACTTATACAAACACCTCAAACGCAATTTTAAAATTTGTCGATTTTCAACCCCCAAAGAGGTAAAAGGGAGGTCCAGTATGTTTTATCGAAGCTCTGAAAACTTATCAGTCCAAATAATCGATTTTATTCGTTTTTCCATCTCCATGCTATTTAAGAAAACGCCTAAAAAAATTTCGGGTCTTTTGAATATTTAATCAATGAAGCGTTTGTTTGTTTTCACGAATTTCAAAATATCTTTTAGAACCAATAAGATATCAAATTGGTTTGGCTTTTTACAGACGGCTTTTATAAACGCCTAAAATGTTATTTTGGAATTTTTGAATATTCAAGTCCCGGAGGAGAGAAAATGGTTTAGGCATGTATTCTCGATTTTCTCCATATTTACAAAACTCAATGAGATACCGAATTGGTTTTGCTTTTACATGCTACTTATATAAACGCCTAAAAAGTGATTTTAATATCTCATAGACCAAATGTCATATTGAATTGAAGCTCTTGGAGCAACAAGGGGTCATATCATTTTTCCAACAACTTGAGAAACTTGGACTTTTCTGGCACTTTATTGCATTAAAATAATTTTATTGATTTTTTTTATGATTTTATTAAAATTATTAAGGATATTATTAAATCATAAAGGGTTAACTGCATCAGCTGAATTTCATCCCTATCCAATAAGGAATCAAAAAAGTAAAGCCTTCTTCTGCCATTAAAAAAATGAGTTGACCCCTTATTACACCAAGGGCTTCAATTAATTTTGAGCATTTATTACATGCTACAAAACGCCTAAAACGTAATATCTGGATTTTTCGATATTCAATTCAAAAGCTGTGTAAAAAGGGGTTTAATATTTTTTCGAGTACTTTAACATCACTCAGGCTGGATCAGATCAAATTGGTTTTCCATGTTTAGGTCTATTAATACAATCGACTGAAAACTACGTACTTACAACCACCAAATTGGTAAAAAAGATATTTAGCACATTTTCACGGATTTGTCTATATCTCTTAGGACTGATAACGAATTGATTTCTGATTTTAAAGCTAGTATAACACTGTATGCCACGCTGCTAATTATTTGACTATTTTCACTAGCAAATGCTGTTAGATAGTGTAATCGTAAAATTTTTGTTTGCTCTGTTTTACATATTCTGTCTATTTTGATTGAACTGAATATTTCGTAAAATTTTTTAGTCAAATATTTAATACCTTGGCATAATAATATTTGATGTAATACTTGCTAATATTTATACGTCCACAAGTTGATTTCAGATTTTTTTATAAGTGATACCTGCGCTTTGACAAAAAGTGGTGTTGAATAATAAGAATTTAAGCTTGATTCTTGATTATTCTTCCTCTAAGCTTAAACTAATTTTGTTTAAAGTAGGTACGTTAAATTGATTGCATAGTTGTGTTTTATTTCTTACAGTCTGCTATCGATAAAATATGAAAATATTTCTAAAGCTTGTGTTACACTGTATGCCGCGCGGTCAAATATTCGACCATGAAAATTTGACCGAAATTGATATCAAATATCCATTTGACACGCTGCCCGATTCCGATATTACACTATCTGACACATTTGACACTATAGTTAAATTTTTTATTCGTGTCAAACGGTCAAACGCTATCAGGTCAGATCAATTGTAAATATTGATGTATATATTTCTCTGTATGCCACTGGGAGCACCAAATTTTCGAGTTTACAACTTTGTTCAGATTAATTAACGAGACGTAAGTGGATTCAACGAAAAATAGGAGTGTAATAAGAAAAGTTATTGTTTTAATGTTTGCCGTTGTTGGTGCAGGTATTAAAAATAAATAAAATACTTATAAAAAATAAAATTCTATGCGGTAATTATGATCGTATTTACTGGAGGAAAGACAGAAGTAGTTTAAATTAATTATTTATATCACCGATTGCCACAAAAAATTAATTATTCACGAATGACACTTCCCATTTGACCCATATGACAGAATTGTTTTTCCAAAAATCGCAAATGGTCAAATGTGGTCAGTTTGATTGTCAAATGGTGTCAGACGGACAAATGAAACATATTGTCAAACAGCATTTGACAGGGAAAATGGTCAAATATTTGACCGCGTGGCATACAGTGTAATACCAGCTTAAGAGACTGGACAATAATTTGTATTAAATTTCAAATAATTTTTTTACGATTTTTATTTTATGAAATAATAAAGTTCATATCTAGCTTAAAAATAATAATGAATCAATCCAATTTTAGCCACAGCTTGCGCTACTTATAACCTGTCAAAAAAAGCAGAGTCGCTAGAAAATAAACAGGAGCGCCAACTGTTAAAGTCAACCCTTCAAATAATAGCTAAACAAATTATCATAAAGTATATGAAAAATATTGTTCAACCTTCCATTTTATACTCCGAAATATTCAAAAATATTGTTACTGCCTGATTTTGTTCATTCCAGATGCAATACACCATTTAAATAAAATCAAAAAATTATTACGCTATTCGGTTGTATTCTGTTCGGTCCAAGTCCGCCGAAACATTAAATCCGAATCAAATGGATTATCTGATTCCATTAAAAACTCATTGCACTTACTCTCCATTTTCCAGCCATGGCTATAAAATTATTCGAAGCAATTGAACAAAATTGCAGACACAGTCAAAACGATGGGTTGGTTGTACTAAAGCTTCCAATGGTTTCGTTATTTCAAGAACGGAAAAAATGATGTGATATGAAAATGCTTTTATACCAACGAGCTCTTCAAGAATTTCGGCCCTCTCTAACGCTATGTTTATTCAACAATATTCGAATATAATAAAAAGAAGAAAGTGATCATCTAAAAGGAATAAACCTGTGACGCGAGTAGGTACATAGTCTCTCTATTTGCTTAAGAAAAATAAAACGGAGACAATATCATTTCATTTTCATAAAATGTGAGTTTTTATATTACTTTGTTATTATAAAATAAAAAGGGATATCGTCGACCATCGGAGCTGTATGAGTATCGCAAATATTTCCACATTCTCGTCCGACGCCCCGGCTCCATCAATTTAATCGTATATACGAATGCCTTCGGAATATTCATAAATTCCAATACTATACCTAGCACTTCTCCAGAAAAAATTTCCTTGATATCCTTTTCATCGTTCCGGCGCTCCTTTTCCGCATTCATCCCATTCGTTTGAAGTTTTATCGGAAAACACGTTCACCGTCGAAGAAAGTAATCCAATTTCGTTAACACGCTCCATTGATACCGAATAACTTTCTTTAAAAAAAAAGAAAAGGAAATGTTTTTCCTGGCTGGCACGGAAAAAGGATATTTCGTATCGGGACGCGGCAAGGAAGACGCCTTGCGGATGAAGAGGCCTTAGGAAATTGTCAACCCGAGGACGACATCATCAGCAAAGCATGGAAATGAAAAGCACTTTGAAAATTTGCATTTATCGAAGTATTGGTGTAGTCTTGAATGTAGAGAATTTATTATTATAGAATTTTGCCAGGAAGAGGATTATATTTTGTATACCGTCGGATTAAGGCTACGGTTAAATGATTTTAATGACCCAGTCCTTTTCTGTAACCATTTTGTAGTTAATGGACATGAAAATTAAACTGAATGTAGTACTCGTTCGCCTTCGAGACGAACAAGCCAAGCACTATACAGGCGCAAAATGAAAAAGGAAAATATTTCTAGGATCGTTTGATATTATGCACATTTCGTTTTAAACATAAATTTTATCCTTGTTAAGATATGCGACGTTAAAACAAATTGTTGCATGTACACAGCATTGAAATTCAAATAAGTACATCGAGTTGGTAAACTTTAAATTAGAATTTTTATTAAGTTATAAAGTAGGTATTCGGAGGATGTTATACAAATGTTGGGATGTTTACTTCCGATGTACCCGAGGGTTTATGAAATTTAATCAACTTTTTAGTTTCCGGTATAAACTATGTTAGTTTCGAGAAGAAAGCATGTACTCTACATTACCAAATAAATTAATTCAATTCAGAACTTTTTTGCATTGTGTCTGTTTGATAGTTTTACTCTTTCATTTATGTAGTACACAAATTGTTTTGGTGTGAACATGAAAAGTATGCGAGAATAAGACAAAAATCTGCCAACAGTTTGGTCGACTTTATTATTTTTTTCATTTCCATATAAAAGAAATTCCTTTTAGATAAACTTCTATTTTGTTTAAATAGATATGACATAGGTGAAAATTGTATTCAATACACTGAAAAAAATACTGTTCTTAATATTAATGAATGCTTTTCATTAAAAAAAATTCTTCGGATTAATGAAAAAATCGTTATAACAATGTAGAAAGTCATGAAATATTTTTCATGATATTAAAAGCAAAGCGGGCGGGAACAGGCGAGTAGACAAACCACGCAAGCGATGGGAAGACTCGGTTGATGAAGATAGCAAAGCCATCTTAAGAATTAGCAGATGAAGGACGCAGTTCTTAAATCGAGACGAATGGAGGCGACGACTTCTGGAGGCCAGAGCCCGACTTAAGCTGTTGCGCCATTGATGATGAACCGTACATTAATACTATCAATCTCATTTCAATAAAAATATTTTGATCAATTTGTATATATGGAAGAGAAATCAACACCTAGGAATTTTGATGCACGCCTTCATCATATTGATTAAAAAGTTCTTATAAACAAGGCATTGTCGTTTGGTATTCGTAAAACGTATTTATAGTAATAATGGACACGTTCATTATATTGAAGAAACGAACATC
The DNA here is from genome assembly GCA_951812415.1 of Beris morrisii. NCBI lineage: Eukaryota > Metazoa > Arthropoda > Insecta > Diptera > Stratiomyidae > Beris > Beris morrisii. The sequence continues at coordinate 9,286,300 of OX638312.1, read as the reverse complement.
GCACAGCTCAAGGTTTCGGATCCTCTGTTGGCTGCTATTTTTGTTAAGGTTCCCACATACAAATAGATAAGCGTTCGCACATAATCAAATAGTGTCAATTGTTCCACTGAGAAACAGTCGCAGCAACAGAAAAAATTTCGCACGAGTGTCTGGGAACCTTTATTCGTTTTCATATGGCACAAAAAGCCGAAATTATATCCAGTTCCACAATCATAATATTAATGCTCAAATTCATCATATTGATATCAATATGTGCAATATTGAACGCTGTATTGATTACAGTGACAGGATTAATCGTAATTATGAATTTATACTTTAATATGAGGAACAACACTAGTAACATTAATTACTATTTTCATCAATATTATGAATTCGTTCATCATATTATACTGAGAGTGACACAGTTAATAGTAACAATGAATCAGTACTTTAATACGAATTACTGATTTCTTCAATATTATGAACTCGTTCATTGTAACAACGAATTTTTACACCATTTCTGTTATTGTGTGTGTGTGTGTCCAAAGCAGACCGTAAAATGATGAACGGTTTTGCATAACATTAATGAATACTTGCATCGGTTCAAAAACAATGATTTTTTCATTATGATGATGTAGATTTTAATTGGTTGGATTGACCTTTTTGGTTCAGTGATACTCTCCTAACGTCGTTTTTGTAAGATAGAACTCTATTGTTATGAAAAATAAGTGGACTAGAGTTACTAAAAATTTTATTTTGATAATAAGATTCATATACATTCTAATAATTATGTTCTATATGAGACTCTTAAAGAATGACACGTAGGGAAGAGCGGAGATCGTAGACTACTTTATAATATTTTGGCATATAAGCATAGAACTAAAAAAGATATCAAAAATAAATGAAGTTAATTACTTTGCTGTCCATCGAAAACAAAAATACGGCGTGCTTTTTCCCCATTTTTGAAACAGTATGTCTATAGTTGATCTAAAATAAATCTACTAAAAAAAGCTATTCACAAAAACTTATTATCTAAGATTTGAACATAAAAAATTTTAAACTGTGACACCGGCTTCGTTGTGATTATGTGAAAGATAATCTCAACATAAATTCAATTTGCATGGGTATAAATCGAACTAACCTACCTACTATTTTGTCACAAAAATTCCAACAATCTTATAATGTCGAAATATTGAAAATCTAACACTTTGGCAGACATATGCGTCCCTTTAAATCTAGTAGGTTTCTGTTTGTAGACAGTACGTGAAAATACGACAAAATTTGTAAATTCCACATAGCCTCGACGTCATTCTTCAACGCATTCCATGCATTTATTATAATCAAACCAATAATAATTCTATCCCAACAGAATTACAATTCTAGAACGGTTCTTCCTCTGGAACTATTAGTCGTACAAAGTTCAACCAAACAATAAATTATTCGAAATTTTGTTCTGCTTCGGTCTGCTAAGTTGGCTCTATAATACAGTGAAACGGAAATGTTCACAAAAAACAGTATTCAATTTAACGAGAAAAATTTATTAATTTCTAATAGTAAGCTGCCGTAGAACCAACTTTAAGAATTTTCGGGTTGTTCTCCGGTGGCAGAGGAGTCTGTGAGGACAACCATACGAACTTCTTCACTTAGCTATTTAAATTTATTAAATTCGTTTTATCACTATAGTAGATATTCATTAAATTTCAAGTTCCAGAAAGGTTTACAAAAATAATTTTTAGCTGTTTTTTTTTTTTAAAAAAAATAATATTGATAAGGTAACAAAAGCTAATTTCTATGGATTTTATAATGAGAGTATCTATCGTATTTTCATAAGGTACAAAAAAACTCGCATAATATAGCGGCATTCAATTTCTTCCAACTTATATTGGGTACGAGGTACCTACAACATCACAGAAAAATGAAGGGAGCAGCAATTCTGTTCTCATATATCAAATGAATAATGTACCCTAGACTTATCCATGTGTCGGAAATGTATTGATTTCAGAAGTACTTTTGTACTTTAAGCGTAATTTACTATTGTTTGGATAGCAGCCAAGCTTCTTTTTACAAAGCGATATCATAGGAAGGAGCAGATATCAGAATCTCCTGCATTACCTGGAGCCTATTAGAGAAATAGTGCAGTAGAACCAGCTACCTCTGCATTACCAGAAGCCCGTTACAGAAGTAGTACAGTTGAACTAGTTACTCTACGTATTACCGGTAGCACATGAGGCTAGTGAGGCTGAGCCTCACCATTTTACAGAGGAAAAAGTCATGAAGTTACTAGTGATTTTTTGTTTTGACAATGTTACTTAATGCCTTTCCGCAGTAAACCGACGTCCTTACTCATATAGTTTTAGTCCGACAAAGTCGTGTTTAATATTCTAATTCTGCCTCACCTGCTAAGAAAAGTGAGAGCCGCCACTGACCGGTAGTCTACTTCAAAAGTAATTTGATTGAATCAGCTACTTTCTGCATTATCAAATGCCCATTACTAAAGTATTGCGGCTTAACAATCAGTGCATTGAAATTTGTACCTAATATAATGTACACTCTTAAAAAAGTGTTTAAAACTAAACAGATTTTATAATAATGATTGTGGTATTCTTCTGCGTAAAATTACTAGTCAAAACTACAACAGTTATTGGAGCAAACTATTCGGAAGGTTGTATAAATATACTGTTTTAGTAATAGGTATCTATTAAATTAAGGCGATTGGTTTTAGTTAAAATTTACTATAAGCTTGTGTAATATTAGTTTCTAGATGTGTAAACAGTAAATGAAAAATAATCAATTTTTGCGTAAATTTACTACTTCTGTGTAAATTTACTAACACTTCTGTAATAATAATCAAAAATTTGTGTAATCACGAAAAATATTATTCTAACAAGAAAGCGATAGAGCTTCAGTTGTTACACTGACGTCGTGCATTAAAGTTTATTTGTTTTTTGTCGTGACTTATAGTATATATATTGCGTTTAATTATAAGATCTTTTCTTCTGGAGGTTAAAAAAATATGTGGATTTGCATTGTTGAATGTAATTGGAAACCCTTTCAAGTGCTATAGACTTTTTTAATTGCAACGGAAATAATAAATTATTCCAATAATTACTGATGTGCGCATTGAACAGCGGTATAAGTATGCTACAGTATTTGCTCAAAGTACTCTACTTTTGTTTAAAAATCAACAATTTTACAATTTGGGGTAGTAATTTTACATCATTTCTAGTGTAAAAATTACTTAACTTTAATACCAATTTTACACTTTACATATTTATTTTACACATCAATAGGGTATTTTAATGCACAAAAAATTAATAGTTTTACTATAAGGAGAAATTTACTACAATTATTGTTGGCATTTAGTTGCCTACAATAATTGTAGTGAAATTCAACAAATTTTTCTTAGAGTGTAAAACATACTTATATCTCAGTGGAAAATGTTTGTTAGACGATGACAGTCCAAGAAAGCAATTGACATTCAGATATGAAATTTTAAAGTACATCGAAACGAACATTTAATCTTTTGCACAGAAATTTTTGAATGCATTATTAGAACAAAAACCGTTAAAATCAAATTTAACAATATAACAGTTCAATAAGTCAAACTTTCGGAAAACAAGTTTTAAATATTTAACAATTATAGTAATTAGTATGTCTCTATGCAAATCCATTTTTTTACATATTCTTAAAAACTGTAACACGGCTCTTGAAGTTATAAAATATTTCAATTTACTGCACGTTTTTGTGTAAAATTAAAAATATTTGGTCGATAAATTATTTCAAAAAACGTTTTCTAGACAACATTTTCTAGAACTCATGATTTTAGCATAAAAACGGATTTTTATAAATGTTCAAGCAGTAGTCTTAAGCCACATCCAATTTCATAACCTACTTACCGAAATAAGTATTTATCATAATTTAATATTATAATATATAAAATATTTCTAGTGAAATATAGCATGTTCGTGAGAAAAGGTGAGCATTAAAATTAAGACGATCTTCATCATGTGAAGACATGTTCACTTTGATACATTTTTCTAAATCATTACCGCACGCATTACCAGGGAAGTAGTTGACTCTGACAAAATTATAACACATTACAAAACTATCTCGCTCAGAAGCCAAATCTCATTTTCCATAACAGTTCCAGTAATTTCCCAGCAGCGAAAAAAGGCATTACAGAATCAATAATGTAATTACTTCTCGGTAATGGGAATTGCTTACAATCAAGTTTACACCCCATGTTAAGAATGCCTTACATTTAAACAGCGATGTCATAGGCAGTAGGCGAATGATTACCTTCTGCATTACATAGAACACATTCCTTAGAAGTTGTTATAGATTAAATTACTGAAATATGATGTAGAACTAGTTACAATGAAGTTATTTCGGAATGGGTAGATGTAATTCGTTGTGTCAGCATTAACTATGCACCTATTTCTGAAGGAATTTCTGCCACTAATCTGTTCCGGAACCACTTCAGGGTAAGTTATTTGTTCCGGAACAAATTAATGGTACAAATTCGGCACGTTTTTAGTCATAAGCGACATTGCAATGATTACTTACTAAGAAGGATACACTCAACAGCAAAAATAAAATGCAGAAATTTTAAATAATAAACAAATTATATTTTTAATGAGACTTCTTTTTCTTTTCTTAATTTTTAAGTAACACAAAAAATCATATTTCTATTTACAAAATAAAAAATAAAGCTTTTTCATAAAATTAAACAAACATTTTTTAATTTTAATATTTTCTCGAAAACTTCACTTTTCTCACCATTTGCTAAACGAAACAACACGCTTTAAATCCACAGATGACTGAAAATCAGAAAAGAAACAATTGAATGTAAAATACAACTTCTGTCTCTGTTCATCGACACCATTGAACGATTAACACATTACCGATTGCATTACATTTTTCCAATTTGGAAATAGATTGGTAATGCATACTCATTTGGGGTTTTTCTGATTCATTAACTGGTGCGGAATCCAACATATATGTTATATATTTCATGTTGTTATCTATGTATATGATTGCTCGGTAACTAGTTAGAGAATGACTTATATCGGTAATTCCTTGCTCATTTCGCTGCTGGGTTACAGGCAAATCTTAAACCCAACAATTTTGCATTGAATTGCACAAATTACTCCACCTATTCCGAAACATTAATTCCGTAACCATTTCCTGGTAATGCATAATGGAGCCTGTACCGTCGCTGCCTTGATACCGTACAGAATTAATGCCCTACTGGGTATTAGTTATCTTTCCGCATCTCACATCTACACGTATCTATACTTTCTCTGTCACCCTGTATTGTTGTCTGCAAGAATTTCGCATAGAAAAATCGATAATCAGATCCACCCCAGTTAAAGTTTGTCACACATTTTTATCAGCATGTAATAACCTTCATGGAAAAATTCCCCAATCTCGAAGAATTTCATATCAATTAGGTTATCTGCCTTTTTGATTCAGGATCTTAGGGAAGGTCCTTATGTGAATTTAATGATCGATTTCGAACGGTCGATCTCAGTGGGAGCGAGCAGCACCACCCATAGTCTAAATATGGAGACATAAGTGGTCTCACATTAGTTAAAAACATCTAAGGAAACTCGCCTAATGTGCTTCTAACCAGTTCTAACTTATCGTGTTCCATTCAATTCTTTCAAGAAGCCGAGAACCCATAAAATCGTACCGTAAGCTCAATTTCCCTTATACTCCGTGACGTCTGTCTACATACACGTGCACGAACAAACCTACCTGCATATTGCAAAAAACCGCTGTGTATGCTACCATGACTTACCTGTGTTTTGTTTGTGTTATACCTGCAAAAATTAAGCCAGTAACCTCCTGCTCCGGCAAATCAAAATGCCTGCACTGCAATGCTCTCAAGTTGATTACACTGCACTGCGTTAGCTCGATGACGTCAGATCATTTCTACACACACCCACACATAAATTTGTCCCGTTCTCGTACGACTTTGGCCTCAGTTCAGTCGGCCATCGAAGAACTGGGCGTGGTACGACCGCATCGAACCGAACCGAACACCAGCGCCTCGCCAGCCAAGGCAACGGCAGAGCAAAGAAAATCGACCAGTCCGCCAGCCAGCAAGCAGCCCGTTCCCGTAGCCGGGGCTGTAGCTGCGTGTCGCTGTGTTCACTGCGAACTGTCGGTTGCGGGCCCGCCATGTCAAACTGCCGTCCCTCACACTATCGCACACGACGTCAAGCTGCAAGGCGGCAGACATATTTGAGAAAATTGTCTGGGGCGGGCGTCATCGCCATCTCGCTTCGTGCCGCTAAGAAGTCGCCATAAATCAGTTTCTCCCTGATTGCGTTCTAATTGAGTTCTTGAGATTTTTGATTCCGTGCCTTCGCCGTATGCCGCAGAGGAAAATTCGAGATTTCGAGCGAAAGTCCTTGGGACGGGACACGGGAATGCGTAGGGTGGAGACCCACCCCGGATCAAAGATTTCCCGACCGCCGACTTCGTCTTGAACGGAAGAATTTCGACGAGATTTTCGGCGTTAAATAACTTCCCGCTCGACTTGGTTTAATGTCTTAAGTAAAATGTTAAATGACGCGGAAAACTGAGTGGATACCTAGGCCTAGGCGATGTGTGTTTTTGGTGTTATTATTTCGGATTCATAGGTACGAGCCGTAACAGTTTTGTCGGCGCCGCAATGGTACTGATTCCGCATCATACAGTGACACAAGAAAGTATTCGAATGTTGAACAAATGGTTGCACTAGAAACGTTCGCTTGTTATGTTTGTGTTGCCGAATTGCATAATTAACTATCGAATCGACTCACTACTAATAGGCTGAAAATATGCCGTGTTACCGAACTTCAAAAGAAAACTCAAATAAGCTATTGGAACGATAGTGCTCCAAGAAGAAGACCTGACTTACGGGCTGCTCCACCGAAGAAAACCTAAGTTTTAAAAAAATTAGTAGATCTTAAAAATAGACGGGGTGCAGCATCGTCTTATTGTCTTTTGAGTTCTTGTCCCGCGAGCAAGTCAAAATCGAAGAAAATTTAAAATATGAGAAAAATTTAATTCGTTTAATTTCATCTGAGAAGAAATGGCAGCGGTTTATTTTGATTCTTGCCCTTCGATTAGCGTAATTTATAAGATTACTGTCACTAACGATATTAAAAATAGCTCTCGTAACGAAAAATCTGTGGGTATGGTTGTACTTGATTTTGAGAAAGCTTTCGACTCTGTGTGGCATCATGGCATCATTTTCAAACTAGACTGTCCCGTTTACCTTACTAAACTAATTCAATCCTTCCTCTCTAGTCGTACCTTTCATGTCAAAATCAAAGGCTGCCTATCTTCCAGTAAGTCATTACCAGCTCTTGTCTAAGCCCATGCCTCTACAATATTTATACATCTGACATACCCCAATCCTCAGGCTGCAAAATTGCAACATTTGCCGATGACACAGCTATCTATGCAGCATCCTCTGATCCACCCACTATAATTAAAGACCTTCAAGTTCAACTTCTGACCTTAGACGAATTCTTTCGTGGTTGGAAAGTAAAAATTAACACAAGCAAAACCAAAGCAATATTTTTTATCCAGAGAAGATCTCGAAAGTACTTACCGAACCCCAACTTAATTATTTTCGGCGAACCCATCAAATGGTCAACTGATATTAAGGGGGCAGTCTACTTTGGACGCCCCAAAAAAGGGCTATTTTTAGGAATTTTTTTAGAGTTTCCAAGAATAACTATCGATGCCATTCTTTTTGGGTTTAATGAATATACTCTAAAACTAGCTAAGAACATTTTTTTTTATTTACTTTTTACATTTTTTGTTGTTGAAAATACTCGTTAAACGTAACTGTGTCAAAAATACATAGGTGGCTGACGGGATTGATTTTGTGCAGCAGATTCATCTGACACAAAAAAATTAAAAAGTTATAGATTCTGTATAACTGTGATTCTGTCTGGAACTAGAAGATTTAATATTCATGCATAAATAACAAAATGGCGGACTTTTTCGGAAAAAAACCAAAAAATTGTACTTTTTTCACTAGTTTTTGCATTAAACTAAATAGTAAAAATAAAAATTTTCACTTGGTTCTAGTTCCAGACGAAATTATATATCTTAGGGATATGTCGTCCAATTTGCATCAAGATCGGTTGAATGGTTTCGAAAATTTCAGTCCCGCGAGCCGAGAAAACGTAGTTTCGAGAAAAACGCGGTTAAAGTTTTTTTCTACGAAATCGTGAAAAAATCATACGTACGCCTAATCAGCGATGCCCAGACCATACAGGATCCCTTCTGCCTTTCCAGAATCTCTTACCCTTACAGTTTCAAATGTGGACATATAACTGCCGGTGAAAGCAGTAGAGAAACCTCAAATGTCGAAATATAACTGCCGGTGAAAGCAGTAGAGAAACCTTAATAATAAGTTTGTGTTAATACAAGCAGCTGCTCGACATTGGCACTTAGACTGCTCGGATCTTTATAAATTTTTCTCACAATATTTTTGAATGTACATACTTTCGAAAAATGCAAAAAAAAAAAACGATTTTTTCAAACGGTCACAACTAGACTGCCCCCTTAAGTACCTAGGGATCTACTTGGACAAAAAACTTACATTTCACGAGCACACCGATCAAGTAGCCTCTAAAAATATGAAGTCCATTCGTATCCTATACCCTTTTATTAATAGGAAATCCAAACTCAGCCTGAAAATAAGCTGCTTATCTATAAGTCCGTCATGCGTCACACATTATCTGGTGTAGTTGCGCAAAAACTCATATACGAAAGCTACAAATAATACAAAATTAATGTTTAAAAATCATTATGGACAAACCATGGCACTTCTCCACTAGCTTACTGCATGAATTGTCTAATATTCTTTTAGCTGCTAATTTTTTTCGAAATCTTACATACAAATTTTATTTACAAACTTCAATTTATAGATAACCCCCTAATTATCTCAATCTAACCTGTATATTTATTCAGGCTTATCATGTAATATCATCTTAAACTCTAGTTTTTAGTTTAATTATTTTTATTATTTTATTTTGTGCTGTTAATTCCTTGTTTAGTTCTCCGAAGGTTTTTCTTAACTATTTTTTCTTCAAGCCAATCTAATTAACTTTATTTCAATACAGCCATTGGTAGTTTTAAGATTCACACCATTGTTGTAGAGGCACAAGCCTGATCACAAAATTATTACTACTAAATGTACATGTAATCATATGGTTCACGATAATAATAAATTTGAATATAAGATTACAAGTTTTTTCAAATCAAGTAGGAAGAGCCTATCGAAATACACGCAACTTCCTTCGGTGGAAACAGTCTAATAATCCCCGATTTTTTTTATTGTCGGGTCGCCGTTTGGAGAAGAAGCAACGCGCAGAGATGCTTGGAGTATCTTCAATTTTTTTTAAAATTCTGCATAACCATCTTGATATGTGACCAGGTTAGGACAAGGTGGGTTTCAACAATGCTTTTACCACTCTAAAAACACTAAAGCCTCGTGGAGACAAAAAAGGATGAAATTTATCGAAAAATTGAACTTGAGTTTAATCTCGAGTCGATACCGTGGCATAAAAAGGGAAGCTGGAAGATCGTGGCAATAATTTTTTCTTGGATACGGGGAGGGTCGTATTTATCGAGTACATGAAAAGGGGTGTCATAGCCGGAGAGTACTGCATCAAGTTACTGCAATAACTAAAGGAGGTTTTGAAGGAAATGAGGAAGGGAAGGTGAATCAAACGTGTGTTGCATTCGCAAGACAAGCCAGTTCGCAATACCTTCGTTTACGACTTCCAAATCTTGAGCCAGTCCAGACCCAGGTCCATATGATTATTTTTTTTTTAAAAAACGGCGAAGAGGTCGAATCGGCGAATTGTGAAGGACAAAACATATTTAATCGATGTGATAGCAAAATAAATCGAAAAGGAAAAAGAACAATGAGATTTTAATTTTACTAATTCCCTATGCCTACTACAAAGAAATCTTTAAGCACCACTCGTGTAGCCCAATTTCTTTCGGGCAGCTTTAAGGGGTTGCATACACCTGGGTAGTTCAAAAAAATCGATTTTTCAAAAAGGTGCTCATTGGAAATTACTATTTTAAGTACCCTGAAAATTTCATAAAGAAATTCGCAGTAATGATGAAGTTATAGCGTTTTGTAACCGACCTGGTGAGCAAGGATTAACGATTGCTGCGTAGGTATACGTGGCCTTTATCATCTGTTTGATTATGAGCTTTTTTTAATTCCGGGTATTTATGACCTTAGCAGGGACATGTTTTGAAAAGTTGGTGAGGTTCAGGTATACGCGTTCCACAGTTGAAATTCACAGAACCTTATTTCAGTGTAAACTGTACTCTACACTTTAAACGCGTTTGTCTCGAAACAGCATTTTCAGAATCGGTACCAGGAATATCTCCGCGACTACTGGACCGATCGGGACCTATGTAGTTTTGCACAGTTGTGTTTCACACAATAATCTTGTGTCTATCGAGCCGTTTTTTCGATTTTTTTTTTTATAACTACTGAACAATTTTGAGGCGAAAAATGGAATTTTTTATTCCAGAGACTGCCATGATCCGAAAAAAATTAATTTTTAAATTCCGGCTCGATGAACACTAGTGTTATGTTATGTTGTGTATCTACTTTCAAGAAAAAAAAATTTTTTTTTAGATAAAAATAGCGAAGGTACGTCTGGTACCGAAAACGCTCTCAACAAAAACACGTCCCAGAAAATGACTGAAACTTTTTTACCGTTTCAAATTTTCCAACAAAATTTTTAAAAAATATAGATAAAATGTCATATGATTGTTCAATTAAATTCAGTTTTATGCACGAAAAAAATTCTTAAACATAACCGTAGTTTTAGCCGTCCCAGGTGTATGTAACCCCTTAAGAAAATGTAAAATTCAACGTAACTCGTATATTAGCCTAATCAATAGGTGTTTAACCAATTGCAAACAAGCGTACACAGAGTTTTATTTTGGAATTTTTTTCATTTTGTATCCAAATGAAAACTATTTTACTTTATTATTTTTTAATAATTTTTTAAAAATATTGAACTAAAATTTCAAAATAATTTGCTACCCTGGCATTTTGTATTTACACGTTTTAGGACTAGTAAACTCGAAAAGAGAGAAAAAATGTTCGTCTGTCTACCGTAGGCCGTACGTTGAACGCAACAGTGTTTCAAGGTGCGTAGCTCGCAAAACCTTTGAGATATTAAGTTGACATTTTTTTGGTAGGTAGATTGGATGAACCATTACAGTTTGAGGGGGGTAGGAGGGTGCGTCTAAGACGAAAAATGGTGGCTGAAACTTGGAATTGTCGATAGGGATTGAATTGAAGAGACTATTTGAAACATTATTTTTTAGATTTCCAGTCGTTTAGTGACATACACCGCATTTCGTTGTTAAACGCGTTCCGGACTTTTACCCAAAAAAAAAAAGTTGCGCCCAGACTGCTGGAAGAATTTTTAATTTTAAATTGAGCCTTAAGCTTATTTCAAACGACTTGTTTCTACGAAACTTTAAAGCAAAATGTGTTATTTTCCCACTTCTTTATTTTTTAATTAATAAAGTAAACATTTGATCGGCCTGAAATTTCAACTAGTCTACAATTTGTTATTACCGTTTTTTAGGGTGGTATCTAAACCTGAAGAAAGAAAGGAATGTGAGTATGTCCGCCGTATACGCCGTATGCTTTGCGTCAAGTAAATATATTTTTTTTATTTAATAATAATTTACAGACAGTTTCTTGTATAACATAATTTGTAATTGAGAACTAATACCAGGTGTGTTTTTTTGCGCACTTATCCAGAATAGAGTAGGTTAGAAAATTTATATACAAAATAACAACAACATTAGGTATGTTTTTTTGCGCATTTATCCAGATCAGAGTATTGATTAAAATTTACATCGAAAATACCATGAATATTGCAATTTTTGTTATTTCTTATTGCTTTTTTCTGTATATAGTAGGCTAGAATATAGATTTTAACAGGAATAGCTGCCCTAGTGAGCTCAATGGGGCAGCTATTCGTGATAAATTCTCTAATCTAGCCTACTATCTATGGAAAAAGTTACAAAGAACCATAAAAATATCAATGTTGTTGTTATTTTGTATATAAATTTTCTAACCTACTCTGTTCTGGATAAGTGCGCAAAAAAACACACCTAATAATATTTAAAAAAAAAAATTACATGTCAAATCGATACCAAACATAGAAACTTCGTTTTGTATCAACAATCAGGATATGAATTACTCTGGAAATTGCTGTTTACAACCTGAAGAAATGACCAACAAGCAATTTGGAACGTTTTACTTTCTTACTTGAATAATACAGTATTCTGATCGACTTTAAAAAAAAATGTATTGTTATTGAAAATGGTCTAAAATCCTATTTTTCTGTTTAAAGGGTTTTTGTAGTATTGATACTTAGGTCATATCTCGACATTAATCGTTTCCGGACTTTACGCCGAAAAAAAGTACTCCCAGACAACGCTCAGAAAGTACGCAAGAAATGTGCTTCGTCTACATCCAATTATAAGAGTTTATATCGGCAACTATAGAAGATTCCTGTCCCAATTCAATTTCGGTTGGTGTCTTGGCTTAGCTTGACTTGTTTTAAAACAACTGATGAAGTCAAGAACGGAGAAGACTTACATTTTTTTATATTTCAGTTGTTGACCAGTACCTCCTGTTAGTTGCAGCTACAGTATTTATTTTGAGTAGGTACTCACCAGAACTAACTTCAAAGTGAACTTGTTTTTTAAATTGTGTTTCAAAACGGGTAGATTTTTGAATTTCAAAAACAAGATTTTTTTTAGAAAAAGTTCTATTTTGTAAACCGAGATTTTAGATTACAAACTCTTGAACCGATCTCCAACTAAGAATTTGCAGATTGGAATAAAACAAACCAAGTTAATTACTAAAAGAAATTAAAGCACCACCACAACTCAATTGCTATGAATGGCGCTATTTCTAGCAAGTACCTACTAAAGAGTCAATAGATTGAAAACTATTTCGGCTAGATTGCTTTATATTCAAAAATCTGATTTGAAATGTTAGAAACTGTGCAAGACGGACAATGAACAATATAAAATTAACTTAGAAAAATAAAAAATTTACTAAAATTTCGGTACACACAATGAAGATGTGCGATTCAAATTTCTGTGACAATGGTACTTAAATCAGATAAGCCACTCTAACCTTTACACTTATGTCGTTACAAAGAGATAAGATCTAACAGGCATATTTTCAGCAAAGCTCCACAGACACAATCCCCCCGTCGCGTATTCGAAAGATTAAAATTAAGAAATTCTTGCCAATATTGTTGAAATAATTCCCGACTTAAACGCCAGGTTAATGAAGGCAAAATGTCGCATGAATTTATTGGCTCATTAGAGCCCCCAAATAAAATGTTGCTTTTGCCTTTCTCTGATGGGCGAAAATTTTCTCAGCATACCGACGAAGCCCAAAGTCAAATGTCTTACGATTGCCGATTATTTTGGATGAAGAAAACTATAAAACGGCATGCAGAGATGAAGTCTTTGAAAGAAAATTTTCTATCTTAACCGAAAGACGAAAAGATTCCCAAGATGGTACAAGGAGGGATGACAAAATTGGCATCAGAGCATCGTATAAAGACCAAAGATCAAGAAAATGATGGTGTACAAGTTTTCGGGGAACAGCATTTTCTGCAATTAACACGACACACACATTACACCGGAAAATTTGCCGTCGGTTGATGGTTCCCATACATTTGCCACATTTAAGCGTTTGTGGGGTTTTGTTCCCGGAAACTTTTAATTGCGTACCAGAACCAGCCCATGTGAAGTGTTCCTAGTGTTTTATGGGATTCTTGACTTGATATACGGAAGGATCAGCAGAAGGATCTTTGCAAATTGTCTCTTACATCCTGTGTATAGATGTGCATATGTGAAACTGTCATAGGTCATTGTGGTTTTCCTTTCTTTATTAATATTTTCTACTGGTTCCCCGAGAAGTTTAAATGGAGAATTTTGTTGTTATATTAAGTGAATAGTCGAAGTGTTTGGTCTTGTAATCAAACTGGAACGGGAATTACATACATAAAAGTTTGTATGGTATATTTTGGTGGTTGCGGCTTTGCCTTGGCATACATTAATTAGGTTTGGCATCATATAGAAAAGGGATTCGTAACTTTACCATTCAGAAATATTATTAACATTTGGTTTGCAAAACATGTTCATAAAATTTAAAAAGAAAATGAAAGATTTTTATAACTAAAATCAAAATATCTTATTATAAAACGAGTCAACAAACATAATTTTATCTTCGAGTATTTCAACATAATTAACCCAATTTAAGTCGGTTCCATAAGAGTGGTCTGCACCCTAACAAAAGAGCTAGTTATTGGCGTTATAAAAATTTAGCTTTCATACTTGCATGTACTTCACTGCGAATCTGCATAATGCTCACTTCACATGGAGCCAAAAAATTGTTCTTTGTTTTTGTAGACAGCATGGCGACTAGCCAAATAGTAAAATACCGGGATCAAAGATTTTAATGTATCTGCAATCTACACGTGCCATTTCGTTATTTCAACATTTCAAAACTATTTCAGATACAAGCAGATACGAAAATTGCTTATGGAATAGTCGTTTAGCCCAATTTAATTATTCGAACAGAATTCTCGATTTTCCTAATAGTTTTATGTGTGTACCTACTTCTGATTAATAGATATAAAATATATTTATAGATAACTTCTACAGTACCTGCAGCGAAAATGACTGCATCAGTTCGAATTGAAATTCTTCGAGGACATAATAAAGTGGTTGTGGCTCTGAGATGCCTAATGAAATTCCGATTTCCATTTATTATGTCCTCTGTCTCCGCCGATTTGATTGGTTTTTCTTGGTTTCAAGAATTTCTATATGGAGTTTTGTGATTATTGTAATCGGAAAATTATACTTACTGGACGGGATGGGATTATCACAAGTCAGGTGCATAAATTCCCATTATACATTGGCTATTACGTCTTAAATTATATGGCGATTAGTCGCAAAGTAACACCAATTTTGTATTCAATAAATTGAAGTGAATATTAAATATCGCAGACCAGATGGTATTTTATCGTATTGATTTGAGTTGGAGATGTAAGTTTAAATTTAACGCTAGTCGTAATGAAAATATGTAAATGTTTGTAGATGTCATATTTTAATATTTGCAATTAGGAAAAAATTTGCATGTTTAAATTGATGAATAATGTTTATTGGTAGTAGTCTCTTAAATTTGTATGTACTGAATGACATAGGTACTCTCAAACATTTGGCAGTGAAATATTTGACAACATAAAAACTTGACAATTACAGATTAAAAATCAAAAATTTATGTTTATAAAGTGTAAAAGCAATTTGTCAATAGTCAAACATTTAACAAATTAAACAATCTTTAACCCTATTTTCGACTTTACCACTTTCTCAAATATTTAAGAATTGCGCAGGCAAATAGAGTCATATAGTGTAACTGACAAATTTTAGTGTCAAATTATTAATTTAGTCTTTAACTTGGTCTATAAGTTTGAGAACTTGTTTTACCAGAAAAAATTTTTTTTTTTTATTTTAAATATTTTCGTCAAATTTTGACAGTCGAATACAGTCTACAAGTATTGATAAGGGTGGTTGTCGATTTCAGACAAAATTGAGTTAAGTGTACTTATTTATGAAGTTCATTTTTCTTTTGATTACTTCTTGCTAACAAGACCAAATTTTCATTTTTAAGGTCGATATGCTGGAGCCAACGAATTTGCTCACTAAATTGTTCATCTTATTCTGACAAGAAAAAGTGACAGTAGGTTTAGAAATTTTTGGCGACTATTTCTGGCTATTTTGGAACTGTTTTGTTGTTCCAAGTACCAAATTACAAAATATTTTACTTCAAAAAGCAATAAGATCTGTGCCACTGAACAAATATCAATATTTTTTGGAGAAATGTGTGCATGGAAACTTCAAGGAAAAATAACATTTAGCGAACATTTTAAAAACTGTGATATCTCCTGCTAGTACTGAACTGCTATTTTTTTTAAGCATGGGACTGCCAACCAAATTTTTTTTTTGGAGAAGGTGTTAGTAGAACAGCTCCTTAATAGAAACAGCTTTCAAAATTCATTACCGGTTCTTCGTATAAAAATTAAATTAAACAAAAAGAAAAAATCAGCCAACAGTCTGGCGTAACTTTATTATTTTTTTGGTGAAAGTTTGTGATACGTTGGAAATTAAGTTGCTAGTCTGGATATTTTGTGGCTGAAAACCTAAAAAATAAAGTGCCAAATAAATTCCTGATTTTTAAATAAATCGTCAAAGAAGTTAGTTTTTAAGCTATTAATCTCGGGATCGATTTTTATCCGTTTCAATAAAAAGCCAATAGAAGTGAGAACCAATTCAATACCTCATTGAACCTGTGAAGAATTGTAGCGATATTCAATTCGTGAAAACATATTCAATCTCTTTTTACCTTGGTTAAAATGAAATATCGACACAATTTTTTTAGGAGTGTATATAAAGAGCAGGAAATATGAAAGTGAACTCTATATCTTGTCTGACATTGAAGATATGGCAGAATTCGTTAGACAACGCATTTCATTCTCTTACGGGTTGAATATTGAAAAAAACTTGAAATTAATTTTTTTGTACTACATACATGATGAAAATATTCATCAGACGTAAGATATCAAAAAAATGCTGATATTATAAAACTTGTGAAACCCCTTTATCGGCACTTAGGGGATGAATACATAAAAAATTTCGAAAGCGCTTTTAAGATCTTTACATCATAGCTCGCAAAATAAGAACTTCTTTGAAATCTCATCGAATGTTAAGTAATGTTTTTCTAGTTTTAATTTATATCATTTTTTTAATTATTTGGCTCATGAACTTAATTTTTTTTTCTGATGAATTATTCCGGTAGTATACGACAGGATTCCTACGGACTTTTCAACCCTCCGTCAGAAATTATTCTGTTTTATTCTTTTTTGCTATCACTAAAAAATTAATAAATTATGTATATAAAAAAACGTGTCAAGGTAAAATATAACATCGCCTATTTCGTTAAGTATTCTCTTCCTCCTGTTCAATTAATTACTTTATCATCGATATTCTAATAATCCCTGTGCCGACGTACGCGTGACTGTGAACAATAATGTTACCTTTTCATAATAAATAATTCCAACTAAATGGAGTACTAAAGGTGTTCGATAAAATTGAATTCTTTATATACGTCCAGTTCGTTAATGTAAATATTTTTGTAACGGCTAGACGAAATGAAAGTATAATACTTACTTAAATTAAATACTTAAATAATTTCAAAATAATTAAATATTCCATAGAAAACAATTTTTGTAAAGAAATCTTAATATTCGTTTTGTTCAACGTTAAGCCGTCAAAAAGAAATTAAATCAACAATGAAATCTAATTTTTGGAGATATCAAAATATGATCTATAGGTGTTTTTAATCCTTAAGTAGAAGGATATCTTGGACGATAACTACGATAATAATTTATAAAGATAAATTTTGTGTCTAAGACCGGAACTCGGTTAAAATCGAGATGAGGCACAGAATCATTTAATTTTCGTTTTTGTCAAAATTTTTAATTGTCAAATTTTTATACCATGGTATAAAATAAACGGGAAAATGTAAAATATGAAGCAAGTTTTTTCACGTTGATCAAAAATAATAAATCAATTAAATGATTTACAGGAATTAGTTTCAACTTAAAGGAGAGCTCTACTTAACTTTCCATACTCATAACAGTGAGAAATAATATCTTTAGGTAAATTAATTATTACATCATTATTTAGAAAGATTTTTAAATAATTATTTAGAACTGTAAAAAATCAAATGACACCCTGCACACAAATTAAATATTGAATTTTTCACGTAAGTGTTGCTAATATTAAAAACATATCGTGCTTGTGGCTCTGTAAAAAATTCATAAGCTTCACTGAACGTGTAAGAACTAGAATTTTAAATTAAAAATAGGATCGCATAAACAATGATTGGTCCTCTGCCAGTATATCACACTTTGCTAAAAACTTCGATCGTTCTAATATTATGTAAAATATTTGCCTGTTATACGCCTGTATTACATGGAAGGTGACCAATAGACTTGTTACAAATTTGAATATTTCGTCAACTAATTTTTTTACACATCTTACAAATATTCCGGCCAGACGTTATACCTTGAGATTTGATATTCACAAAATTCGATTAGTGAATAAAACCTCGTAACAGATCTGTCAATTTTTTCGAAACAAAAGGAGAGCTCAACAGCTTCTCAAAAATCCAAACAAAATTAAAATCGGATCAAAAATGGGGAAATGGTAACCAAAACGTCGAAAAAAATTCAAAATTTACGACTCTGCTTTTGCCTCTCCTGGCCGCAAATTTTATTTTTTTTTTAAATCTGTTTGCGGATTTGAAAAGGAGGCGCCAGCACCTTTAATTTAAGGGAACACTTGTCAAAATCGGAGAATATTGAAAAAAAATTTTTAAAAAAATTCCATGGCATTTTTTTAAAAAGTCAATTTTTCGATTTCGTAAATGACATCCCAAACGAAAAGGGAACTCAACAGGTGCTCAAAAATCCAAACAAAATTAAAATCTGATCAAAAATAGGGGAAAGGTGGCCAAAAACATCGAAAAAAAAATCAAAATTTTCGTCTCTTCTTTTGCCTCTCCAGGCCGCAAATTTTAAAAATTTTTCTGTTTGCGGATTTGAAAAGGAGGCGCCAGCACCAGGTATACAATTTTGGATGCTAAGAATTCTTTTTAGAACTAAAAATTATTTCGCCGCTTTACAGTAGCCCGAATTTTCGTAGATTATTTAACAGAAAAGTTCACTTAGGTGTTCTTAGCGGTTACTTAGGTACACTTTTAAGGTATATGCACTCGTAGCGTAAGTAACAGAATAAATATCATAAATATAAAAATTGATGTATTCGAAGTTACAGAATTTTAATTCAATGTTTGAAATTAAAAATGATGCAATGAAACTTATCTTTTTTATCATAAAAAACTCGCGGATGCGAATAGCTATTATGTTGGGGGTGCAAGCTAGTCTCTTTGCAAACAGACGGATTGATTTATTTATAATTGTTTAAACATGTTTTAAAACAAACAAGCCTATAATTATTTACATCATAGCAATATTATCTTTATTTGCATCCGACAAGCAACAAAAACTAATTACGACAAAAAATGGCACTTAATTGCAGCTCTTATTTGGAACAAATGGTAAAGTAAGAAGATAACCTTTCCTTGAACTGATACCACTTAAAATTTGTGTTCATAATTTCTTTGAACTGAAGAAGTAAAAGGCCACCACCATTTCTTGCATTTTATTTTTATTTTTATTTACGTAATGTCGTATACCCAACCGAAATGTATCTTCGCTAAACCAGCTCCTAATTAGTACAGAAAACCCAAATTAATCCACCATGTTCACTTCATTTCGTTCATCTGATGTCGTAAATTTTCGAAATGTGGTTCTTTTTTTGCGAAACTTTCATGCTAAAGGTACACAAAAAAATAATACGGAAAAAATTAAACATGGCAGACAAGAATATGCCTTTTCATTTAATATGGAGGTAGGTTGAAATATGACGATGTAGTTGCCAAATGATTTTCATTTCTCGTTGCATTTACGATTAAATTTGTGTTAAATTTACTTTAAATAATAAATGCATAAGACGTTTTCTTATTTATTACTTCGTTTTGACCGCTGTAAGGTAAATGCAACTATCGGAAGGTATGGAGTTGAATGTACAATTATAGATATTTTCGCCAACGTGTTTTGTAGGCTTTCTCAAGTCGCATCTTAAGAATAATAAATGTCAGTTGGCTATAAGCCCATCGAATATTTCTATGTCCGATCAAATAGTGTATTTGCCATTTTATAAAATTGTGCTCGGTTTGTTTAAACTGAAGATAGCAATAAAACAAAAATTTATCATACACACGCCTAACGAGAAACATGTATCTTTTTAATTATTTCTTGGAATTGACATAATAAAAGAATGGTAGACAACTTTCAGACAGAACAAACAAAAGAAAAGGCAAGTGAATAATTTTAATAACATTCCTAATTCTTCCTAAGACCCTCCCTACCTACAGTTTAAATCATAAATTTAATGTTAATATATGCGACATAATATGAATAAATTGGTGACCGTGTCTTATTTGTTGGAATATGGCGGTACATTTTTGAGTGGAAAACGAATAAATTTTGACGAGTGTTTATATCAAATTTATTATTATCAAGAAATCTACGAAACATACACCATTTTATATGATCCACATAATGAATGATATTATTAGTGAATTTATTAGAATAGCCGTAGTAGCTTCGTGTATTTTTAATTGGCTTGCGGACAAAAAGATTGTCTAATCGATAATGGATCTATTCGAATATGAAATTTAACTTTGATTTTGGAGGAATTTTCTGACATTATCATATTTTACTGTGTTCGAGTTTTGTAAACTTTAGTAGAGAGTTATCTTCTGTATCTATTTATTTAACACCAAAGCGAGTGAATGAAGCCTGCACCTTTCGCCGAGACTTATTCACTTCGTGAAAACTCTTCCTTTCTCAGACGACCCATACTACACATCTTTCTTATGAACTTCACTCTAGATCCGATTTGGAGATTTCTTTCTCAAGATACGAATTTCAGCGCTTCATCCTCCAAAGAATATCTACCATTGACGATAATATCTCACGGGAATACCCTCAATAAGCGTTGAAGATGTTGATTCACGAAACTTTGCAATTTTATGTTCATGAATTTAGCCGATAACTAACATTGAAATTTGCCGTTTTAAATTTTAATACATTGAACATATAAAATGAAAATAAAAGTCTAGCAAATATTTTACAAGGTCTCCACACGAAAGTGCTTAAAAAAGTTGTACACTCATCATCCGGAACACACTGAAGAACAATCGGTCAGTCAGAAAATAGTCAACTGTACATTCGAGTTCAACCCTCCTTCAGCTAGCTCACATACAAAAGTTTTTTAAATATCGTGGCTACAATTATTACACGATTAACGATAGTTCGTAAACCAAATTCGCACATTATAAAGCATGGAAACAAAAAACATTTAAAACCAAAATAAATCTTCTGCAATCAACAGTTTGTCTCTGAATCAAACCCGTTCCGAACTTCTACGAAAAAATATTAAGTTGCCCCTAAAATTCTGGCAGATGTTTTATTAAATTTCAATAAAAACATAGGGGTGGAATACCGTACCTTAGGAGTTAAATATCAAAAATTTCCCCAACCAGTTTTTATGTGATTATATAAAAAAATCGATATCTCATCTGACCTAAGAAATATGTCGGAATTCGTAAAAACTTACACAATCACTTTACAACACCTTCGGTGTGTTGAATATCTTGAAAACTTGAATGTTATTTCCTGGCGATTATAAATAAAGCCCGTGACAGTAAAAGCAAATTCAGTATTTTATTAGATCTGAGAAATTTGTCGACACGCGCGATAACTTAAACCCCCTGCGGGTTGAATATCTAAAAAATCCATAAATAAGTTTTTAGGCGAGTAAATTTAAAGCCCTTAGAAGTAAAATCAAAATAAGACCTAAAAAATATGTCGGAATTCATGAAAATGTACACAACTACTTTACACTTTACTTTACTCCTTAGAATTTTAAGATTAAAAATAAATCTAGGCACGTATGGTATATGAAGAGCTCGCAGAACTAAAATTAATTCGATATCTCAATAGGCCTTAGAGATATAAAGAAATTCTTGAAAATGTATTCAATTCCTTTTTACAGACAATTTTTTCTTCCTTCATTTAAGTAAACAAATGCGAATTTTCATTCTTTTGCTTATCGTTCTTAGTCATATATATGTACGTACCAAGTTTCAACTTTCTAGCATAAGTCGCTCCTGAAATACAAAAAACACATCCACACCCCGTATTATAAAATAAAAAAAAATGTCTACGGTGTTCCTAGATTGGCTTTAACACTTAGCATTCTATCCTCAGCGGTTTTTGAAAGTAGAACTTCCATTCCAACCCCCACTCACCCCTTACCACCTCCTACAATTTTTTCCTTTTTCACTTTTCAAAAAAATTGCAAGATCACGTCTGAAAGATTTTCACACAAAAATTTTTTATATTCAAATCTTCACTAAAATCAATCATCACATTACTTAATTAAGTGCATTCAGAAAAAGAATAAATGAAAATAATGATCAAATTTTTTTATTTTAATTTTTGAAATTCAGAACGTTAATATTGCGTTTGAAATAAAGTTAAGTGTTTGTTTGAATAAAACCAAAAATTACGCTCATTAATAAATGAGCGTAATTCGTCTACACCTTATTTCATCTGACATACAAATGTCCTTTAAACAAATGCACAAAGGTTTGCATGATAATTTCGTGAATCCAAAATTTTGCAAATTGATATTTCGGTAAAGTAAGTTCTAGAGACAATGAAAAATGGAGGTCCTTCTCCTTCGAGTAGAATATGTTTAAAATAAATTTGAACAGTCCTGTGAATATCAGGATTTAATTGTTGCAACAATTATGCGCTAGCTGTTATTTGATTTAATGTTTAAATTTAGCCGACGCTAAATCGAAATTCTGCAATAACATTAAGTAGGTACTCTATATAAATTCCTTTCGTCAGTTAAAGGAATAGGATTAATTGCATGGCAGATTATAACCCACTTTTTGGGAGAATATCTAATTGTTTTGTGGGTACATACCTACTTAATAAGTTTTTGGTAAATTTACCCGACGGTCATCTCCCAGAAACATAAAGTAGCTATGACTCTATTTGCGAGATAACTTCTATTTCTCGATGTAGCCCAATTTATCACTATTTGAACACTCGTTTAACACTAATCACACACTGATCACTATAAATTTTAGCAACAATTCAAAAATCGGTTCAACTTCAACGGTCAATAGAAACTATGGCACAAAAGTACCGTCGGGTTAACAATTGCAGCACAAACTTCGAAAAGTGATTCTAAAATTATGAAACAACCTTGACCAGAAACTACCCTTTTCTATACAATCATTCTTTCAATATAACAAAGTAATTTAAGGGTTATGTTTACAGTTCAGTAATTAGGTCTAATAAAAAAGGACAACAAAACATAAACGTTTTACAACTTTTCCCTTCGGTTGTCGGTTTGTAGGAGTTTTTTTTACCTTATGCCCATACACTCAAGAATGGCTTTAGAGGTGTTACATAGGTCAGGATTATTTATGAGGTCAGTAACAGTCATAAAGTCATAAACCTTTTATAGTAGGAAACAAGATTTCAATCGTTTAAAATTCCTATAGAATTGCATTCGCGTCACACAGCGAAAAAGCCAAGTGTTTTTTCTTTTTATAATACCTCGGATCGTTCAATAAAAAATACACTTGGGCATGCTGAGGGTGTTAAATTTTGCCCCGGAGTGGATTGTAAATTTTATTGCTCGGTATTTTATTGCATAAAGTGATTAATGGGCTGAAATTTATGTAGGTCAGTGTTTTAATTATGTGTAATTTAATTTTTTTCGTCAATTAGTGCGATACTTTTTCATTACAAAATAAAATGAATAATCCAGCTGAATGGTGAACACCCACAACTAATATACAGATCGTTACGTTTCATTTTCACATAAATCATCGAATAGTTATGGGTCATGTGTGCAGTCATACCCCATATTTTACATACTCGTACGAAGAAGGTATATGCACTTTATCACTTGCCTTAAATTTCATTCTACCCGTTCGGCTTATCGAATTTCGAGTTAAACCGAATTTATGACGTTCAATTCATTTCTAGCCGCCTCTTATTCTAATGGCGGAGGTTTTAAGACATTGTCGAAATGAGTAACTCAAAAGAAGCGATTAGACCCGAATTTTATTCGGGGAACGATACGCTCATAGGCTCATAAGAAATCTATCCCAGATTTTCGTCTGAAAAAATAGAAAAACCAATTTAACGTCTCTCTGCGATTAACTCAGCCATGAATGCAATTAGATATGTTTTCTGAATATACGATCAATCTTTGGTTCACTTTGAAGTGCAGGAACGATTTTATTTCTTTATTTTTATTTTGTTTCTTAAAAATAAACGCGACATGACATCGAACTGACATGCCAAGTTAAGAGTTCTCTAAGTGATAATTAATGCAACTTTGTATGTTTGGTGATAACAACAATTAAATTGAGTGAATTGCATTTCTTTTGGGTTGCTGTTTGTGTTTAATTGAAGAGAATAAAACAAGAATTCAATGAGAAAATTAAAAAAAAATTGTTGAGGAATATCATCACTTGAATTCATACATTTGTTTAAAAGCGATTATTTAATAAACGCAATTAAAGAACAATTTCAAGGATAAATTTAACAGAAACATTAAGAAGATATTAAAAAAAAACATTTTCAAACTTTAATTAGACAATTGTCAGAAGTGCGGTTTTTTATAAAAGAGAAGTTGGGGGATTTGATGCCAAAAAATTTAGTAGTTTCCTATGAACATGTTGAAGAAAGCGGAATTTTTCATAGAGATTGATTTTCAGACTGTTTCGCAACTACTCAAAATCTTTGCTTTTTTTCGGCAGGATTCTTTCTTTGTAACCGCTAATTTATATTCCTCGCTATACAGCCGAGTATTTTCCTATACAAAAAGCTGGAGACAACTAATTTTACATCTTCTTGCCATTTTCGTCAAAATGCGCTATTTTCCCATCGTCAAAATCACTATATTAGCACGGTAACGGATTTCAATTCATAACAAATTAAAAATAACAATATAATACTTTAAATCAAATTGGAATATTCCGTAACTTTAAAAAGTTTCACATTATTTTCTTGTCATGTACTAAACACAATATTATAGTTGCAAAGGCTCCAGCCTACTCTCTAAAATAATTACAAACTGTGTCTATATTTATTTAAGTATTATTGAAATAAATGGACTAGGAACTAAATCAAATTGGAATTTACAAATGAAGGCTTTTGTCACGTGTTTGTTTCTAACGCTATTGAGCGTTCAAAAAATTCTAAGAGTTGAAAAACATTATTTCGTCAAATCGCGCAGAGAGCCAAATACCACCGCCCCCCCCCCCCCCCCCCCTACAGTACTTTACACTACAACTTTTGTTGATACGATTAATTTTTCTAAAAATTTGGAATATTGAAAATGATTTCGAGAAAACGATTCAAATCTCAAGAATAAGGGCAAATCAAGCGTAGGAAAGTGGCAGCAATCAAAATTTTGGACTTCACAAATCGACATCTTGATTTTGAACATTTGCATTTTATTAACTTCAAAATTTCCGTTTATGGGATTTTGATTTATTTTTCAAATTTATTTTATTGATTTTGAACATTTCTAATTTTGACTTTCTTACAAAAATCTGGAACATAGAAACTAATTTCTGGAAAATGTTTCAAATCTGAAGGATAGGACAAATCAAGCATAAGAAAAAGTCAACAAGCAAAATTCTTCCACTGCAAAAATTTGTCACCATTTCCATTAGTGTGGCAAGGGTGAAGTAGGAAGTGCAAAAATTACCATTTTTGAGACCCATTTTCTCTTCAATCGCTAATCGTATCACTCTATTTTTTTTATTTGTAAAGCTCTGTTAGTACTACTACTTGATCGAAGCATTTTAAAAATATCGGTTCACTTTTTTACTTTATTTATAACAGCTGTTCAAAAATCGCTACATTTTGAACCATTCTTTATGGCCCACAGGTCTGTACTGCGTTATTTAAATTTTATAATCTTCGATCAACTAATTCTTTTATCCAATAAAAAGAAAACAAAAAAAATGAATGAATTCTGATAAGCGGTTGGCGAGAAAACGGGGCAAACGTTGTGCGTCATTTCTTTTACAATCTTTTGTTTATAAATTTTCGTGATTTTTCTAGTCTTTTTTATACCTTGTAAAATAACTGTGGCAATACTGATTTTTTATCATTTGACAATAAAATAAACTGACAAGCCATTATTTTATCAGAGAAAGTTGTAATGGTATTCTAAGGGAGGGCCTTCGTACAAAATTTAAAATTTTTTTAGACACTTCCCGGCGTCCAAATGTCCGCGATTTTGGTCTTGTTTTATCAGGAAAAATATAAATTTTAATAATCAGTCGAAATCAACAAATTGATTTTTTTTTACCCTACAAGTTCCCCTAAAGTTGCATATAAAAAAGTTTAGATACTATTCCAATTCGTGCAAACTGTATTCAGGTTTTTGCATCATTTCAATTTTTAGATTTTCAACAATCAGCTGATTATGATATGACTACATCAATTTATTGTTAGGCGACAGTTAAAAACATCTTCACGGTTAGAACGTTTAAATCATCAATCCTCTAAACTATGTATTTCTGCTTTCAACGCTTCAATAAATCATAATTATAAATAACTATAACTACTAAGTACGTATTCGAATAGTTTTCGTTGTCTATGTTGACGGCATCTAGGTGCATTGGTACTAGTTTAGAAAAAGTTAACCTAACCTGCCCAAATATTAAGTTTCTTGCATCATGATTCCAGACGTCGAACTCAACGTGAAAATGTAATAATCTAAATCTTAACATGATTTTTGCAAATTTGATACAACTTTTCATGGAAATCTGCTCAAAAAAATATTGTCAACAATGTCACATTAGCAGAAAAATTAAAATTTTTATTATTTTATTCAATAAAAAATATTAGGTCTACTTCCTCATTGGCTTCATCAGCTGTTTTAAAACAATTAAAGCTAAGCCAAGACACCAACCAATATTAAATCGGGATTAAATGAATCTCCTATGCCTGACGTCATACACTGTTACAACTAGACGTTAACGTATACGAATCAAACTATTCGTACATATTGTAGAGATCTAATCGTATATAACCTCTTCTTAATTTCTTCTTGACATTAAACAATAAACCCGTATCAATTAAGTTGCAATTAAATTAAAATTATAGTTTGAAAAATAATTAATAATCGATTGATTAATTTTCAAGTTGTAATTCATTCAACTGATAGTGTTGGACTGAAGAAAAATCGAATTCAATTTATTTTACACGAATTCGCTGACGACTTCGATTGAAACTAAAACGAATCCACAAAGTCGTCTGAAAATAATAGTTAAATTAACAGTGGCGAAAATAATACTCAGTTAATGAGAAAAATTTAAAATATCGTTAAGCGCCACTACAATATGTCCTTAATTACGTATAATATTCAATTTTCTACTTATTTTTGTTTTTTTCCATTTATTTATGGTTGGTGTTGTTCTATTCTCACCTTCCTTTATCAAATTAAAAGCTTCATTTAATGATTTACTAGTTCAAATTCAATAAGACAGTATAGTTATTATCTAACCAACGACAAATGTTTTTAGTGAACAATTTTAAAAGAAGCTGGCAACAAACACAAACAATTATCTCATAGAAAGAACTAAATAATTTCTTTTCCAATTCTCAGATTTCCATAGCTATAAAACTCTATAAGTTCAGATTGATGTTGACTTTTGTCAAGTCAGCTTCGAAAACAATAAGCGATTTTCCAACTATATCGAAAAATAAAATAATTGATTTGTTTTTTTCAACTGCGATGGAGACAGTAAGTATTTCTCATGATATTCATATTTAATAAGACCATGACTTAATCAGTGTAATTTATTATCAATTTGAGACACACATAGGTACGTACATGTGATTAAACTAAGAATAAGTTACGCAGACGATTTAACTTTCTAACAAATTCCCCTTTAATTCAACAAAAATCTAGCAAACCTTGCTCGCCCGTACTATTGATAATAAATTTTCCACGAGTCCATTTAAATGCCATCGTCTGTATATAAAACCGAGGCATACTATACGTAAATAGTCGTAGTGTTTACAAAAACGAATAAGAACAAAAAAAGAAAATTACCACCCTCACTAAAGAATTTCTTTCCAGCAATGGCTGTCAGATTAAACAAATATTAAGCCACCACACGAATCATCGATAGTTAGAATAAGCAGACTTCCGCCTTGAAGCTTACAGGCGAATGCCTTAACTTCAGCGTCTAAATATAGCGAGAATTTCGTAACTTCCAAAGTAAAATGAAGGCATTTAATGAAATTATTTAGATTTCGGGCAATGACAAATAGCAGAGCGTCTTTTAGTTTACTTAGCAATTTTTTTCTTGTTGTTTGCTGTGTATAAATACTGGGGCTCTCGAACGATATACGAGCATAGAACTGCGTTCTCTATCTAAATATTTGTTAATAATTTATTTACATTGCAATAAGTCGCAAACAATTCTTTGAGCCGACATACAACTAATTGAGTGTCGAGTATTGTTAGGTTGAGTTCAACTGAATATCGAGTAATACGAGACGAAAAAGAATGTTGTTTATATTTCGTTCTATTGACTTTAGTCGTGCCATGCAATCATCATAAATAAAGTGTCATTGAAGCCATTGACATTTAGTATGAATGGAATGGATATAACAGAAATTATTACTTTTTCTAAAAAAAATTAAATTCTCTAAAAAGTGAAAATGACGACAATTTACAAGTAATTTATATATGCACGTATTCTTTAAAAACTATTGTAGTAAATTTACTATTATTGTTATTGGCAACTGTTTACCATCGATAATAACGTTAAAATTAGATGATGATGCTAAAATGAAAGTCGGGATTAATATACACACACAGTAAAAAAAATCCATTGAATTTTACATCTTTTGGATAGTAGGCAAATATGCCAAGCCTTTTCAAGTAAATTTACTTTGGGATGTAAAAGTCAATTTGAATGTAATTTTCAATTTTCGGTCAGTAAATTTCAATTTGCAATCGGTAAATTTCAACTTTGAAAGCAGCAAATTCACTGGACATTCTCTTGAATTTACACTCTTAAAAGCACTCTTTAAGATACACTTATTTCTACTTCTAATATTATTTCTTACTTACTTACTCTTAATAAAACACTTGGCTGCGCCACCGAAGGCGTTTCATTTTTATTTCAGTAGAAAACAAAATCGAACGAAGCGTCTAACTACGAGATTTACATGAAAAAGAACGTAATTTTCAATTCATATATAAATATAGTTAATTTTACACGAAATGTTGTATAATTTTGTGAGAGTTTTCATGTAAATTGCACGGTTCAGTTTAAAAGTACATAAATAATTTACGGATACTAGTAATTTCGAGTAAAAGTGCTGGAAATTAGTACTTTTACTTGAAAAAATTAAATTTCAAGTAAAAATTGGATTAAAAATTTAATTTTTTTAAAACAGTGGAGAACACGTTATTATTATGTTTTTAATTTGTATAAAAAGCGTAAGAATATTGCATCAAAACAGTGTACAAATTAGCGATATTGGGACTTAATTTAACTTATATTCAAGATTATGATTTTATAAAAATTCGTTTAATTCTGGATACCAACAACCTGTATAAGAATTTTTTACGTACCTACTGCTTTTTCGGTACAAAGAATCTGTAGTAAATCTGGGTTCAATTCTGAACAATGAATAAAGTAAAACTGAATTCAGACTTTAGCCGAATAATAACAATAGTTCTGAGGACTGAGTTTCTAAACTTGTTTCTCATTTAGTTTGTATAACCCCTTTGTGTTGCGCAAATACGCAAATACAAGTACCAAAACTGCATCAGTACTGAAAACATTGTTCAAAAACAATTTTGTTTTTCGGTTCGGAAAAATTACCGAAAATCCGAATATCGGAACTCGTGGCATATCCTATACTAAAAAAATTCAGAACCGTCAGAACTGGTGACTTTCTTCTAAAAGATTTGTGTTTTCCAGTACCTCAGCAGAGTTGTTAATAATTTTTTTCGGAAGATTAGGACTGCAGCGGTATTATGTCAATACTGAATATCATTTGTACGAATATATGTCTTCCAATATTGGGGTCATATTAATAGATCGGATTTGGATATGTAGTTCTTTTTGTTTGATAGCTTTATTTATTTCAGGCAGTCTATTAAAGCACTGATTGTACTGTAAATCAATCAATATTCAAAAACGTAACGTAACATCAAACAAAACTTTATGGAATTTTGAATTAAAAATGAATTTGTCTTTTTATCAAGAATCCCCATTTCTTTCGTGAAATATGTCAAAGATTTTGTTGAAATTTTCAGGTTTACATGAAATATTAAATATTCTAATTGGAAAAAACCTTGGGATCTAAATATCTATTTACACCTCTCAAGATCAATAACAAATGTATTGAAAATTTAAATTTTTCGAAAAGAATATCGTCTTGAGATGCACGGTCTTGTATTAATACGAAAACTTCACTACTTCCTCACTTTCCACCGTTATTGTGTTTAATAAAACCCAAAAGAAAAAACAATAACAGAACACAATAAATTATTTAACTTTTTTAATTATTTCTTTCACACCTCAAGTATAGTCATTGATTTAGTGATTAGAAGCCGTAAAAAAATACCAACATTTTCGTGATTAATTGAATTTATACTATGCTGACAACTATTACGTATTTAAATTTAATTGGAATTATTAAGTGTAAGCTGCATTAAATTTTGGTATTCTTGACATTTTTTAATTTAACCCGAGAAGTACGACTGTGGCTGAGTAACAACATACTTGACATTTTCGAAATCTAAAAATCAGTACTGTATTAATACTGCACTAAGCCTTTTGGCAAAGATTGACGTATTAAGAAGATATGCAGTCAAGTCCTGATAGTTTTAATTTTATTATAAATCAATAAATCTGAAAACAAATATACATTGTTATAGATAAACCAGATTGGATGAATACAAACATTACAGAGAACCATTCAAGAACACATAATTTTTTTTTTAATTCATCAACAATTTCATCACTATCGTTTATAGTCATTAACCAAGAATTCACAACGAAACTGACGAAATTAATTATTTTGTAAGTATCTTTGTAGTACTGAAACTGTAATATTAAAGCAGCGCCTATGTTCAGTGCTGCATACATTAAATTTAGCTTAATTTAATCAATATAAGAAATATTTCGCTGGTGATCTGGATGTTTTACTATAAATATAGTTAATTTTACACAAAATGTTGTGTAATTTTGTGAGCCTTTTCATGTCAATTGTACGGTTCAGTTAAAAAGTACATGAATAATTTGCTAATATCAGTAATTTCGTGTAAAAGTGATTACAATGTGTACTTTTACTTGAAAAATTGAAATATACTAATAATATAAAATTGGATTGAAAATTCAATTTTTTTAAAACAGTGTAGGAGGAGAAAATATTTCGTATAGAATATCGGTTGAGTACTGATATAATATACTGAAATTCTTGTTCCTACGTATTATTATCACACATTTTAATAAAAAATACATTTAGTGTAAATTTACACCGGTTAGTAAAATGAAAAATGTTGGTTCTTGGTGTAAAATTAGTGCGAATACTAAGTAAATCGAATACGATTTTAATCCGATTATTTATATTAATTAATCAGTATATTTAACTTACCGTTTTTTTGTTACAAATCAAATTTACACTCCACTTTTCCTAAAAATCTATACCGCTACCTTACACACTCGACTGTTACTTCAAACTATCTGTTACCTGATCGTGAATATTATTTTTTCATAACATTCCCTCCCGAAAAAATAACACTTACTTCTTTTAATCAGATTAGATTCGAAAACAATTATAATTTACATTGACAGCTATGCCTAGTAAATTACGTGCTCGATACGTTTGTTGCTCGAAAAGGTATCCAGGTAAATATGAATTTTTATTTTTAAAAAAAAATATATATATATCGTTGTAATATTAAAATGCTATTTGCCGCTATCTCGCTGTCTCCTCTACACACTATGCAGTGCTACAGATACCATTTTATACTTAGTTATTATTATATCTTTCTTATTGGGTGGTAAAAAAACCAGAAATATTAAACGCCTCCTAATGGCTTACCTTGATTTTGTTCAATAAGATTATAGGATTTTAAAATGCCCGATTCGATACTATTGCGGCTGCTTTATTCTTTTGGGCCCATTAGTTAGACGGTAGTGTAAAATTTCACAGTGATCTTCAATTCCGTATGGGTACATGGTTTCAGAATTTGTTTTTTTGTTCGTCTGGTTCACAAATGGTCTGTAATTGATTTCGATAAGAGGTGACATTATGTATTTGATTTTATTGCTTCACGAATGTAATGAAACGGAAATGGAAACAATTTTGGAGTTGTAAGACGTTAAAGGCATGTAATTATCTACGTACATGGAAATACTTATAATGAATTCAAAAAAGTTGAGAAACTAAATATACTTGTAAAAGTATCTATCTATATTCCATGCAATTTCGATCTACTTATGTCAGAAATTAGCTATTAAAAACCGGTTACACGGGGACTAATTGCATATCGGTTTTGGGAATAGCGATCAAAATTATTCATTTAATACCAAAAATATCGAAAAATAAAATAAATAATAGAAAACAATAGTCCGCCTTCTATTTGTGATAATATTGGCTTCAGAAAAGAGACCGTCTAGACCAACATAGGGGTATAATTATAGAAAATAAATAAATTCCGATTATAATAAAAAAAAAATCAAAAAGAAACTATTAACCTTTCCTGTCGCAAATTTTAATTAATTACAGTTGACTTCCCTTCCTTTACGACACTGTGTCCTTCTTATCAAGATGGCTACCGAATTGGGGGGGGTTGTACCCTGAAAACTGATTTTTACACCCCTATTTTTACATACTCTCCAACTTTCTACCGGTATGGATACATGAGATCCTCTGGCTGCATTCAATCGCGAACGCCAGTATTCCATTTTATGAAAAAAGGTTCGACCTGTGCATTTAAATTCGAAGTTGATATTTCTTGAAACAAGTAGTTTCTCAGACATAGAAGCAAAAAATATTGATCTGGATCCTTCGCTATCATATTACTTTCAAAAAAAAGGTTTGTTCGATTTACCCTCTGTAAATTTGAACTTGGGATCTATTAAAATATTCTTCTTTGTCAACGTCTAGTTATAACAGTTTATGACGTGATGGATAGGAAACTTCTATTCCAAGTAAATTTTGGTTCATATCTTGGCTTAGCATGATTAGTTTTACGACAGCCGACGAAATCAAAGTGAAAGTTGTTTAAAAACAAGTTGTTTTTTTTTCGATCACATAAACGAAATTTAAATTTCTCTTCTGTAAAGATGACTAAGATACATTTTTAGTAATTCCCTTGCAAACTTATATGAAGTTTGCCACAACAACACATAGCATTATTATATTTCCACTTTAAAGTCTAAATCCAGAAGTAAAAAGCTGATTATTTGCAGGGGTTAGTTCAGATTTCTTTAAACTTTTATAGTAATGATATTTGACATCAACCTAAACGTTTATTTCATAGCATTCATAACAGCGGACGGACGAACAATTTTTTTTATTGGATTTTTCTCTAAGTCTAACAAATGAAGCTTCAAATTTTCCGAGTTGCAAATTTTTTAAATATCACAAGAATTTTTTTTTTCTTAAATTTTTTTTCATAGTTCCAGCAACATTTATTCATCAGGGTGACAAGAAGTTGAAAATTATGTTTTCATAAATTCTTTTTTTCTTTTTTTAATACCCAAGGGAGGCCAGTTAGCTGGATTTCCGCAAGGTTGATGATGATTTCTTTAGATGATCGTAACCCGGGGTTTTGTCCCACTCAGGACTCTGGTATCTGAAAGATATTATTCGATATCACAGAATCTGGTGAAAACTATATTTGATCCAAGGAGGAAAATTAAGTTTTTATGTATCATATTTCGGCAATGTAGAGAAGGGATTAAGCCCTGAAGCGCTCCTTAGAAAACCGACCCTGTTCAAGAGAATGGAAAGGTTTTTTTTAAAGAATTACATTTAAGGGGAGCAAACCCTTTACAATTTTTAAAATTTTTTTTCCACATATTTCGAAAGTATAAAGCGAAAAGAACGTTGCTCAAGCAATAGTATGTCGTGTGCGGTTGAATTTTCGAAACTAAAATGCCAAACTATCCTAAAGGAACGCAAGATAATATAGCTCGAAAATGTTCTAAAAAAGGATATTATCATATTATGTCAAAATTTTAAAGTGATACGATTATTTCATCACCATAAAAAAAATTTCATTAAAAATGACTCATTTTCTGGTGTCTAAAGGGTTTGCTCCACTTAATGGGCCCGATCCCAACATATAAGAATTAAGAATTTAAGATTTAAGCTTAAGAATTAGCAGCTGGAGGACGCGGTCTTTGGATCGAGACGATTGGAGGGAACGACTTCAGGAGGCCAGGGCCCGATTTAGGCTGTCGCGCTATTGATGTTGATGATCCCAACATTTGCACTATTTTTGAAAGCCAAAAATCATCAAAGATTTGGAAGCATTTTTCTTGCGCAGTTTTTGGCAATAAGTTATATCCGTTAATAAAATTTACCAACTGTTTATATTTTGGTTATCCGCCATTTTTTTACGTATTGCTAATTTTTTCAGATATGAAAAAACAATATTTAACCGAAAACTTTTGTGAAAAATTTGAAAATTTAGATATTTTCGAAATAAGGAGTAGTAGGTATAAACAACACAAAAAATGTTAAAATTCTTCTTTCAGTATAGGCGCCCTTAGATACCAACGTTGTTTACCAGTTAGTAAGTTGTGGGCAAACCATAGTTTAAAACTACAAAAAAGAACTCGTACTGATATATCGAGCGAAATTTAAAAAAATCACACAATTTGAGCAAAAGCTTCATTTACGTTTGCATCAATAAAACAACGATATTTCTTTATTGTTTTGTAAAAACATAATTATGACTACGTTGTTGACAACTTTGCAGGGTTCGTACATTGGATACAATTTTATTGCAAATTCTTAATTCATCAAGTTGAATATAGAGATACGAAGCTTTTTTATATGTCAGTTTCCCATCTGTTCTACTCGTATGTGTAAAAAAATTATAAGTCTATCTGAAAAATCAGCAATTTCTTGGTCTACTTTCATCGGAAGGCCACACCATCCAATGACAAAATACCCAATATTCGTATAGTTATAAGGTTTTTATTTTTGTAATGAAGGTTTTCATTTTCTTTAATGGTGAATATAAAATACTTAAATTTCAGATGTATAATTTTTTGCGATGCCTCACATGAGCTTAGATTTTATGCATTTCGTGAGAATTTCAAGCCTAATTTGTTTTTTTTTACGAAATTCCTCGATATTTCTTCATATTTTTAGCACATTTTTTTGCAGGTTCACGATCTATATGCTGAGGAGGACATTACCCACATTTTGTGTGAATGTCAGGCGGTCGTAAGGAGGCACTTTAAGTGGTTGGGCAGTCGTTTCTTCGACAATTTGGAAGATCTGAGGTGGATAGGGCATGACAAGTTGGTCAAATTTATAAGGGATCTAGGATGGTTTTTGGGAATGATTAGTTTTTCAACAATATTTCCGAAGGAATCGCTATGGGCTCCCTTTTGGTGCCTAGTGTGCGCTGTGGCTAAGCGTGGCGCCCCTTCCTAAAACTAAAACTAAAACCAGCACATTTTTTTAACTCGCTATTTTTCTTAATAAAAAACCGGATACAAAGAGCGTCAAAACAAAAATAGGTATATTTTCGAAAGAGATACATTCCACTTAATGTTATTCGATGGATTTTTTATAATTACTTAAAATTTGACTTTATTTTTGAATGCTGTAATTACTTAAGTTATTAATCCAGTGTTTATTAATGATTTCAAGATTATCAGCATACTTGTAGCAGTACTTTCTCCAGAAATTGATTTTTTTTATTAGCTGCATTGTTGTTATCATTTATTTCTTTAGCCACGATTTGCAGTATTCTCGACCTTTTAATGCATAATATTCTTTTAACATTATTTGCATACCTTTCCGTAGGTAAAATGGCTACACAGCGAACTAATTATATTTTTCCTTCAGCATTAAGTAGCCTACACATATGTGGATATGGTTTGCGTGTAGCCTACTAATAGAAATGCAACGGCATGGAACCACGGGCCCATTGAGTTCTCAGAAGACCATCCTGTTGCGGCATATCGTATAAAGAATTAACCATATGTGTTTTGCATATATAAAATTTATAATGGCAGATTAATGATTCTATAAATATTATTTCATTGTCAAGTTTCCCTTCTGAAGTTTTTGCAAACGTGCAAAAGTTCTTGAGAAACCTTACCTTTTAAATACCAACTTATTTTCGAAATAAAGGTTTCTTAGGTTAGAAGTAAAGACTCCTTTGATTTCCTTTCGAGAAGTAAAACCAGGTTAGATCTTAATCACTGCGAAACGGGCGCCCCAATCTTATCTTACACGTTATTATAAAGTTTATTTATATCGCCGCACCTGACAAAAAAAAGGTGTAAAAGCATTTCACTGATCTTATTACCGCTCTTCCGTAATCCAAAACGTAACCCTTTTATGTCTCGAAAAAAGGTACCAAGGAAATCACACCAATAAAACAAATCACACGAACAAAAGCTGTGACACTTGCATAATATCCGGGACTCAAGGATCGTCCTTAAGCCTTTCAATTCCTGTAATGGTACAGTTTTTCTGGAATCCTCTTTTTTTCGCTATCTTCGACCCGAAACAAACCCGCCACGTAAGACCTCCGCCACTGTCATAAAAAACCGCCCGAGTTTCTACTATACGAACGTAAGTGTATAAGTGTAACCGTTTTGTGACCGTTTTCAGGGGGAATAGCATATTGTTGCCCATAACTGTACACTGGATATACGAGTATATCTCCTTTCGGACGGACATATTTTACCCCGTAGACGCTTAATAGCTGTTTATCTTAAGAGCGAAATAGTAAAAAAAAGGGTTGAGGTTAAATGTGCGGATAACGGTTGTCTCACATGAAAGCGAAAAATAATACGAAACGCCTTTGCCGACAATGAAAAATCCTTGGCCAGTTTTTAAACAAAGAGCAAAACTTTATTGCCGAGCATAAATAATTCGAAATGGTTGTGAGGTGTGTTTTCGAAGACGAAACGACTTAGTGAGCCTCGAGAAGAACATCGAATGCACCTAGCTAGTGGCGCGAAAAAAATAAGTTTATAAAGTCTTCCATACCACCTAAAGAAATTTAATGGATTTACTCCAGCCAGATAAGTGGGCATATACCTGATGGATGTGGAAGTCATATGACGACCTGAATGAGTCGTCAGACAGGTGAAAACATTTTATACACACGCAGAGTTCAATATTGACCAATTGATCCAGAAAGTTATCTGTATTTCTACAGACTTGCATTTGCTAATTATTTATTTTATTATTATTAAATTAGTTTATTTTCATATTCATTTATTGATGAGTTAATGTTGCATTATCCATAAAATCCATCATCCTATCATACTTCTACCTCTATCACTACGCTTTGATCTCCTGCAAAGGCTGGAGTATAAATGGTACACAAATTTTTTAGATCACTACCTCACATTTCAGATTACCGGTGAATTTATATCCAAAATTCAATAATAGCTTCCAAGCGAATAAAATAATAAATATTGTCTTAAATTTAAATAATACACACACCAGATTTTGTATATGCCGGACAGAAGGACTTTTCTTGCATTTTTGGGCCTACTAGCCCTGAAACGTGAAAATACAAAATTTGAGGTTAGCACATTTTTTTTGGAAACTTTATATTAAAAAATCTGCGAACAGTCTGGGCACAACTTTATTATTTTATGGGTAGAAGTCCGAAACGTGTGTAATGATGAGATGCGGTGTTGGGTACTATGCGACTGACAACCTAAAAAATAACGTTCCAAATAGCCTCCTGGTTATTTCTTGCAAATGAGTCCACTATCATAGTACTACATAGGTTCCAATTTTCAGCTTCCCAGCATAAGTGGTTCCTGAGATCTGGAAACCAAAATTTTTCGTCTAAAACGCTCCCCCCTTATCCCCCCTTACATCTCCACCCCCCCCCCCCCCCCCCAAAAGATACCAGTCGTAGGAGTTTACCCAATCTACCCACCATAAAAATTTCAACTTAATACCTCAACGGGTTTGGGAGTTACGCGCCTTCAAACGATTTTGCGTACGGCGGATTTTTTTTGCTTTTTTGGTGTTTACTAGTCCTAAAACGTGTAAATACAAAATTTCAGGGTAGTAAATTTTTTTGAAATTTCAGGTCGATAACAATACTTTATTATTAAAAAATAATAAAGTAAAATAAAGTAAAATTCTAAAATCACTGTGTTTTCGTTTAAGTTCTTATCAACCTAAATTCTCATTAGAGTTTCCGCGTACAAACTTTTTATAGGCAATTTTCTAGAATAAAAACATATGGGTACCAACTACCAACGTCAGACCTTTTACTTTTAAAATAAATTAGCGGTTTGATAATGTCCCGGAGTCTTTATAAACGAATAAAATAAACTTTATTTATTGTAAATTGAACATAAAACTTAAGCTCCAAGGTTGTATGGAAACTACTTAG
Organism: Beris morrisii; assembly: GCA_951812415.1. NCBI lineage: Eukaryota > Metazoa > Arthropoda > Insecta > Diptera > Stratiomyidae > Beris > Beris morrisii. Next base: position 9,247,825 of record OX638312.1, on the reverse strand, counting down.
AAAGAATTAATTTGTTACATATAAAGCAATTAAAATACTGCCCTTTTAATATAAACAAGAAAAATGTTAAGTTAACTCTCTCCTTGACTTCGTCAGCAGTTTTAAAACCAGTCAAACTAAGCCAGAACGCCAACCAAAATTTAAGTGGGACATGAATCTCCTATGCCTGACTTCTTAAATTGTAACACCTAGACGTAAAGGAAGACAAAGCAGATTATTGGAATACGTCCTTTGTTGTGAGTTTTTATTATTGTTATTTTCTGTGGTTGTGGTCAACCATTTTTTTCAATAGTCGCGGGACTCTAATAAATTTAAATAATTATATAAATAGAGTCTACGTATGCAGAAATACATGAAAAAAATATAAAAAAAACTATTACTTGAAAGAAGTCCTTAAAGTTCGAGTCACTTTCACTGAGGCTTAATCAACAAAGTTCAACGCCTATAACTAGGCAACAATCTCAACATGCAGGACAACGACTTCTTTTGCACTTTGTCATAAAAAATGATTTTTTGCTAAGTGATTTTGATGTTTGTGTTCATCACTAGGATTCGCAATTTCTGACAATATACTAATTTTCCCGCTTTAATGTAGGTACAAAGAGTATAGAATTAGTCAGTTAAACTTGCGTCTTCTCAGTCTGAGGCCGTCCACCCATAAATAGACTCTTATTATGTGAAAAAGTTGAATGTTAATTAAGGAAATATTCCTGCAAAATCATAAATATTGATTTTATCTATATCATTTAATTAATGGCCACACATGTGCGGTTGCGAGCGTTCTTTTTATTTGATATTACCCCTCATATAGGATTTAAGTATGACATCAAAAAAGTTGTCCGATCTTCGAAATAACTGAATTACTTTTTGGTGCTACTGGGTATTTCAAAATTTTTCGCTCAGTTTGCAAATATGTAGCCTGGATACATTTTGTTTAATAAGATACATGACATCATTTACAAATTGATATTTAGATGCCGACATAAAAAGACAAAAAATTAATTAAATCAAACAAGCTTTTAACTGTGACCGTAGGTTGTTAACAACTTTTGTTTTTTAAAAAACAATTTAAATAAATAAAGTTCTATAGTTTTTATTTTTTTAATTCTCTCCAACTAAATTTGACAATATTCTGAATAAATAATTTGAACATAATTAAAAACTTCAGAATAGTCAAGTTTTAGGTTTTAAATGAATTAACATTTCGATGGTGTAGAGCACAAATGTTGTATAAGTATGCTTTCGGGTGAATTTGATATTTAAACGTAAGAATTTAGATTCTAAGGTAATAATCCAATTTAACAGCAATACAATATTAAGATTCAAAAATTTACTTTACTTTGACCTATCCCATATTATTGTGTGATCCTGAAAACTGTGAAACAGCACTCAAAACATTTTTGGTTACTAATCTTGCAGTCCTAAAATTTTATCTACATATGAATTAAGTACTGAAAATTTTCAGAATGAATATCGTTATACTAAATTCGTTATTCGACATTTTAAATAAATTGATATCTATAATATTTTCGGAACTGAATACAATCGGAAAGAAACTCTATTTTTTGTGATTAGTATTTTTTTAGCAATACTGTATCAAAATTCCATCAATTCTTATAGCTATTTCTGAAGCAATAATGCATTTCAGTACCGAAGAAGAACCGTAAAGTCTTGGTTGGATTTCGTAACAGTCCTAATGTTTAATACGTAACAATTTTAAGTTAGAGATTTTTGAGGCAAATCTCTTCAAAACATTAAAATATATTTAAAATAATGACACCTTCATATTGGTGATCTATCTATCTATCTAACATCTATTAAAAACAACGTGCCTATATTTTTAACGGGAGGAAAAAGGAGAAGGTTCTTTCTGTCGGACTAGCGCTACATGAAAACCATAAATTTTGCACTGTTCGTATACTTTACTTTAATTACGTTTTCACTATTCATGTTCATCATTTTTATCGACAAGTTCGGAAGAGTTTTTATTTTCTGACGAAATTTGACGAAAATCCTCACTTTTTAAATTTTGCAACCGATCTGAACTATCAAAATCTTGCAAACTTGACATTTTTTAAAAACTTCTAACTGATGGGGTTCAAATAAAACAAAATGTTTTTTAAATCTGCGAGTCCTGAAGGTCAGTACTAGTCCTGTGTTTCCTGCGAATACATGCCAATAAGATTATCTAGTCTTTAGATTATGTATATGTTTCCGACTTCGAATCCTCGAATCCCTATCCTTTGTATCCATAGTAGACAGTTAGGTACAATTTTTGAATAGACTTTAGAGTGAGAAAAAAACCAGCAGCTTGTTTTTTATTCACAAAAGTGACAGATATAACAGCAAAAACCAATTGAAATTTTTCTAATTCATTATTGTCAAAAACATTCAGATGCAGTAAGTACTCAAATTCAAAGTTCAGTTAATTCTGGATATCAGAATTCGGACAGTACTCATATTTCAGTAATGGAAGGGAAACGAGTTCAGTTCGAATTCCGCTCGAGTATCGATTTGTTACAGAGTAGTTTATTATTTTGCACTTAGAAATTCTGTTCTGCCATTGATATTTGAGCATGATCGTATTTTTAACATAGTGAAAGCAATGCAATTCTAGCAATATATATACTTGGTGATATTATTTTTCTATTTTTGTTGGAGTGACGTCTGTTCCGAAGAACTTTTCAGTCTTATTTCTTGACGATATGAGATCACCCATGATTTACGTAAACTATTCTCGGCCATACCCTGAAAAATACTATTATATACGAGAACAACACATCATGCTCTAATACTATCGACATACGAATGTTATTAGACCCTGTTCAATGTTAAAAATAAACTTGAAAAATTCTAAACATTTTCTTACCAACCTAAGAAAATTTCCAAATTTGATAGAAGATATCTTCTCATTTAAAATTTTACCAAAATGGATTCTTTGATTAATTCATTACCCTCCACAAACACCAAAATACATATCCGTCTTGTGAATCCGTAAATCTGTCATAGAAAATTGGACGCCTAAAGTTTTTTTTTTGTGAAAATTGATATTTAAAAAAAACATGTATTAATAATTTCGTAGTATTCATTGATATCTTAGAGCGCTTACGAGTCTTATTATTGATGCCAATGAGTAGTCTAGTAATTTGAATGAATTTAAAAAAAAAATTCTTCACAGAAAAAAGAGGCGAGGTAGTATCAGGTATTGATCAGAATTGGTATAGCATTGACGAACAGAAACCTGAGCTCACAGTGGGTGGGTGACTAAATAGATAATTCTACAGAATCTTCAAAATCGAACCATAAAAAAATTGTGTATTACCTTACCACTTGTTCACACCTTTCAGCTCGTATTTAAAGGCTAAGGTTCACAATGCAAACAGGATTTGTAGCGTGTCAATAGGATTCCTCAAAGAGTTGAAAACTGCTTGCTTCGTAGGATAACTGAATACAGATTTTTATTTTAATTTTGCCCAAATATTTTGGCCATTTGGAAAAATTTTGTTAACTTTATGCTTTCTGTACTAAAAATTCTGATTGGAAAGATACTAAACAGCCAAAAACTTTTTTTAACTAATTTTGGAACGATAAAAACGAATTTGACAATGAAAATTATGGTTTACTGCAATTTGATAAGACTGTCTAGTAAGGAATTTTCACGAAGGAGGAAATTTGGCGCTAAGTTTAGTGATTAAAGTTATTGAAGAAATTAATTTTAAAACTGAAACTAATTTAAATGCAAAGCATAGCGAGTTACAATCGTTCTGTTAGTGAACTGTATACAGGAGTGTGTCATCTCTGTGAGTATTCAAATGATAAACTATAATTAATAAACCAACGTGTAAATAATCCAAATTAACTCTGTTTAATTTGTGGTGAGATTGCCAAAAAAGTCCGGCGTATATGTCGTCCGCCATACCCCAACGCATTTCAAGGCGTGTAAAAATTGGCCACATCGGAGAATCCCCTAATGAGATTCCATGTTTTAATCGTTGCGAAAATATGGCGGAGTACCAAGTCCTTAGAATAGTCCAATTATTGGTATCAAGTTTTAATTCAATATTTTTTTTATATCCGGTAAATATTTGAATATAACTCAATCTTATATACATTAATAATTTAGATCAATTTTGCATTTGTTGCCTACTTTTTTCATCCCGATTTCGTGCAGTTGCCTAAACAACTTGCAGGCAGTGTAAAATTTCGAATAACACCCTCCCTAGTCATCTACACATCCCTTTCCCAAGTACCAAGATTCGCCAAATACCGGTTCTGGACTGAAACTGGAAGTCGTTAACAACCAGCCAGCAAGAAAAAACCAAACAGAATCATCGCCTTACTCCAATAAAAATGTAACAAACGCACACTATCTCGGCACGAAGGCAATTCTAGTAACAATAGGCGCCACTTTACTTGAATTTTATGTGGCCATTCATCGAACTAATTTAAAAAGCATTTTGTACCATTCATCCAGAACAAGAACCAAAGAAAAACTCCAGGGCACAGCATCGCATCATCATCATCAACACGGGGAATCCCCAGAAGGAACAGTCAAGGAACAATAAAATTCGAGAGGCCCATAAAACATGCAACAGCGGTCGTTCGATTCTTATAAGAATTCTGGAAGAAAATGCCATAATTGTGTGTGACCTAAATATCGAGGGAATTTCTTATAAGAAACCGATTGGAAAAATTCGAATTAAATTTTTTTTTAATTGCCGAAAAATTTATGAAAACGCATGGAAATTTGAGGAAAATTGAAAAGTGTAACACTTGGACTCACCGGCTTCTGGGCACTGTTGATTGTCCTCCGGTCGTGTGAAGTTTTAGCTAAAAGTGAATTTTTCTCTTGAAACACATACTGCTAAAGACCATTTGTAATTGTGGTTGTGCGAGAGAAAAATGCCAGTGGATTGGTGCGATTTATTTGTGTGCGAGTTGGGATTTAAATTCCAACTAGAATCTAGTCGCGTGAACGAATAACAGATGGCGCACTCTGAAACGGGTTCGAGTGTTTGATTCTCTCATAAAATGTAATGTGATTTTATAAAAGAGTTGAGCTAGGTGATAATGAAATTTACTTTTTTTTATGGTTCGGCTAATTGATGTTAACACGTGTTAAATTTAAATGAGTTGTTGGTAAATTGACAATGAAAATTTAAATCATTGACAGAAATATCCAGTTAAAATGTAATTTTAACGGCACCATTTGGAATTGTAACTTATTCCAGTTAGCAAAATGAATTATTTTCCTGTTAGAGAAAATAGGTGCGAAATGGAATGTTTACAAAAATTCATTGTTTTGTTAGATTTTAATGAAATTTACATGTTTTATGAAGTGAATATTATGGGAAATTTGGATAGGGCATATTATTCATACACAAGGGCTTTGAGCTACGGTTAAAAAAAGGTAAGTGTGTGATCCATAGCGGATAACATACCTGCGACCTACATAACTATCGCCGACTTAGAGGCAAAATTGATTACGTATCTGAAGAATTAGTTACTTTTTCTTCTTCGAGCAGCACAGGTAAATTTTGTAGGAATTGTAGAAAAAGGAAGGTTCAAAATTTGATTCCAATATGGTAATGTGGTTTCCAGATGTTGTCATTTTCAAGTATTGATAGATGAATAATGAATTCTACCGAATCAACTACTGATTGCTGTTTTTGATGGTATTCAAGTAAGTCAGTAGAAAGAATGTAGTGATCACTGGTCATTAAAATCAGAATACCATAAAAATAAATCATAAAATTATCGGTACTGGCTTTAAACTTATAAGCTATGCAGTTACAGTGCAAATTAGTTAGCTGCTATGACTGAGCTCATAATATAACTTACAAATTTTAATTAACTTACGCGAATGGACTTATAACCATAAATTAACGTTATTGACCTGTTATATGTTAAACTGTTATAGAAATCTGTGATGGTCTCATTCTACGAACTATTCGACTGGAGAAGAATGCATGTGCCGCTAATACCTACTTGTTCAAGCAAATGTAACTCATTTAGAGTATAACAAACTGAAAAACTTTTACTGGAAAGGCCTGATTTTTTTTATGGAACAACTCGCTTCACTTCGAGAGCAGAACTAATTGCAATTTCTTACAGCAAAGATCTCTTGTGTTATTGCGCATTTGAATAGATGAAAACCAACTGAAAAATAATGCATGTTTGGTTTTCATACTTCGATGAAATCTTTAGAGTATTATAACTTTAATTTTCGAACACGCGGATCCTAGCCTCGGACATAAACAATTGTTAGTATTTTTTTTGTAATTACCGAAACCCCAAACGCAGAAGACTTTGGCACATTCATCGATATCTCAAGAATTCGCTTAGCTAGTTGGTCTCTACCTACAAGTTTAAAACAAATTTTTAAGACTAAATTCGTAAACGGGTCAAATCTTTCCATTACCTACTCCTGATAACTTTCATGCACAAGTTCTTAAAACAAATCTTCACGACTATTGCCCCACAACTTCAGAACGTTTCTAGTCAATTATCTGTAATGTGGCATTATTTTAATTTCCCAACACGTTCCGGTATGAATAATAGTAACAGGAGACATTATATGATGAAAATCAAAAGAGCCCTTCAAATAGCGTCCATGCAAATGTTCTTGAAAAATTTTTCGACTCACACCTAAATAACTGAAAGCATTATAACTAAAGGGTTTTTTAAATATTTAATTCTTCCTTAAAATAAAAGTTTGGTGTACGAACATTAATAAAAAAAAACGATAATTTAATTCCCCGAGTAGCTCGCATATAAAAGTCCTTAAAAGAAATGCTTAATCTTATTTCACGAATTTTTCTCAACCCAAGTTTTCAATGCCGATATATTTGCAACTAGGTACGGTAACAAAAACAAGTGAAAACTTCTTCGAGTAGTTACCATACTGCTGAAAAAAAAACAAATTCGTGATTGAACTGTGGAACTAAAATTTTATATGATCTAAGATCAGGCGTACGAGAAAAATGTCTTCACTCTTTCGGATAGCTGCCATACCAAAGTGTTAAAAAATTGAGTAAAACCCCCGTTAAATTATTACTGCTTTTTTCAAAATGCAATTTCATGCAGATAATTAGAAATAGGAGCAACTAGTAGTAATTTTATTGCTTCGTTTAGTCGTCATATCTTGGACGCTAGCTCAGATTGAAAAGATTGAAAAGTTTTGGAAAATATTCAAAATTGCAGTTTATACGCCAAGATTAAGTAGTTTTTGAAGAAAGGAGTGACTCATGAAAGGAGGACTATAATCAATAATCGGGGAAATCATGTTTAAAATATTCAGGGTTCTTCCGAAATACTAGACACTAAGCTATATAAATTCAGTAAAGGTATAAAAAGGTTAAATGAGTTGAAAAACAAATAAAATTATTTTTTTATAAAAACCGCTAACGGCTGAAACGCTTAACTAGAGTGTCACGAAATATATTTTTAATATCTCGAGAACTGCTTACACTACATACTTGAAATTTAGAACTTTTAAGAAAAATATTTATAGAAATAAATTTGTGTGGAGAACTGTATCAAAAAATCCATGCTTTCTATATCAAGAACCTATTAAATTGTAACCTAATTTTTTGGTGAATGTTTTCACAATACATTTTTAAACTGAAAATTCAAGTTTGCCGAGTTTAATACTGTTTAATTTATTTTGTGTTGAACAAAATACGACACAAAATAAATTAAACAGTATTAAACCCGGAAAACTTGTATTTTCAAATTGTAACCTTCCAATTTTCAATAAGTTCGTATCCTGGCTGGACCTCTTTTAGTATTTAGTTCAATTTTTAAACATGTGGTGTTCTTAAGTGTTCTGTTTTTTTTCTCCATAAAACCAATCTTGATAGAGAGTTGAAACTTTATTGTTATGTAAATACTTTTAATTTTTTACTGTTTTTTTAATGGCAAGGTTTTTTCTCAGGAACGCCTATCCCTAAAAAACAATAACCACTTTCGGGTTAAATCCAAAAAATGTATTTATTGTTTTGAGGGTGCGTACGAACGTATGTCTCATACCGACTCCACGCAAATCTTTACTTTGTCTGAAAAATAATTAAGTTGGACCTAGAATGTTATAAATATTTTCATTTTCGTATTTTTGGGGTGTTTTTACATAAATGAATTTCGGATAGGAAACCAAAGATAACAAGAAAGTGGTGAGTTAGAGTTATGCTCCCAATAATTACTGTCAAAAACTCAATTAAAGCTAATCATTACACATACTTAAGCCTAATAATATTAAAAAAAACATAATTTACGTACTTCAAATTTACAATGTGCACTCGATAATAAATCAATGTCTGGAGCAAACTTTGTATTCAAATGTAAAAATAATTTCGACTCGTCGCTGAATTATTTCGATATGTGTTCAAAATTAATAACATTTGTTCGTGTTCTGGTTACTAAATTAAGAACAAAGAACCAGTCTGGATGCGGTTAATTTAATTTTAGTCTTAAATTGAGTTGAACGCCTTGTTCTGTCTGTCTGCAACTTGTAATTCACCACGTGTAAGCGAGTATGCATACGAATTGTGGGAAGTGCTGCGTTGGAGTATACAGAAATTGTTTGTTGCGTTTTTCATTTAACTTTATTAATTTTTAATGATCGATCAAACTATCGAAAAAATTCGCTACTCTGAAATTTTATATTTTCTTGTTTTAAGGTTTTGCAAAAGCAAAAAAAAATATCCGTCTGTCCGCTGTACGCAAAGCGTATTTCTGATATTATTAAAATCTCGATAGACCGTGAAGGTTTTAGCATGTTGCAGATCTCTTTAGGGAGGGTGTGCAAACAGAAGAGAGAGTCAGGTGGGAGTTTACAGCAAAAATTTCAAAATCTCACATCTCTGGAACGGCTTATACTAGGAAGTTGAAACTTATAAACATATACATATACGGGGGGTACTATAAAACTTGCATGGGATTTAGCAGCATTCAAAAGTAGGGCGATAAAAAATGTCTAAATTGCTCTAGGCCCGGATTCAAGACTAATATATTTTTATATTCCAAAAAAGCTAAAAAGATAAATTTTGGGCAGTTACATTAGAAGAGTGCACATGCTTCCACAATAAAACGGTTTGAGCCATTCATTGGTCTTTTTGTGGCAGAAACTAAAGATTACGATACCTACCCATCTACCGGACAAATCAAGCTAAAATGTTCAAATTTATTGGAAATTTGGTGTAGAAGTTTTTTGGCAGTTGATGTGCACGCAAGACTAAAATATCTCGAAAACCCAGTTCAATATCTTCAGAATTCTGTAAGACATAACCAAACCAATCATACGGTAGGTAGACTCAGTAGATTTCTCTCTAAATTTGGGGGTGAGGGTATGAAGAGTTAGTGGAGGAGAAGTTAGAAAAGGAAAACATTCCAATTCTGAAGATCGTATTAGTATTTGATGAGATTAATTCAAGTAAGGGAATGGGCGATGCGATGTTTTGTCTATATCTGGAACGGCTTATAATAGAAAGTTGAATCTTGGTACATATTTCTTGAATCTTTTTTATATGTTGACAACATAAGAGATATAACGGAAAATATGAAAAATATTTGTTTGGTCAATGTGCGGTAGAACGTTAAACTTGGTATGGCACTGAATATTTTTTTTTAAAATAGAACAAACAACGTTAATATAAAATCTAAAAATAAATCTCTATTTTAGTCCAACTAAATCAAATAAAATCTTATATTGGTGATACTTTGATTTTAGGTATACTTCTTTTTGTTCATATTTTTCAGTACTTTTTCCAGTCGCTACACTACAAACTAGTTTTTACTGCAATTTTTGGACTGGGGTAGGTACACCAAATTTTAAATTCCTAGCTTAAGGCGTTGTTGGAGTGAGTCAGATCAATTCAAATTTTTTTCTGAATAAAAGGCTTCGAAGAAATTTTGTATTTTGAAGAAAGTATAGTCCTTTCGATCGTTTTCAAATACATTTTATCTTCTCTGGGTTGAGAGGGTTACCCCTATCGCTGCGCCACTGGGTTCATGAGATATCAAATTGGTTTTGCTTCGAATCAACTAAAAATCGAATTCAGCATTTTCCGATATTAAAAAATAAAATTGTACGGGCCCACATTTTTTCACGAATTCCGTCATATCTGCACGCCAAGATATTGAATTCGTTTTTAATTCCACGTGCTACACTCTTTTTTCTCAAATATTAAAATTTTTATATTTGACGAAATCCCTATATGATAGAAATTTGAAAGATGATTCCTATTAGGAGTTGTTTTAGTGACTCAGTCTGGCAAATATAATTTTTGAGACGTCAATGGGATACCGGGCTGATGGACATTTTTTTTTTTCTTCACTAACTAAAAACGTTCTCTAGTAAGCAATTTATATGGGGAATGGCAGAAATATTATAATGGAAATAGTGTAACAAATTTTACTGCCCTCTCTCCGACTTTAACATCGCAAACTGTGACTGAAAAATAATAAAGTTGCGCCCAAACTCTTGGCAGATTTTTGTTCGGCCCCAATTCCGTGATAGGTCCAATTATTTCACTTTTATCCTAAGGGACGTGTTTAGGACACTTATTTCGTACGGCCTTTTGAAAATTCCCTGGACCCATTGTAGTTATAGCCCGGAAAATAATCGCCGATTAATGAAAATAAAACTCATTAAAAGATTCATATCGCCTTAAATAAAAGGCTAAGTAGTCCCGGGGCTTCAAAAATTCCTCGACGGCAGAAAGTGGATCCGGCGGATATCATTCCATTTCACTAATTTATGCCTGGTTTCGTCGCTATCGCACAAAACGTAACGTTTTTCGTTCTCGATCCTCGACACCCTCGCCGAAACTCAATAAAACGAACAGAATCTCATATTAAAACGCCGAGGGTCTCGACGAACCCTTCGGAAAATCTCTTAAAACCCCTTTTTGCCAGCCAGGCTCTACGGCACGATAATTCCAAGAAGCTTTTCCATTTCGTTACATTACACTAAAGCCGTAGCTTGTAGCACTTTCATTTGTTTTCTATTTCTAAAGCGAACATTAACATTCCTCTTGTCGTTGTTATCACTGAAAGTATGCACGTAAAACGATGACGGCTCACACATTTTCCCTGACTTTTTTCCGATTTTTTATTTTCCTGAATCCGATAGGAGCTCCACAACGGCAGCACAAACTCCATAAGTCCGATTAACGTTCCTCGAAATCTGCTTGATCCGATTATAAAAGATGGCTGAACAGAACGCAGGAGCGCTACGAAAGCATTCAGAAAGTGCTGCCATAGTGTGAGGAGAGGTCACGCAGCACGGAATACCGCAGTCCGAGGGAGTAAGCGAGATGCCCTGCGAATACGGCAGCCACCTTGCCTGCGGCAGATGGGAGTTGTATACTATCCAGGCCTATGTACGACGGTTTTAAACAACGCCACGCCCATTTTACAATGGCAGGTCTTCCATCGATACAAAGTCACCATCTCGCTTTACTTTGTACATTCAGCAGTTCAATAAAGGCTTGGACGATTTTTTCACACACAACAAGAACAAAAATTCCACGAATATTTTCATCGAATATCTGGCAGATAGTTAAATTGACAAGCGCGCGCACGGTGCACAGCGCCACAGTGGGCTTTTCTAATTGCAATTCAAATAATTTGCGATATTAATAGAGAGGCTTCGTACTCATTACACCGAGGGCAGCAACAATGTTGCCGGCTCTTAATTGATGCAGGCATCAGGCAAGTGCACGCGAAGACTCCTAATAAATTAGCTCCTTAACTGTTTCATGTCTGGCGACTAATTGGACATCTCAAGTGCATAAGTAAGTAGCTATATGCACTTTCATACGGCGGTTTAATGGATAGCGGCGAAAATTAAGTGCGGTCGCGAATAATTACGACGATAGTAAATAATATTCGGATAAAACTTAAATTATGTTTTATGCGCACTTCTTCGACTTTTCGATGGAAATATGAGTGTGAACGTCTGATGTGTGCGACTTTTGTGATAACAAAATTTACATAATTTTTTATGAATTTTCAGCCACTAATACTGAAATTAGAATTTAACATTCCTTTCATCAGCCTGATGTGTATGGGTGAACGATTTTTATTGAGTGATAAGAGCATTAAACATATTCAGAGAATTTTTATAAATAAAATCTAAAATTTTATGAAACCATGCGGTATTTTATTGCTTTCTATTTCAATTGAAAAGTGAGTAGAAAATTGCGCCAAATAATTTTGTTTCAGTATTTTGTACTCCTTCTGGTTTTAAGCCCATTTCTTATTTAAAAAAAAAAAAGATTTATTGCTTTATTTTCTCAGAAATTACCTTGGAAAATTTAAATGTTCAATTCTTTAAATAACTACACAGTGCGACAAATAAGTTTCGAGACTGGTCATGGAAAACATCATTAAAAGAAAAAATCTGGATATTTTTCATTTTTTTTATTCAAAATATTCTCCTTCAGTTTCAATACACTTTTTACAGCGATTCAACAGTGATTCAAATGCGTGTTCTAGCTCATTTTGTGGAGTTGCTTCTAGTGCTCGTTTTGAAGCTGTTTTGATGGTCGAAATGTCATTAAAAAACATCCTTTCAACATCAATTTCAATTTCGGGTATAGAGAAATCGCATGTGGTGATCAGGTGAATGCGGTGGATGATTCAACACAGACTTGATTCCGAGCCAAAAATTGACGAACAATGGGTGAGGTGTGACTCGGTACATTATCCAGTTCTCTGGATCACGATATTCGGGTCGAATACGACGGATTCTAGCCATCACACGCTTCAAAACTTCGAGATAAAATGCGCTAGTAATTGTTTGGCCAGTTGGAACGAATTCCCTGTGGACAATTCCTTTGCTATCGAAGAATGTAATGAGCATTGTTTGATCAACATTTTAATATTTCAACATCGACAAAAAAGTTGTTTTGGGAGAACTGTCATAACTTTGCTATATATCAACCGATTTAAACAAAATTGGTATTACCAGGACGGGGAGTGTCACATCTTTCAAACGCCGGTCTGTACACATAGATCGTCCTACTAGTTACTCAGATGTGGTTCGAGTCTCGGAACTTATTTGTCGCACTGTGTATATCAGCCGGGAAGTAAGTAAAGCTAAAGCTGCCGCCGCGGCTACATTCCTTGCTGTCAAGAAAATTGTTAATACAATTGTGAAAATTTCGTATTTTAAAAAATTGCATTTTATTGATAAATAAATTGTTAACTATACTTATTGCTACAAACGGGTTTTGTATAAATTTCGTGTTTGCTAAAAGTTCGGTCAGTTTTTGGAATAAATTGACACAGGGATTGAGCCAGCCCGAACTTTTATTTAAATATTTAATCCTGCCGAAGCGATACCCGAAATAGGAAGCTACATTGGACTAAGTACCGACGCCTTTGTCAAATTAATGGATGGAACTTTCATGTTCATATTCAAACCCGCTAGACTTTTTGATTAAATTGGTTTAGAAGAGATGATAGATTCATTTCAACCGTCGGTACATAATTTGGCGCCACATTATAATATATTAGCATTATGCTGGGGCCACACTACTCTAACTACTGATAAAGCCTTCACTAACGCAAGAACAGTTCACGCGGTAGAATTTTGATTTTTTTTTCACTTGCTAAATTTTGTGGAACGGCTAAATTATTGCTTTACCGCATTAAAAATAAAGATGGGGCTGTCAAAGATGCTGGAAGGGAATGAATAAACTCAAAACCCTTTTCATTTCAACAATTTATTTTAGAAATTTTGGTACCAGTGTAGTTTATTTGAACTGCGAAATTTGCAACTTAAAACTTCTAATATGAATGTGGCCACACTAACGCAATAAAAAACGGGTTATATCATTTTGATACCAAAAACCCGCACGTTAAGTAGTGGCTATTTCTGAGCAGAACACGCTGGACACAGGTATGGCCCACGACTATTCTATTATAAAAAAAAACTTATTAAAAATATAATCAACAATTTTACTAAATTGAATTGTTGAGTTTCTTTAAAAATACAAAAAACTTAAGCTTGATCCCGAAAAGTAGTTGTTCTAGAAAATATGTTTTTTGTGCGGCGGAAGAAATAGAAATGTGGCGCGATTAATAGCACTAAGCCGGAATCAATACTTTTCGATTTTTTAGGATAAATGCCGGGAAATTTGGCGCACTTTCCAATAGCACCAATTTTCAGTAAATATTTATTTCAAACCTCAAATTTATAACATACAAATAAAAGTTGAATTCAAATGCATACGTTTCACTTGCGATAACTATGCCGCGTCCGAGAGTGGCATCTTTCCTTTTTGTTATAATGACACCCTTTGAAAGGAGTACATTCCACAAATCCGAAGAATTTCCAATGAAATATGTCTGAAGTTTGAACTCCGGTTAACAATAAAATTATTGCTCCCTTCTTTTGACATGCATAGGTCGCTGGTTTAAATCTGGCTCGACGGATCAAAAAATTTTGGATTTTGCCCAAAAAAAAAAATACTTTGTATTTTTCTTCGAAAAGTTAATTACTACAGAAACGGCTTTTTCGAGTCAATATAAATTGTCGGTAAGGAATACGATCAGAAAGAATTTCCGAATTAATCTTTTTTTTAACTTTTACTATGGAGCAATTTGTTTTATCGATAAATTGTAATTGTATCAGCATTTACCAGAAGGTTCTGAACCAGTGATGTTTTTTAAAACCGAAACAGAACTATAAGAACTGATAGCAATTTAATTTCTTGAGAAATCAGTATATTTTGATAGGACAGAAGATATCTTGGAATTAGTAGCGTTTATAATATACATACATAGATGTAAAGAAAGTGATAAAAATGAACATAGTTATAAACCAGAAAATTGAGTGAAAGTTCAGAATCCCTGTCAGTTTTCGTGCCTTTTTCTCTTTTCCATGCCTCCTTAAACTTCCAATTTCTTAAAATTAGTACCGTTCCAGTTCTGTTTCAATACCTAATGAGGGAAAAGATGGAATTTTTATTACATGCCTCTATTGTGTTAATATATAGATATTAATATAGCTGAGGATAGCCTGGGTAGTAGAGTATTGTATTGAGAATGATATGGTCCTCGATTCATTTTGGTAGGTGTATGATCAATTATTAACGCATATTATACATATATTACTTGGTCTACATCGTTGTACATAGAGAAAACCCAACAAATAAAACAAAAAATATACAATATAATGTTATAAAAAACCACATTAAAAAATATTTTTTTATTACTCTTAAATTTCACCATTAATGCGGTATTCATACAGTACTGAATTTGAAATATTGAAGCAGTATCTCTGATTAGTACTGAATGAATATGGATTATCGGAATTTAGTCTGTACTGGAAATATTCCGCTGAAGAACTGAATATTTTAGTACTGGGAGAAGATAGTAGCTCCACTGGAATGCCGGTAGAGTAACGAAGCGATATGCGTGTTAGTATGGATATATGTGAATTTACCACATAAAAGTTATTTAAGAAAAACAAACAGCAAAAATACCGGTTCTTCAGATAAACTCAAAGAAAGAAAGAACATTTTTTTTAGGGTTTATTAATATTAAATTATAACTCATGAGGTGGTATTTTTATAGCAATCAATTACTCGGTAACTATTGACTGATATCCGGCAGCAATAAAGTGCTCATTAAGAAGCAACGTCTTGCGATATTCGGAAACATTTTCACAATTTATAGCGATATTTCTCAGCATTTTTTCAACAATTGTTGTTTTGGTCAAATTTGAAATAGATACGCACGGCCAAACTTGGAAGGACACAAAACTTACATCGCATTCGTGATAACAATGATTTTCTTTTTAATATGCTATAGTTAAATAATTTGTTCTTTTGATAGTGGTTCCTGAACTGAATTTGACGTGTATGCCCTAATTTCCAAATTGCATGATATTGACCAATATTTAACAACGAGTTGAACAAAAGTTGATCCATATTGCTTATAGCACTGTTAAATGCCATATGTTGCTTCAAGATTCCGTGACGGCCAAACTGATGGGTTTTGCGGTAAATTTAGAGCGCCTTTAGATCTGCTTAGATATCGAATTGATTTTTCTTCTCCAGTTTTGGTATATAATAGGCTCAAAACTAATTTTAGAATTTTTTTAAATTCACATCAAATTCCGTAATATCTTTTATAGGTCTGATTAGACATCGCATTGGTTTTCACTTTTTACCAATTTCATGATTTCTCCATATCCAAGAGGTTAAATCTCGCAGGTGATTGAATACGTTTTCACCAATTCCGCAATATCTTCTAAGTCTGATCGGATATAGAACTGCTTTTCACTTCTACTGTTTGTTTTTAATCCTTTATTACTTCGAAGTTTGTATGTTGTATGCAAACCAGTAAAAAATTTTGAAATTTGCTTCCTATAAGCAGCAATTCTAGAGATAAAAACAACTTTCAAAATTGGCTACTCATTAATTTATTAAAGGTGACTCAAAACCACCCGTGTTACCGGATAATAACCCAACATTGTAAATGGTATTTTAAAAGTGGCAGTCGTGTTGGAGTAAATATGAATATATGACATAAAGGGTCGACATTGACAATTATATTAGTTATAGTATGCCGCCTCTTTTCAAAAATAAGGTTCCGCGCGAATATTGCGATAGACCAAAAGTCCATCAACGTTTTTGATTACCGAAAATAACAACTAAATTGAACAAAGTGGAAGAAAAATTTATGGCGTTATTTGAAATTAAAAAAATTTTGAATTTTTTTATACTTACTGTAGGTATCTACAGTTTCGAAAGGCAACCACAAAAAAACTCAAACCTTATGATTCTAAAATCCTCCAGACCAACTTTTAAAATTGCATAAAAACTAGGTCAAGAGGTCTCAGAAATTAGTGCCGCCGGGGTTATATGACATCTCATAAATCCTTTTTTCAAAAATTACAAAAACTGCGCCTTTTCTTCCAAAAACTCAACCTCAACTCTTTTACATGTTGGCGCAAAATATTTTGAGTGACCGAACACAACGCTACAATAAACTGGTAAATTTCAATTTTTTGCTCGAAAACCGTACACACAAAGTGAAAAGGAGCAAACCGATTTGAATACCAGGTTGCGCAATAAAACCAACAATAATAACAAAAACAACAACAACCAAAAAAAAGAGTTGCTTCTTGACTACTTTACTTGGCTTGGTTGCAAGACTTTTAATAGTTTTATTGCTTGTTCCTGTGGAAAGTAGCGTACAGAATTTTTATTACATGCAAAAGATCCAACTGAGTTTCTTTTTAAACAACTTTATATCAGTTCGTTCTGTTTGTCAGATTTCTTCTTATTTTTCTTGGATTTTCTTCAGTTTATTTTTTTGTTTGTACCTTGCTTTCTTGGCTTTGTAAAGAGTTTCGTATGTCCATCGATTGTCGGACTTAAGTCAAGGAATGGTACGTGCATCTTTGCTTCGAAGATAAATTGAATAACTCGCATAGCTTAAGGAATACTCGTATGTTGGCCAGACTACCTATATGTGACTAGATGTAGCGCGTGTATGTTGATACCTTCGTACACGTCGACTTTTGATGTTCTTGGGACAGGTTTCAATCAGAATACACGAAGCGAAGCTGCCAAACTGGTTTCTGAGAAGAACCTCTCAGATGATTATCAAGTTTCAACAGAAATCCAGTAATTTATTCAGTTATTCGAGGACCAGAAATCCGAGACCTTTGTACAATGGTGGCTGAGTGAATTTTTATAAAAATGGCCGACTACGAAACAAGTGTATAGGATCTCTTTACCAACTCTTTTTCAGGGAATATACAAAAAAAAAAATAAGACGCATTCTTGATAATCTGAAGGTGTGGTATAATTGAAGTCGCCTTAACAAATTGAATTTATGTTATGGTAGTCAGGTGTCACCTTATATGCACATGTTAAAACGATCTTGGACATTACATTCGGATCAGACAGGCTTTAATGTAAGAACAAAACTTCGGATTAAGTCTAGAACATTTAGATTTTATTTATTGCACATTAAGGGGATTTGTCGTCGGTTGGAACTTATAACTAAAAAAACACTTTTTGAAATAATCAAAAGTTTCGTGTGTTATTAAAGATATGAACAACTCTTCTTTAATGATATCTTGTGATTTGTGATGATAAAATCTGGTTGATAAATACCTTAGCATGTTGCAGATTAAGTAACAATAAGAATACAAGCCCGAAGTCTGTTTCGAAATTATAATTGATTTTTGGGATCAGTTTTTGAACATCATTTTTAATAATTTTAAGCAGTTAAAAATTATTTTTTGGAATATTTCAGAAATATTGATTGGAAATTTAACTAAAAGCCATCAAAATACGATAAAGCAGCACAGGCAAAATAAATTTTTTTAGCAAGTCTATGACCAAATAGAGTAATGGAACTAAATTAATAAGGGTTTAATTTAGAGGCATCGGCATTAACCCTGATAACCCACCCCACCAAAATACCCATCTGGACCCACGTATTTGCATCAGAGGCGTAGGTACATGCTAAAAAAAAATCTAAAAAGATTTTACACTTACAAGTATTCAAAATTCTAATTGTAAAACCCAGAAAATATTACATTTTTAATTTAAAGTTTTATTTTTTTGCTACTGTAATTTCCTGTACGCCTCGGAGGCGTAGGGGTTGGTTGTCAGGGTTAAAAAAACATTGTACATAAATTACCTGTACATTGTTATAACCTTCAACAACAAATTTCCTTCTAGTAGAATCTTATAGGAAATGCCAACAAAAATGTGTCATTAAAAGCAATTCCACCTTTCCGTCATTTTGTAGAATTTTACACCACAAAAATTGGTTTGGACGGAGATAATTTTTCACATTTTAGCTTTAACCTTCAACGACTAAACCACGAAATCTTAAAAAATATTTATTTATATTTCCGTTTTTTATTGAGGCTGTATCTTTTGAAAGTGTGTATGCCACGTAATCAGGTACTGTCAAGGTGTGTCAGACAAAAATAAAACGAGTATATTGTGGTATCATTTCTGCTATTATCGTTACAGACAAAAACGCAGATATCGAGTGTTCTGAACAGAAGTTTAGTAATCTCATATTTGCACGCAATGTATAAGATGATCAAGAGGTTAATCTAATTTTTAGTAATTTTACATTTTTATTTTATAATAATAGAGTACTGCTATCCTCAAATTTTGTATTGTCAAAAAAGCAAAAAATACGTCCGTCTGTCCGCCGTATGCAAACACGTTTGAAGACTTGTAGCTCACAATCCCGTTGAGATAACGACGTAATTTTGTTAAAGTGAAAAATTTTGTACTAAAATATCTTCAGAACTAATTACGCCACAAAATCAAAATTTGGTTTGTGCAAATATATGTAAGTAGAGCATGCTAATTGGAAGGTTGTGGTGGACCACAAAAGGATAACAATATCTCAAAAAAATTATTTTTTTTTCATAGTTTTTCAATTATTTCGAGAAATTTCAAAATTTGAAACCAAAAATTTGTAATTTGTACATTTTGAATTTTTTGTGACCGAAATCGATAAATTAAAAACTTTCTGATTGAAAATCGATTTTCAAATGGAATCAACTCGGGTAAGAATTGTGATATGGAATAAATTTTGATTTTATTTAATGTAAAATATATCTGCTATCATTATGTTAATGAAAACTAATTGCAAAAATGAAATGAAATAAAATTAAAAATAAGACACGTGTATAATTTGGTACTGAAAGTAACAAGAAAGCCGAATCATAATTGTGTCAACTCTTAATTTAACAAAAATTTGCCAGCAGTCTGGGCGCAACTTTATTATTTTCGGGCAGAAGTCCGGAACGCGTTTAATTCTGAGACGCGGTGTAGGTTACTATGTGACTGAAAACCTAAAAAAGGTTCGGGAAGCGGTTAGAATAGGGTCGCGCTACAATACTTAAACGCCGCTGTCACATATAACATATTAATTACATAATTGGGTCATACTCCGGGAAGAGGTCTAAGTCATAGTATAAAATCAGTTAATACGCGATTAGGAGGTTTTTCATGATTAGGTTTATGGCCCTTACATGAAATCGGAAATGCATTTGTAGGCGATTATATAAAAAGTCTGTGGAAGTAAAAACCAATCTAATATCTTCTCAATCCTAAGAAATATGTCGAAAGCCTTACGTCCTCTTGGATTTGAATATCTAAAAATACTGAAATCAACTTTTGACGATTTTGTAGGAAGACTTAGGAAGTAAAAATGAATTTGATATCTCATTAGAACTAAGAAATATGCAGGAATTTTTGAAAACATATGCAAACCCTTTGCACCCACTTTGGGGTTGAATATCAAAAAATCCTGAAATCGGTTTTTAGATATATGTAAAGAAAGCCCGAGGAAGAGAAAACCAATCCCATGTTTTATCACTCCTAAGAGATATGACGAAATTCGTGTTCAACCCGTTTATACAATCTTAGGGGTTGAAAAAGTGAAAAAGTTGAAAAGAAGTTTTAGGTGATTATTAAACAAGCCCGTGGAAGTAAAAAGTTATTCGATATCTAATCAGACCGGAGGGATACGGCTGAATTCGTGAAAAAGTATACAACCTCTTTACACCCTCTTAGGGGTCGAATTTCAAAAAATTCTGAAAACGGTTTTTAGGTATTTATATGAAGAATCCGTACAATAAAAATGAATTCAATATTTGGAAACACCTAATAGATATGGCGAAAACCGTGAAAATATATGCCTTCCATTTTTACTGATAATTTTTTAAGCATCTATCATACACTGTTCTTGAGATATGAGACGTGATTTTTTAGAAAAATTCTTATCGTCTCCACTTCCAGACGCATTATTATTCCCCCCACTCCCACACCCCTTCATCTATATCGGCAATTTTTTTCCAAATGAATCCACTATCAAAGCTCTGTATAAATTCCAAGTTTCAGCCTCCTAGCCTAAGCGGTTACTGAGATCTAGAAACCCAAATTTTTCGTCTAAAACGCTTCCCCCACCTCCCCCCCCCCCATCACTCAAAAGGTGGGCACTTGAAGGAGTCTGCTCAGTCTACCAACAAAAAAAAATTCAACTTAATAGCTCAAAGAGTTTGAGAGCTATAAGCTTTCAAATGTTTTGCGTACGGGGGACGGCGTACGGCATACGGCGGACGGCGCACGGCGTATGGCGGACGGCGCACAGACGGACTGAAATTTTTTTTTGCTTTTTTGGTGTATATTAGTCATGAAACGTGGAAAAAAAATTTTTCAGGGTAGCAAATTTTTTTTTTTTAAGAATCGATAACAATACTTTATTATTAAAATAATAAAGTAAAATTTCATCAAAAGCGATTATGTAGTTGACAAAATATTTTTTTTTTAATAATAAAAATAAAAGCTCAATTTTAATTTTTTGCATTTACAGTAATATCAAATTAGTCATAGGTCATTATAATTTCAATGAATTTGTTCTTATCTTACAATATTTAACAAAAATTTGAACAGATAGTAAAATTCTTCAGAAATTAAAAAAACATAAGAGAAAGAGTCAATTATAATCAATAACCGTTTTTCAAAGTTCAGTTGACATATTCTTCAAATTATAATCTCCCTTATAAAAATATAAATTAGACACTTTTTTAAATGGGTGTATTTGCAATCTTTGCCGCTGTCCAGTAAAGCTCATGGAGAATTAAATATTTTTCACCAATGAGGAATAATTAAAACGAATGAAACATGTTACTTTATTTTTGTAATGAATAATTCAATTCCGGGAAATGAAACCGGTGCAAAATTCTAAATTATTTTTACAGCAACAGGATGAGCAATTTAAAAGAAAATTAGTTGAAATTTTATTTATAAATAAAACAAATAAGCTGCTTTGTTAAAAAAAAGAAATATGAATTTAAAGATTTATTAATAGTTTCTTCATTAAATAAAATTATTTGAATTCGGTGTCATGTGATATTTTATTTTTATGTGATATCAATTTAAAATGCAGTAATTTAGGATTATAGTTGGCAGATAGACAGACAGTTAATCCATTCCGATTTTCATTATTTCAATTAAAAATTGTAAAGAGCATTTTCATGTTATCAAGAATTTAAATAAAAGCACAAGGATGTTGTAATAATTGTCTATTGCAAATAAGAGAAAAATGCACTTTTTTTTAAAGCAGTTTCTAATAACGACCTAAGTACAGAACACACTAAATGATATGGAGCCCATTGAAAATGCGTCTAACTAAGCGTTTTCCTTAGCCATCCCGGTTTAATAGCGAGTTGCGTTATAACTGAAGAATGAAATTCTTAAGAGTTTTCATAGAATAGGCGCGCAGCCGATATTAAGACTTTTGTATGTTAACTACTCGACTTCGTTCAACTTTCAAATCGTAAAATATTTTATAGTTTTCAAATTATTTAATTTGTAGTTAGATTTATTTATAGGTTCTCTGCTAATTGTTAGGATGCTAAAATTTAAGCGACTACGTCCGCTAATACCTAAAACTTGTTCGCTGTATTATTTTTTTATTGAAGATCCGAAAGAAAGGTCTTTGGATTCTTAGACGCTTATGATATTCAAGTTTAGGTACACTAAATTTCAAGGTAACAAATTTGACCGTTTTTAACCCTACTCATCGGCAGTCGTTAATAAATGCATCGTTTAATTAATATTTGTTGGTCAAAAATGTTGTGTCAAACATGTAAAGTATATATGTATGTGGATAGATACAAACACTTGAATTGGTCACCGCGTTCAGGTTGGAGAAATCTATTCTAAATGATACAAACATTTTTGACGTTTGAAAAACCGTTCTTAAGCGTGCTTTAGGACAAGTTAAGAGCAAATAGTTGATGGACCAACACTCAGTAGACCTTCAGCTGTCAGTTGGATGCAGCTAAATATAAATCCGGTTAACACGTTCAGTGACCATGAAGCAGGTCCTTTTCCAAAGAAAATGGTGACCCCTAAAAATAGTATTGTCAAAATTTTTAGCAAAATGGAGGAGGAACTACACTAGCGAGTTCAAGGAAACAGTAATCGTAAATATACCTAGCGGTAAAGAATAGTAAAGCTAGTATTGCACTGTATGACAAGCTGTCAAATATTTGACGAAAAGTTCAGACAAATTTTTTCCGTCAGAATAGGACTTTCTGTAGAGCAAATAAAATAAAGTGGCAAACAAAAATTTGACAATTATTCTGTCTGACAGGCGTTTGCCAGGAAAAGTAGTCAAATATTTGACAGTGTGTCATACAGAGTAATACTTGCTTTAGAAAATCCAACACTACGTTGATGTTCTAGGGAGTCAAAATTTTTACGAAATTTACTTATTTTGCAAGGTATAATCTTGGGTCTTGAAAATATTTGTGTCAGATCGAACGTTTGACAGGCACACAGCTGTAACACATAATAAATACTCTTTGTCACTACATCGTCTCTATCAAAGAATATTCTTGCTTCAGGACTTTTGCATGGGAGCACCCAAACTTTGTTTTCACTCAAAACTAATTTATACAAAATTCCGCATTCGTAGCTGATCGATTTCATGAGTTACAGTGAGTTCCGTAAATTGAGTGAGGATAGTTTTACATGATTTTTTGTATGACAGCTACTTGAAGGACTCATGGGAACTTTTTCAAATTCTTACCTTTAAATGCAACTACAGGAAACCAACATATACAAAATTTCAAAGTCATAGCTTAAGACGTTCCGAAGTTCTTGGCCAACATTTTTGAACACTTATCTTAGGGACTTTTTGTATGGCAGTAACCCGAAGGAGTAGGACCATTTTGCCCGTTAACGAATTTAGCCTTATACTTTTACTTACTTACTTATTTATTTAATTATTACAGTTATTCTATAAGATATTTACAGTTTATACAATTTTTGTAGAGATCAGACGGGGAAAAAATTATTGTATTTACAACTATAGTGTAGTATTTCTATTTCTATTGATTAATGTTATTGATTAAAGTGATACTTCATTTAGGAAAATTCTTTTTAAAAACCTATTAATAAGAACTTAAAACTAACTTAAAACTATCTTACAACAAAACTAACTTATTTAGGCAGCTTAGAAACCACTCTACATTTTATATACTCGTAGTACTGAATAGTTCTGTAACTAGGGGGTTGTATAAGTTAAGGCAATTTTCGCGAAAATTGTTCATATGTAGCTTTTTCCGATAGGTGTGAAATCGAACGAACTTTAGCTAAATCGTGGAGAACTCGTATTGGAAAATAAAACGGTTTGTTTAAAATTATTTTTAAACATTTATTTTGTAACACTTGTAGCTTTTTCTTGTGAGTTTTAGCACACGAGCTCCAAATTGGGGCTCCATATAGAATGATAGGCTGCATGGCTGTTTTGAAGATCAAAAGTTTATTTTATTTTTTTCAAAAGTTTATTTTTAGCTTTATAGATTCGACCAAACATCCAGTTACAAAATTTCAACAGTCTAGGTCAAGCGTTCTTGAGATGACGGATGGACGGATAGCAAGGAGATTTGGAATTTTTGGTTCCAAATTATCAAAAGATTTTCTTTATTATTTTCTAATAATACAGAATTGTGATCGATTTTTAAAAAAAAAATCTGCTACCCTGAAAGTAGTAGACACGAAAAAAGCAAAAAAAAAATTCAGTCCGTCTGTCCGCCGTCCACCGTACGCAAAATCGTTGAAAGGCTCGTAGCTCCCAAACGGTTTGAGATATTAGATTGAAATTTTTTTATGAATAGACTTGGTAGGCCTCATGAAGTGACCAAATTCTGAGGAGTGGGGGTGTAAGGGGGGTGTGTTCTAGACGGAAAATTTTGGTTTCTAGATCTCAGCAACCGCTTATGCTAGGAGGCTCATAGTGGACCTATTTGCATAAAAATTGTCAATATGGGTGAAAGGGTGTGGGGGGAAAAATAATGCGTCCGAAACGCAAAAAAGCCGAGATCGACACATTCTAAAATCCATATCTCCTAAGCGGTTAACGTCACAACATTGAAACTTAATGAATATCTGTAGGTATAGTAGGAGAATAGGTCGGAAAGAAATTTTTGAGTGGGGGCATTGGCGTACGAGGGTGGAGGTAAACAAATCTCACGAACCAATTACACTAGACAAATAAAATTCGGTTTGTGTATAAAGGTTGACAAATGAAGTTTGCTGAAAGTAAATCTTTTTAAGGGGGCGCTAGGTCATGAAAATGGAGGGGATACGAATTTTTCTTAAAAATCACGTCTCTAATCTCAAGAACAGTGTAAGATAGATGCTTAAAATGTTTACCATTAGTAGGACTAATAGACCACTAGCAATATTGGTGGTGTGGGTGTAGAGGGTGAGGGTGGGGAGGGTGAAAAAGAAAAAATTCCGATTTTTATATATCGAGAAGCTATAATCACGAAAAGCTGAAACTTGGTATTTAGATAGAACTATAGTAGTAGCATGTTAGAAGAATATAATTTTTGATGGCGGTGGAATGGTGCGGGGTGTTTTTCCTATCTATAGAACGGCTTATGCTACAAAGTTGAAACTCGGTAGGTATATGTATGTAAATAGACTAGAAAAGTAATTTAGATAAAAAAAATTTTCAAATATCCTTTGGTGTTCGAAAGGGAGCAAAAAGAATTATCAGTGAAAATGGATTGCATATATTTTCACTGTTTTCGTCATATCTACTTGGTCTTCCCAAATATTCATTTCTTTTTTATTCCACGGCTTCTTCATATAAATACCTAGAAAGTGTTTTCAGGATTTTTTGAAACTCGACCCCTAAGGGACTGGAAAGGGGATTGTATACTTTTTCACGAATTCTGCCATATCCCCCAGGTCTGATCAAATATCGAAAATCTTTTCACTTTCAAGAGCTTGCGTAATAATCGCCTAAAACTCGTTTTTAAGTTTTTTCCTTTTCCAGCACCTACGAGGGTGTAAAAGGGTTGAACACGTTTTCACGAATTCCGTCATATCTTTTAGAAGTGATAAGAAATTGAATTGGTTTTTACTTTCTCGTGTTGTCATTAACTCCTTTTAGGATTTTTGGTTATTCAACCCCAAAGTGGGTGTAAGGAGGTTGCATATCTGATGATATATCGAATTCATTTTTACTTCCTAAGGTTTCCTGTATACGAGTAAGTGCCAAAAAGTCAATTTCAGTATTTTTAGGTATTCAATCCTAAGTAGTATAAGGGAGTTGTATGCTTTTCAAAGCTTCGACATATTTCTTAGGTTTGATGAGATATTAGATCGCTTTTCATTTCCAAAGATTTTTTATATGATCGCCTACAAACCCATTTCACAATTTTTGGATATTCAACCTCCAAGGGTTTGGATATGTTTTCACAATTTTTGCCATCACATAGTTCTGATGAGATATAAAATTGGTTATTACGGCATTTGTTGTAATGACCTAAAAACTAATTTCACTATTTTTCGAATTTCAAAAACCAAGGGGGTGTGAAGGGTTTGCTTACGTTTTCAAAATTTTTTCGAAATCCCTAGTGTCACATGAGCTATCAAGTTGCGTCTTATGAAATCGTCTAAAAACCTTTTTCACAATTTTTTCGAAATTCAAACCACAAGTGGAAGTAATGGCTTTGTATAGTTTTTAACAATTCGTCATACAGTGGATGCCGCTTATTGTAATCGCGGATAATGTTATAAGCCGCATTTTGTTATCAAAACAGTTGGGTTCCATTTTCCACAAACAGAATTCATCGCTTATATTTTTATTCGTTTATTGTTATAACCCGGTTAATGTTATTGTTTTTGGCTGGTCCCAAAGTGATTACAATAAGCGGCATCCACTGTATCTCTTAATTCTGATAAGGAAGCAAATTCGTTTTTGCTTCTATGGGCTTTTAGTGTACATAATATACCGAAACTCGAATAGTCTATTAATATAACTGGGAAGCAGGTAAATGAAAAAGATGTTGTCGGTTCGGCTATCCACTAAAGAAGAACCTTAAAATATTTATTTTAAAGTACATGGGTACTTTGTTTCATTAGTACTGCCATGTACATTATCTACCACACACGAGTTTTTCCAATGTTTAATCGACTAAAAATCTCTTTTAAATATTTTTTTTAAGAACAAAACTAACTTTCCAAGAGACCTTATAATTTCGAAACTGATGATATACTCCGACTTTGACCGCCCCCGAACTTTGACCGGAAAATAATAAAGTTTCGCCCAGACCATTGGCAAATTTCTACTTTTGGACTGGACTAAATTTTTAATACTCTCAGATTTCATCCAGAGAATCAACATACCGCAGATGGGACTTTGAACAGCTTCATATTTTCTTTGACAAAAAAAGTTGGGAAAGTTAAGTGCAGACAGACATTCTTTAAGTGCATAAGATTTCGATTTTGATAAAATAAAAAAAAACAATTGGAGACAATTTAGGCTTGGGCGTATCAGCTCTGTGTTGCCTTGATGCCTTAGCCACGGGGATGTAGTGCTGAGAAGACAACCCAAGGTCGAAACAGACCACTTTACACTTTAGCCCTTGAAAGAACGCCTGTGACTTCGAAAGCGGCCACTGGGGCGACGAAATACTTTCAGCTTCCAGAGTACGAAAATTGCCTCAATCAAAACTTCTATTTTTTGTTGCACAATGTAAAGTACTTCTAAATGTCACTCGAAGGCACTATCAGAGCTTAATTAAAGCAACTGTCAAAAAAAGAGCCGCACAATTATGCTGATGGCATTTTTATGCAAATCTAGTGAGAAGTGGGTTATGTGAGCGCCTCTCTTCACTACTTTGCACACCGGAGTCCCCGTATGCAAATTACAGAGCACGCCCCCCGCATGGGTCTCATGTTTACTAATCGACGATTTTCTTGTTCCTACGTTAAACTACAGGCTCGGTACCGTAAAGCGAGGTTAACGAGGTACACGAGGAACAAGTGCCCTGCTTGCACGAAACATTTGCATAAATTTCAATTGTAGCGCCACAATCGATAGGCACCACTTGACTTTGACAGCTCCTACGCCGCCGTTCTCGAAAAATAAGCAAGATGCAGAAAAATGTCTTACCTGTCTGACAGATGCGACAGCAATTCGAAGCTGACTTTTATTCGATGCACAAATCTTAAGAATGCGTTGCATGTGTGGAACCGCGAAGCCGAGAGTTGGCACAATCGATCCGGAAAATATGCAAACGAATTCCCGACACGAATAACAACATCACTAAAACGGCACACACTCGCGATATTTCAACCGTTCGAAAACGTGTAATTAGCGGAAGTTAATTAAAATAAGAAACAGAAAAAAAAACGGCAACCCGAAACACTGCGAAAAACCGAAGAAAAACTCACCGACAAGAAAATCGAAAATCTTCGCCAGCATCTCGATCACTTGGCTTCTTCTTGTACTCCAGAAACGAGAACAAAAAACAACAAACAAGAAATTAAACCGGAGGCTCCACTCTCGGCGTGTGATTGAAAGTTTTTCGACAGGCGACAGGTTCTTGTTGTTTTTTTCGTCGCTTCTGACAAAGAAGATTTTCGGTGACAGTTCGTTCGGAGCCCAGGCACTTTTCTCACAGCACAGCCATTTTTTTTCCTTTCGTTCCTTTCGTTTTCCTTGTCCCGTGTGTTGTTTATTCTGAAAAGATAGCATCAGAACGAAGGACTTCTGATAGGAAACTGTCCAAAAAATTTTTGTTGTGTTACCCGTCGATCTTTTCCACTACATCGACGGCATATAATAAAAGTCTGACGCCGCTTTGTACCTATGTACAATAAATTCGAAAAGTGGATGTTTTTGTTTGTACATAACGTAAAAAATGCTATGGAAGTTGACTGGCATGCGGTCTGAGCATACGCCGCCGCCGTCATACGAGTTTCGACCCATGGCTGGGCGTGTGCGTGCTTTGGTGTGGTGTGCGTGTGACGCCATTGAATTCTGCCAAAGGAGTTTTTGGGGTACGAAATGTTTTTTTTCCGTGTGTTGGTGCGCTTACTTTTTCGCATGGCCGAATCTCACACAACTTTTCGCGATGCTGTTTCCTGTTGCTGTTTTTACCTGGTGTGATGGCTACCTGGTACGGTCGCCGCACGGACCAGTTTCAAGGTGTGCTACTTCATCGTAGAAAAATTCGAGCTGGACTTGTGAAGCCGGCGGTGGAAGACGGCAGCGAGCGTATGTATGGGGGTGGCAAGCGACGACCCGTCAACAAAATCGACTTGAACTTGTTCGGCACACAGCGAAGGAAGGCGTTACCCGGCGGCAGTGGCATCGAATTCTTCCCAAGAACGGCTCGGCCGCTATCTCGCATGGCCGCGTCGTTCGCTAAGAAGAAGGTCGATCGTTAAGTTTCCAGTTTTCCGGACGAGAAGACGTTTGTTCGTTGCAGTAGTGTTTGTGTTTGTCGGCAGCTTTGAAATGTATTTTCGTAATTTCCACCCTGAGCCGGGCCAAGCTTCCAGGAACGAAAAATCTTTCGGATTTTCCACAAGAAGCAGCGGCATTCGCTGACTGCACGGACCGAAACGGGACGGAAAATGTAAATTATGAGTTCTTTTTTCGTTTTTGGGGTGTCTATGGATTTACGGAAAATTTTATGTTTCGACTATAGCGCGGGAGATAAAGGGATTCATTCGAATGTGTGTGCAGTCGAATATAGGAATGCGGCCGTTAGGTAAGGAATGTGCGGGGGATTTGGGTCTATCTCTAGTTTCTAGGAATATAGTCGCGCTCGCTTCGACCAAATGACAGGCCAATCAAAATGATGTAACCTTTGACTTGCGTCTTGCTTTATATTCTTCGGTGTGGACTTATTGATCTTAAGATTCTCAATTTAGACAACGAACTCAATAATTGGATATTTTCGCTTTGTAACACTGTTTCAAACTTATATGAAAGTAAGTAAATTCCAATGTTATTTCCTAATATCTACAAAATAAAAAAGGAAACTTTTGTAGGTTGGATAGAGGCGGACACAATTAACTAATGCAATTTTACAGGAAAACACCAAATGAAAAAAAAGTGCGGATGTAACATTATTATAGGTTTCGATGGATAAAGTTGGGATGCAGCCACATTTGTTGCACTTCACAGTGGTTCTCAGCCCTACTAGCAAACTACCACGATATAATCCCTGCCGCGTAGCCTTGATAAGGCCTTATGGAAGCTAGTTTGTTAGTAGTTAGTTAGTAGTTCATACTAAGGTAGACTAGTGAGAACTGGAGCACAGTGAAACACTTCAGTTATTATTGGGAATCAATCAAGATTCCTTCCTTATTCAGGAAAGTTCACTTGTCGGTAGGTATCTTTCTAATCTAACTGTGAAGTTGTAATAATTATATTGTATGATAATAAATATTTTTTGACGAGTTACATAAAGAAGAGACAGCCAGTCCCTTAACATTGTTTTACATTGTGAATACAAAATATTAATTGCATTCTTAACCCCTTGCCTGTCCACATAGTAAATTTTTATACTATAGATGAAATCATATAGAGTATTATAAGTTTAATCCAGCCAAAAGTTTGTAACGCATAGAACCAAGCCTCGGACGAAAAAAAGTTATATATTATTTTTTGTTTATTTGTGCCCAAAAACCTCAAATCTGCTTGACGTCCGTCCGTCTGTCCGTGAACACGATAACTCAAGAACACCTTCACCTAGGATCTTGAAATTTTGAATCTGGATGTTTGGTTGAATTTGTTAGGCTGAGTTCGTTAACGGGCAAAATCGTCCTACTCCTTCAGGTGGCTACCATACAAAATGTCCTTAAAACACGTGTTCAAGAATTGACCGTATTGTGAATGTCACGTCACGTCACTTCGATGCCGATTCAACGTGTCACGTCGATCGAAAAAAACCGATTGTGTAACCACATCGACGTGACTCATTAGCATTGCCATATTGATATGTATGTGTCAGCTGTAAATTGTGAATTTAAGCTCATGCGAATGCTTTCATTTACAATAATTTCATTTTTGCATCGTCGTTAATTCTTTTCAAGCGTCACGGACTGGAATCTCATCGACGGTAAATGACGATCAAAGTGACAACTGTCGATGACAATCGACATTCACAATCGCTTTTTCAGGCGTTGATGTCGAATCGGCATCGAAGTGACGTGACGTGACATTCACAATACGGTCAAATATTGGCCGATAACTTCATAAGGGTTTAAGCTACGACTTTGAAATTTTGTATGTGCTATTTTTCCAATAGTTGGAGCTAAATGTCTGATTGTGTTGAAAATCCTATTAGTCCTTCGTGTAGCAGCCATACAAATATCCTGTCAATATGTCTTCACTTAATTTACGGAACTCACTATAACTCAAGTAATCTTTTAGATACGAATTCGGAATTTTGTACAAATTAGTTTTGAGTGAAAACGAAGTTCGTTTCTACTAGTCAGCGAAATCCTTTTACTCCTAGTGTCTTCCATACAAAAAATCCTTAAGACACGTGCTCAACAATATTTTCCGATAACTTTTGAACGCTTCAAGCTACGAATTTGAAATTTTGTAGACATTAATTTTTGAATGGTTCCAAGGAATAGGATAAATATGTAAGAAATCAAGTGAGTCCATCCTGGACCTTCCATGTAAAAGTCCTTCGAAAAGGAAAATTTTTTTTCGTGACTCACCCAGTTGAAGATATGAAATTAATCACTGAATATTGTCTTTTAGGTTTGAGTTGCAATCAAATGGAAGTCCTTAATAAAGGACATACAACATGCACACACGTAATTCTACTTTATCCCCAACTACGATATAAATCGGAGTTCAGTATTTCATCTAGAGTATCATACGATTGGCTTGCAGCCGATTGTGACTGCTGTATGTTTTTTCTACTATTCAGACGCGTTCTGCCAAAACCATCGATAACTACAAGCCTGCAACCAGGCTGTGTACAAGTATGCGTAGGGGGCCATCAGTTGGCTGCACAACAAGTGAAGTGCTTTGGCGATTACGGTTCCACGATCATTTTAAACGTACGTAAATTATTTAAAATTGTATTTTTAATAAATTAAATGGAAATGTTTTTCAAAGAAATTTGTTTGCTAATTGTTCATGATAAATTTTATAAGTTTAGTGAAAACAATCACTGCTGTTTAATGAAAAATAGAGTACGCTTTTTTCGCGGCAGAATATTTTGTAAACAAAAAAAAACATTTCCATTATTTGTGAATTTTTTATTACTAAATTAATTTTTAATGTCAAATATGATTATAAATATTGTGGTCAAATAGCGCACAAGATGCCGAAGAAGTGCTGCGTTCCGGGATGCTCTTCGAACTACGTTGTCAACAAGGTGAGAAGACAATTGTGACCTTTTCCTTCCCTAAGGATGAACACCAAAGGAATGAGTGGATTCGTGCTATTCCTAGGGCAAATTGAATCCCAACAAAATATTCATACATATGTATAAACCATTTACGTAGTAATTCAATTATTAAGACGCAACATGTCGACGGCCGAGATCTCGGTGTGCCGTTGAAGCATTTTAGATTGCAGAAAGATGCCGTTCTGATAAAATTCGCAAATTTGCCTGTTTATCTTTGAACTGAAGAGCTTCCTATCAGAAAAGATCCTCAGCAGCGACGGGAGGAATATGCTCAACGAATAGGATAGCAGCATCGTAATGACATCGCGGCCGATCAAATAATTAATTTTCAAAATTTAATTGATCATTTTGAAAAAAAGTTAATTTTGTCGGAATGGCAGTATTTGAAATCCGCGACTAAATTGGTTTTTTATATTGTTGAAAAAAGTAATGCCGATTGTGGTATTGAATTTGTAGTCCACATTATTGTTTTCAACGACTTAAAGGTAAAAGTTTTCGTGTCGAATGAAGAAGTAAATTTAAAACATTTAAAAGACCATTTTCTTGTAAATTCAAAAATCTATCAATTTGTTGGAAAAAGCTACGTAAAAGAATGATGAATTTGTTCATGACGAAAAACTTAACATCATTTTAGATCAGTGGAAACTCTTAAATTTGTAAGTCCGCGAAGCTACATAAATAAAAATCTTTATTATACAAAACATTCAAATGCTTTTTTATCACCTTGTTTCAAGTCATTATTTTTTAAATATTTAGTTTAATTAATACAAAAATTATTAACAAACTCTTTGAAATGGCCAGCAATCGCAGCGAAATTGACATTTCACATATCGACTATCGGCCCCCTTTGATTCCGAAGTGTGCGTGCGAGATTCCCTGGTTGCAGGCTTGTAGTTATCGGTGGTTTTGGTTCTGTGCATCACATATGGTTCACGTAATTTTTATATCTTGCAAATTTCAAGTTTTTTCTTATACAAATGGTAATTTAAAAAAAACATTCTCTACACGCTCAGAGCCTTTAATCAATTTATTTTTCATTAGTCCAAATACAATTTTGAAGAAAATAAGACAAATTGTGCACCACATATGATGCGCAAGCGTATCAATTTAAACGTCTGTGCATCATATGTGGTGCACAAGGACAGTCAAAGGGTGTAAAGAAATCAAACTGAAAAAGTTTAAGATATAAAGGGCAGAGCTCTAACTAAAAAATATTGATGTTGTGCAACAGATCAGCGCAGAAAACACAGAGACATCAAGGCGAATATAGTCCGCCCAGTTGCAGCTGTCTTACCGCACTCTTCAGTGGATTTTGAACCTCTTTCCATACAAAATCCAGTTCGTAAAAAACTTAATCCTGGGTCCTCACACTGCCCTTGATAAAAGCTAAAGCAGTTTAAAATTTCGTTGAGCATGATGAAAATTTTTTTGACAAATTTGATGATGGGCGACAAAGCGCATTTCCGTTTGAGCGAATTCGTAAATAAACATAACTGCAGTTTCTGGGAGCAAGAAAATTTCCAAAACCTTCACCAAAGTCCATTACCCACAATCTGTATTATTGTTTGGTGTGGTATTGCTGCCGAAGATACTTATGATCCATTATTTTTCAAAATAATCGAGGTTTAAGCCTAACATTAAATGGTATACGTTACAGGGCAATCCTCTAAAATTCTTTTTTCCACAATTACCCCCGAATACCAATATATGGTTTTAGCAAGACGCTGCAACAGTTCGTACATCACGTGCAACAATGGAGTAATTGTGGCAACAATTTCCAAATCGGATAATTTCCAAATACAGATATTTAAGATTGCCTCCACGATCACTTGATTTGAGAGCTCCAGATTTTTCTTTGCGGGCTATTTCAAGGCAAAAGTGTATGCGAATAAGCCCCAAACTTTCAGCAACTAAAGGAAAACATTCACAACGAAATTTGTCTTATATCTCAAGGAACACTCCAGTAAGCTAAGGAAAATGTTATAACATGAGAAAATTTTTGCGTTCGAGAGTACAGCACTACTATACTATAAAGATTAAGGAAGAATCGTCGTATGAACAAGTGTAATTTTGGTTAAGAACCACGCTATTAGGTACACTCTTCTAGTAAATTCATGCAACTTTCAGAACTAAAAAACAAAAGTAAGCAAATACATGGAACAAATTTTAAGATATGCATATTATTACATGCACACACTTGCACATAGTTCAGACTTTAGGTATGATCTGTCTCTTCTTAATACCAAAAGGGATCTTTCCGTTGATCGGTTAGCAATTGGCGCATTAACTCCGATTCTTGATGCAACTTCAATGTTTGAATATATTTTTCTTGTTTTAATTTCTTTTAAGTTTACGAATGAAGTTTTCTATCGTACGATACCATTCTGTTGCAAATCAGCACAAAACTGTTGAATTTTGTTCAAAAAGAACTAGGTACAGCCCTTAGACTAGAATTATTCAAATTCAGCATGTGTTCTCTATATGACAAAACTCTGCAGATTAAAGGTAAACCCATCAAATATGAAAAACAGAGCAAAGCAAAATGTTCACCGACTGAATCACACGGCATATTCGCTTTTTCAAAGTCATTTTTCCTAATTAAGTTATTTCATAGCACCGAATTATTATGTGTTTTCCCGGTTTGTTTGTTTTTTTCCCCGCTTATTTTCATTGTTTGTTTAAATTAAAGATTAACAAGCGTACCGCCGACTTGATCGCAGTCAATTTAAGAATGAATGGTTTTTCCTGGATGGGTATAGCGACTATGGACTTATCGTCTTCAAACGATTATTCGAGGAGCGTATTGAAAGACGTGCGCGCGTTCGTCGGGTATTGAATAAATAAACCGTTCGGTAAATGTTCGGATAAACAACATAACAATAAAAGTCATGTTTTTATATTACACCTCAAACCAAAGGCTTTTCGGAACATATCTCTGTCGTGTATGTTATTGGAGCGTAAGTCATCAGGGCACAATGAAAGGGGGATGACTGGAAAATCTGTGGTGGTAGTTGTAACGCCTTTACTCCGCCAGTACTCCGAAAGAAAGCCATCATCCCCCCGGGGGTGGTTGCATTGTATACATAAGATCACAGGTTACTTGTTGTAATGTGAGACGGTCTTCTTGTACATAGAAAGAAGGTTTTGCGCTATACCCGAGGGGATGATGTATGGAATCACAGCGGGGTCAGATAGATCTTGAGCAAACCAAGTACCTACAGTGTGACATCGAAGAAAATTCTCTGAAAATGGCCTTACATAGGGACTTACTATGTACGATTTTCCATTTTACATAAATACTCCGTATGAGTGTACATACGGGAAACAAGGACATGAGAAGAGTACGCCAAGAACATTTTTATCACCCGAATGATGGAGGTTACGATGGCTAGAAAATGAGACGCAAGTGCTTTTCCTGCAAAGAGTTCAGACAGAACAGGACTATTGAATTAGTGACATGCTGTGAATCAGGCCGGGGGTAGGTACAGTTGCGTCATATAGAAAATCTTAACATGATGTCGACGTCTTCAGTTGGTAAAAATATGTTATATATGTTACGGCAAAATAAAAAAAAAATTGTAACATGTGCTGAGTTCAATGATTTTTTGTGATATCCATTGACAATTTTTAAAATTGGAAAAATGTAACATTATCTAGACACTTTGATTTTATGTTGGAAAAAAATATTACTTGAATTTTTTTGGCTATTCGCACCTATATCAAAAAATCATTTCGTAAATGTAAATTACGTAAGGATTTATAGCCAGATCTCTTCCAAATTCATTTCATCGTCAATTTGAATAACTCTTTGCTGGAATTATGATTATAATTTTCATAATTAAAATACGAACTAAATCATAAAGCATGAATAAAATTAGGGATGCTGTAAATAAATTTAAATCTGTCTACTTTATACAACTGCTTTTTTTTATTTAATTTAGAACAAGTCAGCTGCCTGTATGTCTTGATCTATTCCTACGGACTATGTCTATTGACCTTCATAGACAATTTCTTTCAAAATTAAGTTTAGGTTCGGGTCTTGGCTTAACTTGAGTAATTTTACGGTAGCTGTCGAATTCAACGAGAGAGTAGGTAGAAACAGTTTTTATTAGATAAAAAAAGAGAACATTAAATTTGTTTGCTGTAAATATGACGAATAATTTTTTATATGAGGTTTCCATGAATGAAATATGCCAAAACCCAGTGAAACTTGCTCTGTTAAATTTTCTTTTTTAATCATGAAGAAAGACGCTGTCTTTTTTGATTTTGTTTTGATTTAGCTCAGCGATTTTTTTAAATTACTTTACTCAATCGTAAAATTTACCTTGAAAAAAATCTACTAACTGTCTGGGTGGCACAATATTATTTCTCGGGCAAAGTTTGAGATATCGGGTTAAGTCCAAGTGCAGTAAAATTGGTTACTATGTTTTCATTCCCATTTTACATTATCCGTACATGCATATTTGAAATTAAGGAGTAACACACCCTCTAGTAAGGCTAGGAAGAAGACAGCATCCCTATAATATACCGATCAACAATTATATTTCATAAATGTTTCACTCTTGTGAAGTCTTATTAGTTGTGCTTTAAATATAAGAATTTAATCAAAATCAGAATAAAAATAAATTCCAAGGAAACACGATGTCCTTTATGACCTAAGAGATATAGCGGAATTCGTGAAAACACACACAACGCATTTTAATATCTACTCTTAGGAGTTGAATACAAAAAGCCCGGAGAGTTGAAAACTATTTCGATATGCCATCAGACCTAAGACATATTGCGAAACTCGTTAAAACATTTTCAGCACCTTTTTCTACCAACACCTTTCTAGCCCTATCTTCGTATGCCAATTCAATTTTTTTAAATAAAAATTTTTCACTGAATAATAATAATTCTAAGCTTAATCCAGACCAAAAGTTTGAACAATTATAAGGAAACGTCGAAGGAAGAAATGTTATTTATATTCTAAGAACGCTAATTTGCTACATTTAATTTAAATACATTATTACTTTAACACATTGTAAATTTTAACATAGTAACCTAAGCTCTTTAATTGTAACGTTAACCACCATGCATACTTAAACCGATGGTCTCAGTCACTAGTGTTTAAGAAATAATACTGTATATTTATATGCTTATTATTGTAATATAATAATAATAATAATATTTATATTCTTCTTTGTTAAGTTGTGGTCAAAAACCCCAAATTACGATCGTTTATGTAAACGTACGAAACCTTTAGAACTCGTTGACTTAGGAAGCTGAAATTTGAACTCCATGCATTAAATAAAATTTGTAATGGTAAATTTGAGCGAAATCGTTTTACTCCTGTGTATAATTCCCATACGAAAGGCGTTGAGAATTATGTACTCAACTAATAGACGTTAATTTCAGAAATGGTCAACCCATAAATTTTAAATTTTGGACACATTGTTTTTTTATAGTTTGAAGTACGTAAACATAGTTGACTTGAATTTGAAATAATTCAATTATTACAAATTAGTTTAAGTAAAAACTGATATCTAGTCGGATTTCGTATTGAGCGAATTCCACGGCGACTTTCAGTAGCTGCCATATAAAAGTCCTGAAAATGTGCATTCACTATTGTGAGAATTCATATCTCCATAATAGCTTAAGAACACTTCAAACTGTAAATTTGTAATTTACCATACGTTATTATTTCAACAATAAATGGTAAACGTCAATTCAATATCAAAACCGCGCTTCATCTGAGAAGACTCCAGCGGGATCGGGTAAAAAACCCGTGTTGCAAAATCCCGTTTTTCCAAAATACCGTGTTCCAAGATCCCGTTTTCCAAAATCCCGTTTTCTCACTAAAATTTAAAAATCCCGTTTATATAATCCCGTTTTTTTTACTCGACTAAAGCATAAACAAAATAATAATTAAAAATTAAAAATTTTTTTTTTAATTTTTTTTTAAAAATTTTTTTTTTATAATTATTATTTTTTTTACTACTGAGATATTCATTTCTAAATACAGGTAAGCCTCTATCAACGCGGTACTTTTCCAATGCGGTTTCGTTACAACGCGGTCCAGATAATTTGTAAATCTTCCTTTAACTCTTTTTTTGTGACACTTGAAAACCTGGCAACCGTGCCTGCTCAGGTATCCAATCAAGGATAGCTGATGTTGCTAGACATTTTAATCTTAATGAATTGTGAATACGAACTATTAAGCAAGCGTCAAACAAGATTTGAATTTTTTAGCTGTGTTAGTATTTTTTCCGTTTTCGTGGATAAAATTAATGTTTATTAATTCGAGCGCCCAAATTAATAAACATTAATTACAATTTTTTTTACCCCGATCCATTGAGTTAATTTTTTGGTATGTTTTGGAAGGATAATTCTTATTCGTATTTTTTTTTTAATTGCGACAACGCTCTCCTTTAATTAATTAATTAATTAATTAATTAAAATTACCAGAGATATGAATTTTCAAAGAGGACTTGGACACCATTTTTGCGAAAACTTTAACATACTATAACTAACAAAAAAATGAGATAAAAACAAAAAATGTAATTTCAATTATTTGTTTCACTAGTTCTTCAAGTATAAAAATTTTCAGAAGTAACGGAGATGCTAAGGTCACAACTTTGGCGATTCTTGATGACTGACATGATTGAATGACCCAAGAGCAGGGCCACCCTAACCACAGGGCTAAATGGCCGCAAGCCTTTTGGGGCGGCAATTTTTATTGATGTTATATTACTTTATTATTTTAATAATAAAGTATTTTTGTAGTTATTATTAGTTATTTAGTTATTAGTTATTTTTATTCATGATAGAAATAACAAATTAACCTGTTCTAAATGAAATAGGCGCTATGAAACAACCTACAACACGGTCCCTTAATATTTATACCATAATTTAATTTTATTTTGTTTTCATTAAACAGATAATGTTCGAGTACTTTTATATTTTATATTTGCCGCTTCCACTAGCTATCAAAATTTTTTATGACGAGGGGAGCATTATTTTTAGTAGCCCACGGGCGCAGCATAATTTAGGACGGCCTTGCCCAAGAGCTGAGTAAAAATTTGTTTTTAGACTTATCTTTATAATTTTCTGGATAGACTTACCTACTAGGTTTCGAGATTGGTCAGCCGTGGAAAAATTAATGATGATGAAGAAAATCTTGAGATTGCTACATATGGCCACTATTTAAAAGTAGTTCAAAATTTTTTCTGGAAATCATTATAAGTTTCGGGAAGTGAATTGAAAAGGAGAGGAATTCTTACTTTTCCTCCGTACTTACTATTTTTTTATTTTCATTATCAACTGTAATTTAAATGAACTCTAGTTCAGTATTACATCTGGAGTATCATACGGCTGGTTTTAAAGCGCTTTATTTGTGCCAAAATAGATAACAAAATTCTTACAACTAATTCAATAAAGCTAAAATTATAAAATATAGAACTTAAACTAAACCAAATGGCACTGATGTGCTCTCAAGGTTTGATACATATTATTTTTGTGTTTATCATACGGCTGGTTGGTGTCTGTCGTGACTACTGTATATCTACATAAATGTAGCTACTAAGTTTCGATTTTTCAGAATAAGCCGTCCCAAAAAGAATTTTAACTATTTTAAATGTATAACGCTCCATTTTATTAGCGCTCTAGGTGTACTAACATCAGAACATTTTCCTTTTCACGCTTATCGCTCATACCTTATATATATAAACTTTTCTTCTAGTTGGTTGAAGTCGGGTCTGACTTCTGCGTAAAATTAAAAGATCCTACCTTCATTACAGTTAGAAATATTACACGAAACGAGATGAGATAAAATGTTAATCACCTACAATCTTGTTGCACTTGCATCAACCAAAATTTTGAGTTCTACTCCCCTCTATAAATATACCAAGTCCCAAATGTTTGCCGCAATTGCTACATGAAATATCCAGTGTTTACTACCCCGTCCCTTGCTACAACTAACCTTAAAGTTTTTATTTTTTATAATACTTTCCTTTTATCCATGCCTTCAAACAATCACGAAGTTTCAAATTTAAACTTTCTACAATAAATGTACAGAGAAACCAAATTTATTTTTCGTCTATGATAAATTTACTAATATACCAGCAATTTCGTGTAAAAGTGATTGAAATGTGTACTTTTACTTGAAAAAATTAAATATGGGTGCTGGAAATTTGAAGTAAAAATTGGATTGAAAATTAAATTTTTTTAAAACAGTGTACTATTAAAAGGTAAAAGAACCCACTTTAATAATAAAGTCAGTTCGTTCTTATAAGGTGCTATTCTAATAACAGGTTCAATTGCAATTTTGTCCGAAATAATTAAGGTGTGCCCATAATGTTGGCAAATACCTGCCAATTGGTCCACATGCTACGCGTTTCTTCGAGTTTTTTATACTTATTTGGACCATAGTCCGATTTGGATATAAAACGCTAGCTGCATATAAGGCAATTCTTATAAAACAAATTAAGCGTTCGGAATACAATGTGCAAAAGGGACATAATGTACAGCATAAAATGGGTGTTATTTTTAATTTATTTATAAAATTAAACCGGTAGTAACCCTTCATCTTTATGTTCGGACCG
Source organism: Beris morrisii (assembly GCA_951812415.1). Classification (NCBI taxonomy): domain Eukaryota; kingdom Metazoa; phylum Arthropoda; class Insecta; order Diptera; family Stratiomyidae; genus Beris; species Beris morrisii. Next base: position 9,206,986 of record OX638312.1, on the reverse strand, counting down.
GTCTAATTCAAAAGGTCCCTTGATATGTTGACCACCTGCTCATCGAAAGAAATTTTTCCAATCTCGTAGTGGTCCGGTCAAACAGGTTTTACTGCTTTATCTTTTATTAATTTCCATAATTTGCAAATAATTTAACATTATTAAATATTGAGGATATCCCAATTGAACCAATTTTTATTCAAAACTTTACCGTAAAATCCAATTTCAAATGATTTCTATAAAAACTAGCAAAGAGTATGGAGCTGAGCTAATTCATTGCTTTTTTTCATATTCACCGCTAATGTTATTGCGGGCATTTGGCAAAGAACAAATAATAAATTAAATTATTTTGCCGAGCGTATAGCTTCCAATAAAATTGCATTTTAGTGCGAACACAAATCAACACTGCAGACGGCTGATTGTGAAGAAATTTACGATGCCTATAAAAGTCAGCAGACTTAAAAATCGCCTGATCAATTTAATCGTAAATTTCGGAAAAAAAAATATTTTTTCATTTAAAATTCAATCAGAATGTGGTACATAAATTGAAAACATTTTTATGATAAATGATGGGATTTTTAGGGAAACGGACAACAACAAAACGGGGTCGCTTCGATCGAAAGAATGAAAATTGTGGAAATTTGTTTTTTTTTTCAAAAACAAGAAACGAAATGCAATTTAGCGTAGCCTCGAACATTTAACAGCTCGCATAAAATGCACTCGTAATTGCACTATATTTGAAATTGACTGAATCGGGTTTGTTGGTGTTGGTGAATTTTCGAATAGTCGATGTCGCTGTAGTGGTATTTCTGCGCGAGTTCAATCAAAAACATTACGCGAATGAAATGTGAATTTTATTGATTTGTGAGCGATGGCAGCCGGCATGGCTGGGAAATGTTGATGTCGTTATTTTTTTTATAACAACGATATTATAGGCATGCCTCAATCCGTACCATTGCCATACCTACACCATTGCTAAATTCACATTCGTTGGAAAAATCCCAATTTCCTACGTATGTGTTTGGAGGCTGCATACAAAGCTAAAGTTTTGCTTTGGTGGAATTTTTATTGCTTGACGAAATTTTTATTACATTTTGTGGTTCACGATGTGCCGGATAGATGTCAGAGCCTGTACTATTTTTAAAAAATATTGGAACAAAAATGCTAACGTTGGAAATTGGCGATTATTTATTTTTTTTTCTATGAAAGCAGGAAATTAGCAAAATGATCGTATTTTATTCAGGCCATTCATTTTACTTTATTATTTTTTTAATAATAAAGTATTTTTCATACCTATATATTTTTTGGTTCACCAACACTCTTTCTTCCTGTTGGCTGAGTTACTATCATAGTAAAAAAAACATATAGATACCTTTCTGTATGAAGCAGCAAAAATACTCGAAAGCTTAAATCTGATGTCATGAAATTCTTATTATTCCTCGTAGCTCCCTTGGCGATACCTAACCTTCCTATTTATGTATATGCATCACATACCTTACTCAAACAGTATAATAATGTCAGACCTTGTATTGTAATGTGTTATGCTAATAAAACTTATATCTAAGTCTTCTATTGTAAGAATTCTGGGCTTCACTCAGCAATTTTTCGAAGTTGCACCAAAAATGTGCAGCTATTTTTCTTCGGCAACGTGAGAGCAAGTTACTTTTCTTGACATCTTCAAATTTTATTTAATGTTTTTCAGTTAAAGTATTTTCTTTTGTTTCAAAATGAATATTTAAAGATTTATTTAATAATAATTGTTGTGAATGTAGTGAATTAACTTTTTGCATTGTCAAAAATAATATTTTTTTGATTTATCAATTTTTCAGATTATTTATTCATGTTAAGAACTGAAATGGGAGTCCCCTGGATTTAGTTATACCTACAATTAATTTAGTAGCACAATTTCCCATTTTTAAAAAAAATTGTGATCTAGATAAAAGTTTTTTTCAGCGTTCACTAATTCGAGATTGAGTTCGAATTGAAAGGACATTGTCCAGGACGTGGTCAAAGTCGAAATGTAACACTTATAGTTTCGAGATAAAGAAGATGTTTCCAAAATTAATTTTGTCAATAGAATAGCTCCTTGTAAGATACAACTTTCAAGATTCGTTAGATGTTCTTCTTAAAAATAAAAAGGCCGAGGAGTTATAAGACCTAAAACATTTGGCGAAATTCGTGAAAATGTGTACAGCCCTTTTGCTCTCCCTGAAGGAATGATTATCGAAAAATCCTGAAATTTTCATGCAATGTTCATGGAAGTAAAATCCAGTTCGGCGTTTCATCAGTTTCAAGAGATATGGTGGAATTCGTGAAAACGTATTGAAACCCTTTGCCTTCGCTTAGGGGTGGAAATGCCATTTTTAGACGATTGTATAAAAACAGGTTGAAATGGAAACCAATTGGGCATCCGATCGACCCAAAGAGACATAGAGAAAGTCCGAAAACAGTATGCAACCCCTTAAAGGTTTGAATGTCGGAAAATTCCGAAATGGATTTTTAGGCGATTATATAGTTTATGCAATTAAAAATTAATCTGATATCTAATGAAACCTGATATTGAAGAATTTGTGAAAACAAGCAGAACTTACCCCTTAGGGATTGAATATCAAAAACAACTGAAATTGGTTTTGAGGCGAATGTATTAACAGTTCGTGAAAGTAAAACTCATTAGACCTAAGAGATTTGGCAGAATTCGTGAAATAGTATTCAATCAATTTTTACTCTGTGCGTAGTTGAGTATCAAAAAGTTCAGAAGTTGTTTTTTAGCTGATTTCCTATGAAACATGTGGATCTAAAAAACAGTTCGATATCTAATCATACCAAAGGGATGTGCCAAAATTCATAAAAAAAATTAACCGCCTTACATTCGATGGCTGTTGAGTAGCGAAAAAAATCCTAAAACTAATTTCTATACTTTTCTCTGAGGAGGTTGTGGAAGTAAAATTAATTCGATAGAGCTATGCAATATGATGCAATTTGTAGAAGCATAGATATGGACCAATTACTCACGGACCATTTTTGTTTTACTCCACGTTGTTTCCTTTAAATTACTTTTGTAGTATAAATACGCACATAACCAAGTTCCACTTTTTAGTTCTACTCGTTTACAAGGGATAATAAAGTGGCGCATAATTTTGTAGAAACTAATTTTGTGCTCCCCTTCTTCCTTCCCTTCTATTTTGTCAGTATAACTAAATTCATCGATGTCCTAATTTTCAACTTTCTAGCATAAGCCGTTCCTAAGAATGAAAAAGCATCTCCAACCTTACACAGAAATACTATTTAAATAAAGTGCCAGTATTACATTATTATTAGATAGATATTGCAGCCCTTGAAAATTTAAAATTTCCCGCATGCTCCTTTATATTTCCTACTCAGGAACTGCTTTTGCTAGAAACTTGAAACTTAGTAAATATACACAGTGCGACAAAAAGGTTCCGAGACTTGAACCATATCTGAGTAACTAGTAGGACGATCTATGTGTACAGACCGGCGTTTGAAAGCTGTGACACTCCTCTTCCCGGTAATACCAATTTTGTTTAAATCGGTTGATATAGCAAAGTTATGACAGTTCTCCCAAAACAACTTTTATGTCGATGTTGAAATATTAAAATGTTGCTCAAACAATGCTCATAACATTTTTCGATAGCAAAGAAATTGTCCACAGGGAATTCATTCCAACTGACCAAACAATTACTGCCGCATTTTATCTCGAAGTTTTGAAGCGCGTGATGACCAGAATTCGTCCTATTCGACCCGCATATCGTGATCCAGAGAACTGGATAATGCACCGAGTCACACCTCAATCATTGTTCGTCAATTTTTGGCTTAGAATCAAATTGTGTGTTGAATCATCCACCGTATTCACCTAATTTGGCCACATGCGATTTCTCTCTATTCCGCAAATTGAAATTGAAGTTGAAAGTATGTTTTTTTAATGACATTTCAACCATCAAAACAGCTTCAACAAAATGAGCTAGAACACGCATTTGAATCACTGTTGAATCGCTGTAAGAAGTGTATTGAAACTGTAGGAGAATATTTTGAATAAAAAAAATTAAAAAAATCCAGATTTTTTCTTTTAATGATGTTTTCCATGACCAGTCTCGATACTTATTTGTCGCACTGTGTATGTAGATACACTGGAAACGAAATTCTAGTAAAACAAAATCAGATAAACATTGTGGGGTAGAGGAAAAATTGGTCGCTGAAAGGGTGATGCATAAATTATCACGAATTCCGTCATTTCTTTTAGGTCTAATGAGGTACAAAATAAGCTTCAAGCTCCACGACCTTCTTTTGTATACAGGTACTTCTTATTCTTCAATTAAAAAACAAAAAAAGAAGAATCGAGGGCGTTTTTTACCCTTTCTGCTATTCGAAATTAATTTACGAGAGCTCGAACATTATAATTACTTATCGAAGGGTAGGACTACATTATACATATATGGAATGAAATAATGGCGAACTTAATTACAATATTAAAAACAAACAATGAAAAATTCTTTGCAAAACTCCGCATCGTGACATGGTGCTCCACGCATGGTCTATAAAAGTTTAACAAATATCGTATAGAATTTAATTCGGCTATTTTCATAGGGAAATTATTTCTCTGTTTAATTAATTATTTTTTATTTTATTTTCGTTAAAGAAACGCAAAAAATATGACATTGTTGATAGACCACTTTTGAACTTTGCCGACAGTTTAATGTCGTTAAATGCGAGCACATTGCTCATCGAATAAATCTTTTTTTTATAATGCGGAAAAAAAAGTTTTATGCGTTTACTGGAAAAAGAAAACTGTTGATAGATTGTGACGTTTATTTGAAACTAAGAGTTTCTTACAATAGGTGTGAAGTTAGTTTTATGCTTCTAGGCTTATACGATATGCAAATCCGTGAACAGATGTGTGTGATTTGTTTTAATTTAAAACATTCTTTTTTTTGTTGATTGATTTGATTTATTAGGTCACGCTTTATTGATATCGTGTACGCGAATTTTTCCACTATTTTCACATTTTTATTTTAGCTTTGTGATTCATCTGTGGATTTATATGTAAATATGTAAAATTATATCAGTAAAAATGCTTATGCTTACGTTTTTAATCGGACATTTATTTTCTCAGGCTTGGTATAGATTTCCTTAAGATATTTATGTGTGAACTAGAGGATAAACATACTCTACTCAAGACATGCCAATCGAATCTTACTCTAGATGAACTTCGATTTAGTCGTAGTTGGGATTATAACATAGTGAGGAAGGGGTTGTATAGTTTTACAAAGGTACGTCCTTAACTTAAGAACCCTTGTATGCGAACTATTCGAAGTGGTAAAAAAAATTCTTCTACTTTTCAGAAATATTCTCTTCCTAAAATCCCATTCTCAATTCTACTTTCCCCTCACCACTGGACGATAGGCTAGTAAAGTTATTCTCGAAAAAAAAACTATGTTGCCGAGTTTCGAGTGAAAAACTCAGATCGGATGAATTAAAATTCGAAGAAGATATGAAAATCGAATTCAGAAGCCCACGCAAAAATTTTTATTAGAAAATGATTCGAAATTAAATCACTGAAACGAATTAAGCCATATAAGCGAATTCGCCTGCAACTCTCAAAATCTCTAGATGTACATAACGCACACATGGATCTTTATTGCGATTAAAAAATTACCCACCTAGTCTTCATAGAAGCAAATGTATCTAAGAAACTATATACATACTCACTTTGATGAACGTTAAGCGAATCGTTTCTAAACCATAGTAGAGATTCGTAAATTAATGTTCATTACGAGCATTTGTTTTCCCTGTAATATTCGGTTTGTATTTCACCAAAATATATGCTAGGGAGTGGAAGGGTTGTATGTTTAAGAATTATATCCAGCGAAAAACACAGTGCAACTATAATATGAACTACATAATTAAGCCTGTTACCAAAAGACTTAATTGAAACTTCTAGAACCAAATTTCAAGTTGCTTTGATCTTCATTATAACATTTTGTGAAACACCTTTTTATTTTTGTATTGATTTATTTAAGAAAATTGACAATTTAAATTCTTTTCATTTTATTTGTAAGAAATATATACATATGTATTATTTATGAACTACATGCACATACACCTACCTTGTTTTTTTTTTGTTACACTACTGTGTTCATGGACTCACGCAACAGAATAAATCATTCAATTTACACATGTAGTAACACGTGAAAAAATTTTCAAACAGTTTGGGCACAACCTTAGTTATTTTTGTAGAAGTCCGGAACGTGTTTAATACTGAAACTCTCCATATAGCTTCCTGGATATTTTACTATACGCTTCTAATATGCCTACGAAAAATCATTGCGTTTCGATTTCGTGACCTGAATCATTCAAGAGTTATGGATTTTAGAATGTTTTCAAACCTTCCGTACGCATAGATTCTCCACCTCCTTTCCATATCCTTTAAGCCAAGTACCATGGCTTGATATCAGTGCTTTACTTAATTTCTAAGTTTCAACTTTCTATCATAAGCGTTTCTTGAGATATATGTACATAAAACCCAAAGATTTTTAGCTTAAGATCCTCCCCACCTTCCCTTCACATCTCCACTCCCAAAATTTGTTCACATAAAGGATAATATAATCTAATCTAATCTAATCTCATCTAATCTAATTTAATCTAATCTAACCACGAAAAAATATTAACTTATTAGTTCGGGTTGGAAACTTGAAGCATTCAAACACGTTGGTATACGGCGGACGGCGTATTCGACGGATTTCTTTCTGCTTTTTGGACTAAAAATAAAAATACAAAATTTTAAGCTAACAAAGTTAGTTGATCACAATACTTTATTATTAAAAAATAAAAAGAGAAGACCCGTTTACACTGTGATAGTTTTTGCGATAATTGATGTCATGTTAATTACTATCGTCATAACTCTCATCATGTAATCTTCTCGATAGTTAGTTTCGTGCTATCATGATAGTTGATAACACTATCGTGATAATTTTATCTGGATATTGTCAAGAAATTTTATTTTGACATTCACAAAAGATTATTTAATTTGACAACATAATAAAATTGTTGTTAATAGAAAAAGTATTGCTATATTCAAAGGTAAGGACAATTGATTTAACATAACAGTTAAAGTGCTTTGATGGTCTGTTGCACTTCAGCTTCTTTTATGAACGTAGTTGTTTGATTGAACTATTTGTGGCATTTTTCAGTTGAATATGCCAGCCGATTCGACGTCTTGCCTGCAGCTATATATTTTTTCTGAGATAGACAATTGATTTCGTCGCGCATATGGTTTTAATGGAAGAGCATCACCGCCCAGTATTACTGATTATTGTGGAAAATTCAATACATTTTGCTCTATCGATCGTTGAAGACAAGATTTTCTAAATATACGGCCGTCTGATTGACTGCCATAGCTTCCAACATCAATATATGTGAAATTGTAGTTGTGATCCACTAACGGAAGGAACACAATACTAAATGAACCTTTGTAGTTGTAATACAGAGATCCCGAGTTCGGAGGGCACTGAATCACAACATGTTTACCGTCTATGGATCAAACACAATTTGGAAAGTTCCATGACGTGTTAAATTAACTTAAAACCTTGTTCCATTCAAATACTGTATAAACAATGTAACTATTGTCTAATTTCACTATCGTACTATCGCGTCGTGTATACAGCAGACTATTGCACTATCATGCTCTCACACTATCGTGCAATGCTCTCACGACAGTACTACAGTGGCGGGTCGTGCCTTTCTTAGCAGGTGAGGCTGAATTGGAATATTAAAACACGACTTTGTTGGATTAAAACTATATGAGTAAGGACTTCGGTTTACTGCGGAAAGTCATTAAGTAACATTTTCAAAACAAAAAAAATATAGTAACTTGATGACTTTTTCCTCTGTAAAATGGTGAGGCTCAGCCTCATGTGGCGAGCAGCCACTGTAGTACTATCGTTAAAAACTATCACTGTGTAAACGAGGCTTAAAAGTAAAAACATAAATTTAAAGAAACGCAATGAACTTAATCTCCCTTTTATCAAATTTTCAGGGTAATAAGGTGAGTTGTTGTGATATCAAACATGGAAAATTGTATTTTAAGTGATATACTTTATGTTGCAATGAATCAGAATCAACAAAAATTACAAAACTGTTCAAATAGTACTGCGAAAGTGCCTCTTATTGTTTTTAATAAGTCTTTCACCGACTACATTTTTACATCTTGACTAAAGGGTCTTACACGCACCCAATTAACAAAAGTGGTAGTCCGTCTGATATTGTAAACTAAAGATCAATCTCCATTTTAAATTCATTATCTTCTATTTTTGAAAAAGTTAATATGGCAAAAGAGTTTTTAACGCTTTTTCAAACATAATTTAAAATTATCATGAAATCAATCCTTTATCCGCGGGCATTCTACAGTCACAAACTGAAATCTTTTGCCCTATTTCGGACGACGTTGTTGACCAAGGGTGTCAAGTTGAAGTCATTTAACTAGACCACATTAGGTTGTCGTTATGAATCCTGAGTCCCTTGCTTTCCATTCACCTTTTGGTGATCCTCGAGATTCTAATTTTAATCCTACCCTGTTTCTAGTTTACATTAGCGACATATGCAACAGATTTAATTGTTTTTCACTGGTTTGCGTGGATGATTTAAAGATTTATCCTAAGATCAGATTGCCTTTCGAGTTGTATTCTTTTTCGCAAGGAACTTATTAAGACCCATTCCTCGATTTTCCATGAATTTTCCTTTAAATTAGTTAACCTTTAATTTCAATTAATACTTTTCATAAATCTTAATCTTATTTCATAATCTATCACATAAAATTTTTTTGTTTTCTATCAGTATTTACTTTTCTTCTTTTTTTATAAAGAAACACTACGAAATATTAGTTAAGGAAAAAAAACTTAATTCTTCAATTGTAAAAAAATAATAAACTTACCTTGAGGCCAACAGCCAAGTTGTTTGTTATTAAAACACGCCTGGGAATGCAAGGGTTTCTTTATTCAAATGGATTGGGAATTTCATTTTGTGTTTTTTTTTACTTTTTTTCATTGTATTTTTCATCTTATCAATCAATATAATAATTTAAAAGTAGATCATATTTACACGACAAATAAACATCCGATTTAATATAAATAATTATTTATCAGAAATCTGTTTTTTTTTCTAAACTTTTTCTGATTTTTATTTTATTAGTTATTTCTTTTTTTCAAATTCATACTCAATTTATTTAAATAATATTTGCAATTTTATTTTCATCAGTATTTTCTCCTTTATATTTATTATTTAAAGTTAATATTTGCTGTTCATTGTAATATTACATACAATATTTTTGTCATTTTTAATTATAATTAACATGAGGCTTTACATACATTGAACAATTTATTTTTATTTTTATTTTTTTATCGATAGTAATCTATTTTATTTTATGTTGTTATTTTCTTTGTTTATACTTTTCTAAAAATGTATTTTACTGTTGCTCATTACTATTAATATTAAGAAGTAATTATTTTATTAAATTATTTTTGTTTTATATGTTGATGTTATACTTAGTCTAAATTAATCGTAGAATTAAATCTAGAATATTACATTGTTGTTTTACATATTTTTCTTTTTAAAGACTTATGTTCATTTCTGTTTGTATTATTACAGGTCTATATATTTTTGTTTTTTAAATCTACTACGCTGATAAATTGAAGCAAATGATAACGATTAAATGAAGAAAACTCACTATTTACGGTACTATGTGAATTTGATTTGAACTATTGCCGGAAATATTTGAAATAATTTCCACGGTTAAACATTTCGAAATAATATCAGATAAAATTCCAGGTGAATGCAAATGATATTACCGTTGCGAAGAATGTATGAATTATGCATTATGCAAAAAGTTATGACAATGATTTGATTTAGAAATAATACAAATGATGAAGATATCTAAATACTTATTATGAAGACATGTCCATATTTCCGACAAGAGTAATTATTCTGTTTGATGATATATGTAGGTATTTATTTATGCAAATACAATTGCATGCTATTTAGTTTTACATAAATTCGATATTATGAGAGGTCTCTTTTTTATAGTGTGGTTGTTTATTAACATGAATGTTCTTCTATTCTTTATTGCAGTTTGTTTTTTTATAAAACAGTCAACAAAAATTATATCACAAATAGAAATTAGAAATTAACCCAAATTAAAAGCAAGTGGTTTTAATGTTTTATAGCTTTAAAAAATTACACATAAACCGGGTGTAGTACAACTTTCGTTCTCGTTCCTGTCTGACCTGACTGCTTTCTGAATTTAATTGCACATTTTTTTTTTTTTTCGCCAGAGCTTATAACTTTCATACGTTCACACACAATATCAACATTAAATATTAAAAATGCTACTAATTTTCGTACGTACATAGTTCACAAACGTTTTGAGACAATGGACAATTTTAATTAAACAATTGTGACGAAATAATGAATCACTTTATACCGAAATTTGTTTACATTGTAAAATTGGGGGAAAAAAATATAAAAATAATACCATTTTTGTCTTAAAAGTTATAAATGAAATTAATATTTTATTTCACTATTTATTTCAAAAATCTGAGCACAGTTTGGAATGAAGGAATACTTTTGTGTAGTCCTTTCAAATAAACCTCGTTGAATTTATTTACACAAATCTAAAATCAAATGGCAATTTTAAACAGAAATCATTGTGTGTTGCATTTATCCCGGATTAAAATATAAATTAAATTAAATCTAAACGAAATCCTGGATTTAGAAAATATAAAGAATTTTGATGGAAATTTCTGAATTAAAACATTTTTTTTGTGTTCAATAAAAGTGAAACGAATCAAAAATAAACAAACTACGAATTCTCAATTGACTTGATTAACATTCTTTAAAAATGTTTAAAGAATTTAACAACGAAATTCTCACAGACCTGCGTGAGCAACTTTAAGCCCAAATATTCTACAAACATATGTGAAAGCGTTTGAAGTGTTGGAAAATAACCTGCGAACCACATGATAACGCAGTGAATTCGGAAATTATTCACCAAGTGATAGTACTCATAAGTTTTTTACGGATTCAGTTACTTGTCAGTTTTAATTCACTTTAGACTCATCTTTGTATAAATATTTTTCTCCACTTTTTCCATGAGCTCACCAAATGAATTCGAAATTGAATCACCAAATCGATTCCAAATAGGCTCAACAAATGGACTTACAGGGTGGATTTGAAATGAATTCGTTTTGTAAATTCTTACTTACTCCTTTGAATGTGTTTTTAAATAAAGTAAACGAGTTTAACATTACTAAAACCCTGCTCCACATTGGCGGATACATGGAAGAAAGGAGGGGGGTAACTTATTTTAATTTTCTTGTTACACGTAGTTTAACTATTTTCGGAAACATGTTTGCTACATCTTTCTTACGAACATCTTTATTCTCCAGCTCTGTAGTGCAAAGCAAATAGTTATTGAATGGGCATCGTGAGAGTTTTCCTATATTTTTGGAGTTATCACCTACGAATAATTGAAAAATTTATTTAGGACTCCTTTCCAAAGTTACTAAAACGACAAGTAACCGAAAAAAATTTCATCATTTATACTTAATTATTTTTTAAATCATAAAGTATTCTGAAATTTAAACACAAAATTGCTACCCTAAAATTTTAGAATTTCACGTTTTTGGAGCAGTAGGTAGACCCCAAAACTTCAAAAACATGTTCGTCTGTCCACCATATACGCCATACGCAAAACGCGTTTAAAGGCTCGTATCTCAGAAAGCTATTGGGATATTAAGTTTAAATTTTTTGGTCAGCAGATTGGGCGAATCCCTTTAGTGGTGACTGCAGATGGGTACGAGTGCGAGGATGAAGTCAAGGAGCATATCATATGAAAAATGTTGGTTTCTATATCACGAGAACCGATAATGGTAGAAACTTGAAACTTGGAAGTTATATAGAGCTATGACAGTGTACAAAAAATTAAAAAAAAAAAATAACATATGCTATCGGTATAATATGATCCCATGGTGAAGCTGAAGTGAATATTTGTGCAATAAAAACGTATTTACGAAATAACTGGTTAGGTATTTTTAATGACTGTTCAACAGGCTAGACAAAACTAAGTATGAGAGGGTAGATAAGGAAATATTGGGATAGTCGTATCGGTAGGAAGGTTTCATTCGTATTTAAATACCGAATAACTCCCTCATCTACCTTTTATTTTCCAAAGACCCCAACTGAAGTATATTATAATAATGGCCATGATTCTATCAACGACGTCTTTAATTTCAAACAAAAATGTTCTTGTCTATTTATTCTGTTTAAAAAAATAAAATTTTTTTTTTTCTTAATAAATAATCGTCGTAATGAGGATTCGCTTCAAGGCGACTGATCCTAAAATATCTCACGCTTTTCTATGAAAGTCTACTAGATATTCAAAACTAATTTTTTAAACTGTAAATTAAAATTGCTTATACCCACGGCAAATTGCTTCCGCTTATCTAATCCAATCTAAAATCTAACAGAGGTTCGCACACTTTAAATAGTGCAGTGTATTGTTTTAATTGCCAAAACCAATAAAAATTGAATTAAAAGAGATGAAAAATATAATTTCCCACAGACTTGCAATATTCATCAACATAATTGCAATTAAATTGAAAAAAAAGAACTGCTCTATAGCGTTATGCAAATCTAATATTCGATTCGTTCATATCGGCAAACATTTAACACTTTAAATATGAATAAAGAAAAACCAAAATTTAAAGCCTGAAGCCATTATTGCCGCTAGAAGGGGAGAACAGATTCGCAGAGAGACATCGCCTGCGGACCCTTTTCATGAATTACTCTAATAAGTTAAAAAATTAACTGAAATATTCAAATAGCAAAGCAAAAATATAAAAAAAAACGCGTCATAAGCCGTATATCAATATCGCTAAAGATATTCAAAAGAATTGCAATTCTGCCCGCGGTAAATTCTTTTCCCGTAATAAGTTTTTTTTCTCTGTAGAAGGTAGTGTGTGCTGGATAGTTAGAAAAACCAAATGGCTAAATGATTACGAATTACTTTATTATTTTTTAATAATAAAGTATTTTTGATTAAATTCCACCTGTTCAGGGTATGATGATCTGATCGGTTATTTATAATGGGAATATAAATTTAAAAAAAATTGCTTTGCCTAAAGGCCTTAACTTAAACGAAGGCATGGGCGAGTTTGCAGTATATCTACTACTCGTACATCTATTTGATAAAGAGTCTAAAAAATAATTTGGGTAAAGTTACGCTGTATAAATCGGTAAACTATTGGCAACCTCCACCCCGTAAATACACCTCCTTTACGGACTATACAAAATGTATGATAGTTTTATACTTTTTCCTCGTTATTATAAATCAGAATATATTTTTAGTTTGATATTATGACAATAAATGAAAGAAATGTTGAAAAAGTTTTTCATACAAACTCATATCCAAAGACTTTTCCTCCGAAATAATAAAAATCGCAACCAATTCACTTTAAAAATTGATAATTATCCAAAAAACGAAAGGGATTTTCTTAGAATTTTTTTTCTAAAACAATATAAAGGGACTTTGTCGTAAAAAGTGCTCAATTTTATCAAAGCCACCATAAAAATAAAATAGAATAAAATAATTTGTTAAGATTTAATAAAATGAAATGTAAATACTGATCTTAATATTAATGAATGCGTTTCATTAAAGGAAATTCGTCGGACAAACAATGTTCAACAATGTAGAAAATCATCAAATATTTTTCATGATATATGAACCGTACATTAATACTATCAATCTCATTTCATTAAAAATATTTTCATCAATTTGTATATATGGAAAGGGAACGTTTTATTGATTAAAAAGTTCCTATAAACAAGGCATCTTTGCTTGGTATTCATAAAACATATTGATTATATTTATAGTGATAATGAATACATTCATTATATTGAAAAAAACGATCATCGCATAGCTCAAGGTTTCAGATCGTCTGTTGGCTGCTATTTTTTTAAGGTTCACACACGTAATCAAATGGTGTCAATTGTTCCGCTGAGAAACAGTCGCAGCAGCATCAATAATTTCGCACAAGTGTCTGGGAACCTTTATTCCTTTTCATATGGCACAAAAAGCCGAAATTATATCCAGTTCCACGTTGATAATATTAGTGTACAAATTCATCATATAGATAGCAACATGTGCATTAATATTATGAACGCAGTATTGATTACAGTGACAGGATTAATCGCAATTATGAATTTATACTTTAATATGAGGAACACATTAGTAACGTTAATTACTCTTTTCATCAATATTATGAAATCGTTCATCAAATTATACTGAGAGTGACACAGCAATAGTAATCAGTACTTTAATACGAATTACTGATTTCATCAATGTGTGCAAAGCAGACCGAAAAATAATGAACGGTTTTCATAATATTAATAAATACTTGCATCGGCTCAAAAACAATGCTTTTTTTCATTATGATGATGTAGATTTTAATTGGTTGGGTGTACCATTTTGGTTTAAACCAATTTGTTTTTTTTTTGACTCAGAAGCAAATGGTTTCTTTTATCATTGTTGAATTGTTCATATAAAAACTCAGTTGTAAAATTAAAAATACAAAAATCCATTTTGTTTCTCTTCTCGTTTGATTTCAATTTTAAATATAATATAAAACTTTGATTACTTCTGCAGAAAAAAGAGTTCCTTTCTTAAAATAACGTAGATAGTCAGTTTCCCCTAAAAGCCGACGAAATATCTGTGAATATAATTCAGTGAACATTACACAGAATTTGTATTTAATCCGACAGGTAGCAAAAGCATTTCTTTCTTCTCGTTGTTTCGCCATAAAGGCCAGAATGCTAGAGCCAAAGAATTTGTTTAAGAATTTTTCCACTCAGACCCACTAAAAATCTGCCGACATCGTCACAAAGTTCGGCATGTTCGGGAAATAAACATTTCGTTTTTGAGTCCTAGTTCGGACCTGGGTGTAAGTCCAAATGTATCACAGAATATTTAGGTGCAGGACAACGTTATTAGCCAAACCCCTTCCCAATAAAAATTATTTAACCTTTTCTCCAAAAATGCCTGCCCAAACGCGTGTTATAAATTTTATTATTCTAGAATAAGCGATCCCGAATGTGTAATTTTGAGAAAGTGTGCGCAGGAAGATTTATTTCACTTGGATTTTTACCAAAAGCGAATCTGTTGTGTAGTAGTTTTTCTTTGGGCGGACACTCCTTTATGGGATCAAAAAAAATCGATTTTTTGGAAATAGGCTTAATCGATTGCTATACTATTCCAGACTATTCTCTAAAAAAATTTCAGTCGAAATCTGCAGTGTTTACGAGTTACAGCTCATAAAGCGGACTGCCGTAAGTTGTGAATATATAGTATTTTTATGTTTCCAAAACTTTGAACGCGTTTTCCTCGAAACATAATTTTTCGATTTTGCGTACAGGATTGAGAAAATTCTACTGAACCGATTTTGTTTTATGGCGGCTCATTTTATAGATAATTAAATTCTCTACTAGATGACGTTAATTGTTTTTTTTTAAAAACAATTTTTTACATATTTTTTTCGTATTTTAAAGTCAATTTTTTTAGCGAAAAGTGCAGTTTAAATTTATAACTGTGTAAAAACATCCAATTTCAACTTTTTCTTTAAATTATTCGACGTCATATAGAACCTAGTGTCATAAACTTTACGAAAACTTTTTTTTTGGTTCAGATCAAAACTAAGGACGCTAGAGTGTACGCAGCTAGAAACAAGGCGATATTAACATCTATCCATTCTTAAATTAAACATCGATTTTTTAATGTCAAATATTACACTGAGCTCTTGAGTTATGCATTAAATTGTCATAAAAATTTCAAAGCGTTTCGAGCTATTATAAATCATGTATTTTTCAACCATGTAAAGGAGGTTCCCCCCTTAAGAGCAAATATATTCGCTAGCATAGTGCGCAAGAAATCGCAGCAGAAAATCTTCTATCACCATTTTTTGAACTTGTTTTTGCATCGTTATAACTAAAATAGAAATAGGAATTTCTTCCCTATAGCTCACTGGTTTAACTCAGTTAGTATGTAGACCTAGAAATATTTGAAAATTATATACATCACTCTAGAGCTCAGCACTTGATAAATTTTGATGCTTCGGTACAAAGATATATATTTACAATTTTGAAGCCAAAAAAATGTTAAACATTACATAAACAAAAATATTATTTATATCAGGTCGATGTCATGTTATATTTTTCTAATTTTTAAGAATCCAGAATCAACATAGTTGCTTAGGGAATCAACATTGATGCGAAGAAAATCAGCATAGTTGCAGAGGGAATTATAAGGACACAAACCGCAATGTCTGATATATCGAAGCTCTGTAACATAGTTCTGTTTTCGGAGAAAAGTTGTAAGACTAGCACGCTCATGATTACTTAACAAATATTCACATCAGCCGGTGAAAGTTAAACAAATTTATGACGAAAATAATAAGGTAAGGGTTATCCAGGCCTTTGTGAAGAACAAGAAAATTATCAAATGAGGATTAAAGTTATAGAAATTTACCAGTTCTTTCGGTCATTCGGCAACAAAACAAAAATAATAAAAAAAGTACTTACCAACTTTCCGTGAAGAGCAATTCGTCAAATTTTTATAAGTTTTCTACCAAAAAGCTAGTAGTTACAACTTAATCTATCCGCCAAAAATATCAAGACTTAACAAAATAACTAAGTTTCTACATTTGACATTTTCCACTTCAATTTCACTATGGAAAAAGGATGCAAACTTTGGTTGGACTGCCATACTTCTGACTGAAATGGGTGCATATCAATTCCAGCTTCACGCAATATTAACGTAAATAATAAAATACAAAAAAAAAACAAAAAACAAAACATGAAAGATTTCAAAATTATTTTCATGAAATTTCAGAAAAAAACGTTTTAATTCAGACCGATCCGTACATGAACGTCTATAATTACAATTAGCGCTTAATATAAAATCACATTTTAATAGAAAGAGTAAAATAATAATTATTATTATAATAAATCATATGAAACTACAGAATTCGGAAAAAAAGAACTAAACTTTCTTCTCAACAAGATAAAATAAAAAATAATACATTAAAATGTAAAAATATTAAAATTTAACTAAATGTTAAATACATTCTATTATATATAAAACTATAATAGAGAGAGATAGTACATTATTAATAATAATAATAATAATAATAGATTTTTTTTATAAAAATGAAAATCAAAAAAACAAAATAAAAATAAAATAAAAACATTAACAAAAACGGTCGCAGCCTTAAACATCTAAATGCTGAGTAATTTTACACGCACACTTTTCCATTTAGCCCTAAATAAATTACTTACTAAGAATTTCGGGGTTCATTTTTTTTTTGTTTTATTTTCTTTTTCTTTTAAAATAATTTTTTAATTATTTACTTTAACACTGCTTTTAATTGCAATCTACAGTAAAAATGTAGACACGATTTAATATTAATTTTCATTGTGTTGTTATTTTTCTTTACTATATTTATTAGATATTTTAGATCTTGTTGTTTTTTTAATTTTCATAATTTTCATTGTTTTTTTTTGTTTACATTTTAATATATACACAGGAACTAAGAGTACATAAGTCTATTGTTATACAATTCTTGCCGCGAAATATTTTACTTTTTAAAACGAAATTTTTTCTATAATGCTTTTTGTTTTTGTGTATTTATTTTTCTATTTTTTATTTATTTTGTAAATGTATTTTAAAAGACGTTTTACTTTTAGTGTTTGTTTGTTTGTTTTTATTTTTTTTATTTTTAAATTAATAATACAAGGTGATGCAAAATAAACTGAATTTTTTTTTTAAAAAGTTCGCAACTTTTTTTGAATTTTGAATATCTTGATTTAGAGGTGTTTTTTCTATCTTGTAGATAAAGGATGGTCTGGGCGAAAATAATGTTATCGGTCTGAAAAATCGGACAAAGACAATGTACCGAACATCTCGATGCAAAGCATTGTAAGTGTAGGTTCGTTACAGCTATATATATATTGCTGTGATTAATTGCCAAACCCTTTGAAATGAAGAAAAGTCAGCACTAACTCTTTACAAAAACAATTTTTAATTTTGCAATTATGTGGCCATAACAATATTGAAACAATCTGAATTAATTTGGCACCTCATAGCTCCGAAGTAGTATTGCCACTTAAGAGCTAAGCGGCGCACAACTTAAGGTTATGTAATTCGGTCTTCTTATAAAATACTTTATTATTAAAAAATAATAAAGTAAAATTAAAAAATAATAAATTAAAATGACGTTAATATAATCTTTGAACCTAGAACATGGAGTTCCGCAAAGAGACCAGACGTACCCCTTACTTTTCTGAAAATCTAAAGAGTTAACAGAAATATGTAGTAAAAATTTCGACAAATGGCATAAGCATTTCCCAGGAATAAAGCTATCACTGACTGTTTAATTAATTGATTATATTTCGCCTAAAAATTAAAGTAAAATTAAGCATTTAGTAAATTTTGCATCACCCTGTAATTTAAAATAAAAAATATTTAAATTGAAATGAAATTATTTTATAAATTAAATAAAAAAAAATTTTAAATAATAAAATTTTTTCAGCAGTACAGGGGATTTGCTTAGAGTTTTGGTATTTATAATTATTTCTTTTTTTCTATATATTTTTTTCATATAAAATCTCAGTATTTCTTTTAATAAATAAAACAATGAGAAATGAAATACTTAAGCATTAAAAAAAAAATACAATTAAACTAAATTTTTTATGAATTATACAGAAAAAAATGGATCTAATAAAAATTTTGTGTTACTGTACTGAGTTTGACTCGTTAGCGTTGTTCGGCTCTAGAAGCCTGCAAATCCCATTGTACTGCTGTTTTCTAATGGTCACTGATGCATTTTCGGTGCATGATGCGTCATTCCAAGCCCTAAATTGATGTGGTGGGGATTATGATGTGGCTGCGGCGCCTGACCATGATTGTGATTACTACTTGAACTATTATTGTTATTTTGTTGCGCGGCTTGTCGCTGTGAATTCTTCTTATTTTTCATTCGACGATTTTGAAACCATATTTTAACCTGAATATAGAAGGATACACATAACGAAAATATTCTTATATCAGAAACAGAGAATTTAACAGACGGTTTTTTTTAATAATTATAAAAAAAATTTTAAAACACAAATTACATAAAAAGTTAAAGAAAGAAAAAATTCTAATTACCTGTCTTTCGGTGAGGTTTAAATTTCGCGCAAGCTCCCAACGCTTCTGTTTCGAAACATAGGCGTTAAAAAGGAACTCTTTTTCTAATTCCAATGTTTGAAATTTCGAATATGGCTTACGTTTTTTTCGAACTGTTACTTGACCCGTCCATTCGAGGGGATTTGTTGGCGTACAAGATCCCACCGCTCCGACACCGACGGATAAACTTGAGCCTGTAATGAAAATAAGAAGAAAATTTAATCGACGGATCAAGGATTAAGTTCTGATCGAAGAATTTATTTATCACAACTTTCTCTTCATCTGACAAACGAATTTTTGAGCTTAATTATTTCTAATTTTTCCACACAATTTTAATTTATTTCACTATTTTTATTTTAATTTACTTTTTTATTTTTTAATAATATCTAAATTATTCTGATCGAATTGAAGTTTTAAAAATATTTTTAAAAAAATCATTGAAATTACAAATTTATAAGATTTTGGTTAAATTTGGAATACGGTCTAGGTCGAAAGGCCCAAAAAGTTGATACAGACTGTGTGGACTTCTTTAAGTGACCCTCTCTTAAAGAATTTAGGGTGTGAACGGAGCGTTTTAGACGATAAATTTTTGTCTCTTAATCTCAGTAACCGCTTATGCTAAGATGCTGAAACTTGAAATTGTGACAAACTTTATATTACAATATCTCACTAATCAATTACGTCCGAAAGATAAAATTCGGCTTATGTCATATACTGACACGAATTTCGTCATATCTCTTAGGTCTTCTAAAATATTAAATTCAATTTTTCTAGTGGCTTTTCAGGTAAATGCATAGAAAAAGCTTTCAGAATTTTTTAAGGAGTTGTATTCATTTGCACGAATTTAGCCATCATATCATTCAGGACTGATTAGATATTGAATAGCTTTCACAGGTTTTTCATATAATCGCCTAAAACTCGTTTTTACGATTTTTTCCATTTTCAACCTATAAGGGAGTAGAAAAGTGTTGTACACATTTCCACAAATTCCTCATATCTCTTAGGGGTGATAAGTAGGCTTGTGCATTTTAGTTCACCATAGTGAGCGATCATTTCCGGTTCCCGATCCGTCGCGAACTAGTTCGTTCTTTTAGTTCACTAGTTCAGTGATGAGAAAGGCAGTGAAGTTTGGGAATGACTCGTCATTCTAGTAGAATATGGTGACTAAAAAAAAAGGTCGTCTGGTACAATGTGATGAGCCAAAAAAAAGGTCGTCAGTCTACAAGTACGTACCTATATTGCACCACTGACTTACAAACAGCAATGAATGAATACAAACGAACTAGGAGCGGGACTGACTGCGAAATAGTTCGTTCATTTCAGTTATGGGAACGCTCATCCGAACTAGTTCGTTCGCGAACTACACAAGCCTAGTGATAAGACATCGAATTAGTTTTTTCTTCTTCGTGCTTTTTTATAATGTTTTTTATAAGATCGTCTAAATGTTAAATACAAAATTTTTGGAGATTTAAACCCCAAGTTGCTGTAAGGGTGCTGCACACGTTTTCACAATTTTCGCCATATCTCTTAGTTTTGGTGAAATATCAAATTGGCTTTCATTTCTACAGAGTTTTTATATAGTCGCCTACAAACCAAATTTTGAATTTTTTGATATTCAACCCCCATGGAGGTTGCATATGATTTTAAAATTCCAATATACCTCTTAGATCTGATGAGACATAGAATTCTTTTTCACTTTCTCGGGCTTCCTACATAATCGCCTAAAATTTATTTTCAGGACTTTTAGATATGCAATCAAGCTGATTTAAGTGGCATATGTTTTTACAATTTTCGCCATCAGTGAGATACAAAATTGATCATTACTTCTACAGATATTTCATGTAATCGCCCAAAAACCAATTCCACTATTTTTCGAAAATCAACCCCAAGACGGTGTGAGGGAGTTGCTCACATTTTCACAAATGTTTTAAAACCTCTAGTGTTTGAGGAGATAATCGCCTAAAAACTTATTTAACAATTTTTCAAAATTCGACCCTAAGGTTATGTAGCGGGTTTGTATTCATGTAAATTTCATCATATCTCTTAGGTCTGATGAGGCAGCTAATTGGTTCTTACATCTATGGGCTTTTATGACAAAATTCAAGACGTCGATACGGGCTTTTTATATGTTTAATCGGCTAAAAATCAATATTTTTGCTTCTATTATAGTGACAAACTTAAGTTTCTGAAAAGTTACCGATGTTATACTTCGACTTTCACCGTGTCCCAGAGTATGACCCAATTACGTAATTCATATCTTAAATTAGGCAGCGACATATGCATTCTATCCACTTAAACCGCTTCTCGAGCTTTAATGCGAAAAATAGTAAACTTTCGGTCGGACTGTTGGCAGATTTTTAATAGTATTTTTAGTTGCACAATGAATTGAAAATATATTTTTAATGGAATAGTGTTTATAGCATTGCTTAACAGTTCGTAGATCCTGAAAAATATTTACATAGCTTGTTCATTGTTTCAACGATTTTTACATTAATCCAAAGAACAGTGTTTAATGATCAGCATTCATCAATATTATAACATTGAATATTATATTAAACAAATACAGTTATCTGTCAGAGTAACAAACGAAAAGAGAGTATATTTTCACGAATTTCGCCATATCTCTTAGGTTTGATAGATTTCTAAATTAAATGTATTTTACTTTTACAGTTGCCTAAGATCCATTTTTCCCGATAATCAAGACCGAGAAAAGGGTCGCCATATTTCTCAGGTCTGAAAAGTAAAAGAACCCAATGCTACAGTTTCTACTTCTACGGTCACTTATAGGGTGTTGTTTTAGAGGTATAGTTTTTTCAGTGGAGATATCTGTCAAACTACCTGTCAAACTTGACTGGAGTCTTTTACATTTTTGTTCAGTACGTTTTGGCAAAGTATCATGGAAAGACTGACACCAGAACAACGTTTACAAATTGTGGAAATTTATTTTCGAAATTTGCGTTCTATACGGGCAAACTCACAGATCGCTGCGTCAATTATATGATGAAAAAATCATCTCAAGAACTGGACTTGTCAATTGGGCGCCTAGATCGTGTAATTTGACAGCATTGGATTACTTTTTGTGGGGATACATCACATCACTGGTCTATGTTGATAAGCCAGCAACGATTCAACATTTAGAAGCCAACATTCGACGGGTTATTGATGAGAGAAGGCCAGAAATGCTCGAAAAAGTTTCCAAAAATTGGAATGATAGGATGGTGTTCATTAGACGCAGTCGCGTTGGTCATATGCCCAAAATTGTTTTTAAAAATTAAATGCCCAAAATTGTTTTTAAAAATTAAATGCCCAAAATTGTTTTTAAAAATTAAATGCCATAAAATAAAAAAAATAAAAACTATACCTCTAAAAAAAACACCCTATATAACGAACCGCTTGCTATAGTGTACATGTAAATTGAAATGCGTCTCCGCCGGCTTAGATAATGCAACCTTAAAAAAGTCGCAATCATTAAAAAAAAATATCCAAATAAAATTCAATGGTTCTCTCCGAATCCAAATCGAAAAATTATCAAATTTCAATCAAATTCAAAAATTATAATCAACTCAATTCAACTCGACATAGTCATCTACTTCACATTAAGCTAGCAATTTACCGAAATGCTAATAAAACGGAAGTTAGCACCTAATTTATGTATACCAAAGCCAAACGCGAGCCAAATAAACCAAGAAATATGTTAATTAAATGCTCAAATGGTAGAAGCATACACCGGGTTGTACAGGTGCGAAATAACCCAAAAACCACTAAGCAAAGATCCGAGTATTAGGAACGAGTGGTGAACCACTAGCTTTGCTATCCTTAAACTGACCAATCAATAAAACAAAACCGAAGGGGAACAAACATTGTAAATCTATAAAAGTAAACTAGCTAATGGCTCTTGCACACCTCTTTTTATTAGGATGGTGTCTGTCCGATTCTTACGGTTGTAATTGCTCCTTATTTTTTATTGCACTTATGGCGCTTTATAGAAAAATAAAAAAAATGGTTAAAGAAAAAAATAAAACCGGGTGTAGTAAAACAATGAAAAATGTTCCGTAAAGTGAACGGATCATCTGTTTTCTTCAAGCACTTGAGATTAATCTTAATGAAGAGTAATAAATCATTTAGTATTGACTTTTCTTTAAATACAGGTGACCAGGCATTCCTATCATATCTCCCGAATAACCTACATGCCGGTATTCCTTACCTGTTCTGAAAAAAACGCCGAGACTCCTTAACTACGCCAGCAACAACAATCAGGAATAGAATCAATTTTAGTACAGAGCCTTGTTAGCTTCCATGCAACATTATTTTAACCATCAAACGGTGTAAAGTGTCTTCCTGTCATGTGTGTAACTCTGGTAGAGAGCTATGCGAATTGTTTTATCCAAACTCGGTGTATGTGTAGTAAAATAAACATAATGGGGCTCTATATAGTAAAAATTTTATTGCCATATTATTGCCCAATGAAATACTCGTTAAATTTTCTTGAGACAGACTGAGAAGTAAGGACCCGACTTATGGGTGATTGGAGCAAATCTTAAGGAGATCATAACGTATATGGATTGGTGTTGTGTCTAAGATTTATACATAAAAAGACGAAAAAAAAACACACAAATCTAATATTACATATCGTAATATTCAATTAAATCGTATGGACTTTAAGTGAAGCCAACTGATTTCGATGTGATTTATGAATGACATGAAACATGAATGGAAATTGATCGTATGGAAAATTGTATGACTAGAGAATATTCTTGTAGTACTATTGTCATGTCAATTTGTACGATACACAGTAAAAAAAATTGTGAAAATAACTGTCCCTAAAGCAGTAAAATATTCCGTAAATTTACAAATTTTCATTAAATTTAACAAAAAGCCAAGTAATTAAAAATAATTTAAAAATTTGTATTTTTACATATTTTCGTCATGAATTTACTAGCCGGAAAGTAAAATTACAACACCGAATGAAATTTTCCACTTTTAATGTGTAAAATTTGTCATTGTGTATAAAATTACGCATTTTGCGTGTAATTTTCATACTTTATGAGTATTAATTTGTCATTGTGTGTAAAATTACGCATTTCGCATGTAATTTTGATACTTCATGCGTATTAATTTATTTTTTGTGATATGTATTAACTTGACCGCTTCGTTGTTTATTTCACTTGTTTCGTGGTTTTGTGTAAGTCGTAAAATTTAAAAAGAAAATAATGTTTATAGTGTGTGAAGTTTGTGGCTTTAAAACAAATAAATCAAATTTATATAATAAACAGGTATAGTGTTTAATACTTTCTACCCTTTTTGACCTATATCCTGTTTTTTCCGATTGTCATGTGTTGATTGATCTCATTGAATTTTTCCAATTGTCGATTGCTGTGTCATTTGCCCTTCAAAATACGTCTGGGAATTCATCTGCCGATCATTCGATTGAAGCTTATTCATTTATATTATCAATAAATTAATAATAATAATAAATAAACATAAACATGTCGCAATTTTGTAGTACATATACGTATGTAGCACATATTAGTTTTCCCACACCGTTTGTAATTTTACGCATTGTAAAATTTTGCATTTCCACAGCAGCGGTAAATTTACACATTTTTAGCGATTGATTTCCACACTTATGTGTGAATTTCTGCATTAATAGTGATGTGTTTCAGCGTAAGTAGTAAAAATTACAAGAGTGCGCAAAGAAATTTGGCAATAGTAATTTTACTGCTTTCAGAGTAGGCATTAAATTGCAGGTTGTTGTTTTTCTTGTAGGAAATGAAAATCAAAATACAGCAACTTTATTCGAATTTTTGGCTACAATTTTTTTCCCAAAAAATAATGAAATTGGGTTTAGTGATTTCAAAGAAAAGGGAACAAACAGGATTCTGTAGAATTTAATTAATATCTAAATACAAAATTACTCCCACTTTAAATTCGAAGGAGTATGGCTATTTGTTTGTCTCGGAAGTCAATGCACCTACTTATTAAAATCTTCAGATAATACTGAAATATTGAAGCAATTTTGTTTTCAACGAACTGAGCTTGCCAAATAACGCAACCGTTTCATTATCTTAGAAATGGTGAGTAAATATCTTTGCAAAATTTTAGATTCATAGGCTGGCGAATTCTCTGACTTTCGGTCAATAAAAGTAGGCTCTTTTTTTAAGAATATTTGTATGGTAGATATACGGTGGAGTGAAAGAAGTTTGTTCTTTAAAAGACACATTCTGACAAATCGCATGCAATATTTAGATTAAAATATTCAAGTAGATACGCCAATGTGTTTTTGAGGAATCGATTTGTGGAGCTTGTCGAGGAGTGAACACCTATTTTAAGTACTTTTGTATGGAAGCTGTCTGTTCAGACAGCATAAAATACAGTTTTTTCTAACATTAAAAAAAATATTAAAATGCAACTTTTTTTATGCACTAAAAACTTTTGGAGTGTATTAAATTTTTAAAATCATAGCAGAATCTAATCCTGCTCCTCAACCTGTGCCAAATATAACAAAAAAAAAAAACTAGTGCGGAGACATGTGTCACATGTAATTCCAAACTATTGAGTCGACTTAGAGCACGGTCGTATATGCAGGTCTGAAATCTACCTTGGTGGGGATAGACACCTCTTGTGATGAAAATAAATTACTACAGCTTCTTTTTATTTTTGTCAGGGTCGCTACTAGAGATTCGTTTTAATGTTACAATCGTGGACTGAAGATGCGATGAAAAATGCAATAGTTTCTGTTGGTGAAAAAAATTTACCTAAAGAAAGCCAGTAAATATTTTGGTGTTCTCAGGTCAACTCTTCAAAGCAGAATACGCTCTCAACACACTTAATTTCGCTTGAATTTATTAAAATCATATTATTTGTCTTAATTGAGCCATTGCTCCAGCTTTCGCTCCAGTTTTGGGTAAAATCATACTATACTCCTTGAAAGGGCTCACTTTCCCCTAGTAGTGGGGCAAAGTGGGCATGTGAAGTATGTTTAGAAAGGAATAGATATCTTTTTTATCAGCAGCAATAATTTAATTTCACGAATATATGACTAAGCTAACATCCTAAGCTATCGATTTTGCGAGAAAAGGATTTTATAACTATTACCCATTTTACAGAATCCCGGTACAAACCTTAGGGGGCTCACTTTGCCCCACTTTCCCCTACTTTTCAACTGAACCGAATAATTTACATGAAAAGGATCACAAAATTACGCAACATTCCGTGTAAAATCAACTATATTTATACATGAATTGAAAATTACGTTCTTTTTCGTGTAATTCTACTTATCTATTTGAATTTTACAATGAAAAACATGTAATAGATGAAACCACGAAGTTGGACGCTTCGTTCGATTTCGTTTTCTACTGAAATGAAAATGAAACGCCTTCGGTGGACCAGTGGCTACGCGCGACAAACCTACGTAGCAAAACCAGAATTAATCGCGGGTTCGATTAAGAGTTAGTAAGTAAGAAATAATATCAGAAGTAGAAATAGGTGTATCTTGAAGAGTACTAATTATACACTTTTTACAAAATGTAAATTCAAGAGAATATACAGTGAATTTGCCGCTTTCGAAGCTGAAATTTACTGACAGAAAATTGGAAATTACATTCAAATTGACTATTACATCCCAATGTAAATTCACTGTATTTGGCATATTTGCCTACTATCCAAGAGTGGATATCAGTGGATTTTTTTAATGTGTAGTTTTAACCGATTTTTATTTGTTTATACATATTTTTTTATCTGACAGAAAACCATGAGAGTATGACAAACCTGGTGGTTAATATGACAACAACCAAATTTGTATTCACAAAAGGTGTCTACCCACCACAAAAAATTGCATTGAGTTTCCAGACCTGTATGAACGACCGAGACTTGGAGTCACCATGACTTGGAGTCACCATGACTTGAAAGTCGACAACCGTAATAGCAGACGGATCCCGTAATGGGGATGGGGGCTTGAATAATTTGTCGCTACGCTACTGAATTCAATGACCGAAAAGTCATTAAAAAAAGTGTAAAATTATATTCGATCCTACATAAAATAATGTGTTTTGCAAAATATATTATTATAAAACATTAAAAGAAAATATCAGTAGACATGCAATGAAAATAGAACTAAGCAATTACGTGAAACAATTTAATGCATGAACAAATCAAAAATTGATTGAATGACGCTCTTTCACGCATGACACACTCGAGATGAAAATTATGGAAATTATTACAAACATTTTTAATGCATACACTGTAGCGAATCTCTTTTCAATAAAAGCATGAGAATTCATATTTAACAAAATGCCACCGAGAAAATTGCATGATTTCTTTTCAAATTACATTAGTAATGTGAAATTGATGAAATTTTCAATTTTCCGTGCCAGATATGTAGGTGTACACGGAATCGAATGAGAGATAAGGTCCAAAGAATTTATATAAAGTTAGTAATAAAACGATTGCAAAATAATTTTCATTTAACCATTAAATCGCTAAATATTTGAAGATGAAAGAAAATAATTTGGGTGAGAAGGAGACCATCGATTCGCGACAAGATACATGGCAAATGTTCTGGCTGTATTTGCTAAAATAAAATAAAAAATATATTATCAATTATTCGCTTATCAGCGTATAAGGTCAATCTGAATGTGACGTATAATATTAAAAGTAGTAGCATTGCACCGTTTAAAAAATAGTTAACAAAACAAGAATGGACATTTTTATGACTTTCAACACTCATTCGTGTGTTGGTTTTTTTTTCGAAATAATTATAAAAGCACACTTCACATACAATAAAATGGACCATTAATTTTATGTGTGCTTAATCACCAAATAAAACTTAACTCTGTCAGTAATTTTTAAGAAGACTTAAACGACCTACTAGCGCAGCGCAGAGGGATATTAAATAGTAGTTGAATGGGTTTTACACAATAATTAGTTAAGACCATCCATCGATGAATGGAATAACATAATAAAAACATTTTGTATAGTTTTAGTAATCAATTTCGTTTTTTATGGGGCTTATATTGTTTCAGGGGTGTACGAGTATGTGATTTGATGGGAATTTTTTTGATTTCAAGGAGGTCATACGAATTTTTTTTTTGTAAATAAGCGAGCACCTTTAGAAGTTTTGAAGGTTTTACTTACCAGGTGTCGAATATGCATCCGTTGTATAAGATCGCAATCCAGTTGGAGTATAACCTGAGGTTTCGTAACTCGATTGCGACGCACCTTCAACTGACTGACGCGCTGTATGCCGATCGTCCGTTAAGTACGACGACTGTTCCCGGTAATTCCAGTACGGAGGCTGTAATGTAAAAAAAATTAAGATAATAATTAGAAAAACAATTTTTTTTTTTAATTTTATAAACAAAAAATAGGTGTCCACCCAAATTTAAACACAAAAAAAATGTCAACTTAATATGACAAAGAGTTTGAGGTCTACGAGTCTTCATACTATTTTGCGTACGGCGGACGGCGTAAAAACGGACTAAATTTTTTTCCTCCATTTTTGTAGTCTACAAATTTTGAAAATCAATCACAATACTTTATTATATAAAAATAATAAAGTAAAATCTTTTTTAAACCAATTCAATAAATTTGATAATTTAAATTTTGAGTGAAAAGCTCATTTTGAATTGTAATATTTATTCTTGACGTTTTGGACATAAAAGGAGAGTGGACCGATTTTGTCTTTTAAAACTTTGACTGCCACACTTTTTGACAATACTAGGGTCAAAAGCTTTTGGTCACACTAGGGTATGATCTGCGAAGAAAACCTTCCAAATTATTTTCAGGAATGAATATCAAATTTTAAATTTCAAATTTGACAAGTTCTTCATTTATTGTGGGTTCGAATAGACAGAAGAATAGTAATAAAAAATTAAAGACAAAAATTTTTGAAGAACCTTTGAATGACCACAAGAAGGACTGGTAAGATTTCTTGATTGGTGTTTTCTTGAAATTATTGAAAAAGTTTAATAATTGTCTTGAAATTCCTTCCAATCAAACATTTTGGTGAAGATTAATCAGAGTTAAAGAAACATCTAATGATCCGCACTCCCGAAATGTTAAAGAAAAATGCTAATTTATAGCGGCACAATTTTTTCTCTGGACTTCCGAATTGAGAAAAAATACTGTGAAATTTTGCTAATTTACAGATTTATTTCTGAAAGTACAAAAAATGTGCAGTTCCGTACAACAGCATAATTTTTTTCTACACTTCCGGATCGTAAACAAAATTGTGTAGTTTCGCTAAATTACAACTTGACTATTTTTTCTCCGCACTCTCGGAATGTAAAAAAACGTGTAATTTAGTAATTTTACAGCACCAAAATTTTTTTCTGCAATCCTTCAATTTAAAAAATGATTAGATTCGCTAATTTACAGCGTCAACATTTTTTTCTGCACTCCCGGAATATTAAACAAAATTTTGTAATGTTTGTAATGTACAGCGAAACAATTTTTTTTGCATACATTCCCAGAGTAAAAAAAAATTTTTTTAATATCGCTAATTTAAAAAAAAAGCACTGCGGAGCTTATACGAGTAGAGTGGCTTCACCAAAGGTGAAAACAGTCAAATAGTGTAAAAAACAGCTTGACATTTTTCAAGGGAAAATGAGTGTGTGCAGATCAATAGCTCGTCGGCCTGTGATTTTATAGAAAACAATTGCAAGTGAAGTGAACAAAATCTGCCATTGGTGTGGGCGAAACTTTATTATTTTTCGGGTTAAAGTTCGGTTTGTTGGGTTTCATTAATCGATCGTCTGCGGATTTTCATGACCCTTATACTTTCAAATCACTCTTCGTATCTCTAGTGCGTCCTATTTTGGAATATTGCGTCGTGGTTTGGGATCCATCATATAAGGTCCACATTAGTCGGATTGAAAAGATCCAAAGGAGGTTTACGAGATTTGCTCTACGTAGATTGAACTGGGCTTCGGCTTCACCTGCCAATTACTAGATATAATGACGTTAGGGTCGAGCAGAACTCTTTTAAGCATTATGTTTGTCAGGGACTGTTTAACTTACAGCATAAATTCACCAGAACTGCTATCTCTTTACAAGCTCTATATACCTTCTAAAATTTTAAGACCTAGATCTCTTTTTGACGTGGATCCACATCGTACTAGGTATGGATCTAATGAACCGATCTCTAGGTGTGTTATCTCTATCTCTAACATGATCGACCATAACGATGTGAATTGATGGCATTATTATTAGTATTGTTATTTATGTTTTTAGTCTGTAGAATATGTTCAGTAGATGATAATAAATAAATAAATTATGAGGTTTCTTGGAAAGTTAATTTTGCTTTTAAAATAAAAATATTTAAAATAGAGATTTTTAGCACATTAAACATTGAAAACGGTTGTGTAGACTATTCGAATTTCGGTATATTATGTACACAAAAACCCCATAGAAGTAAGAACGAATTTGCTGCCTTATCAGGCTTAAGAGATATAACGAATTGTTAAAACGTACACAAACCCATTATATCCACTTGGGGGTTGAAAATTGTGAAACAGGCAATTATTACACAAGCCCGTGGAAGTGAAAAGATATTCGATATCTAAACAGACCTGGGGGATATAGCAGAATTCGTGAAAATCAATACAACCTCTTTTACACCCCTTTAGGGGTTTAAATCTTTAAAACTCTTTCTAAGCATTTATGTGAGGAATCCGTAGAAAAAAAAAGAATTCAAAATTTAAGAAGATGACGAAATTCGTGAAAAGATATTCATTCCATTTTCTTCTATAATTTTTTTTGCCCCCCTTCCGTACGCCAATGGATATTTGAAATTTTTTTTAGCTAAATTACTAGTAGATTTTCATACACCCACCAAGTTTCAACTTACTAGCATAAGCCGTTCTATAGATAGGAAAAACACCGCCCACCCTCGTACCATACTACCCATATAAGAAATTATATTTTAAGTTTCAGCTTTCAATCGTTATGGGCCCCCGAGATATAAAAATCTGAACCTTTTCTTTGTCACCCTCCTCCACGCGCACTCCCTACACCCACCCCTTCAAACATTTTTTCCCTACTAGGGGTCTATTAGGCCTACTTCTCTTAAAAATGTTAGGCATATATCTTAAATCGTTCTGGAGATATGATACGAGATTTTTAAGAAAAATTCTTATCCTCCCACTTCCATGAACCACCATCTTCTTTTATTTTTCTAGGTTAATTGGTTCGTGAGATATCGTAATCTAAAGTTTTTCACCTTCCAATCCTGCACACCGCTCTCCCCACTCAAAGCTCCTAGTATATGTTTGTAATTCCCAATTAAATTCGACACTAATCAAAATGTTTTTACTTCTTCAATTAAAACTCGGTATTTTCAATTCATTCGATTTTTTAATAATAATTTTTTTGTTTCTTGTTTCCTCGACAACAATTCGACACGTACAGTACAAAGGTTTTTTCGCGACACTGACTCGTAACGAAAAGCAACTGCGATCAGAGCTGAACAATATTTCTTTCTTTCTATTAAATGTAACTGACTTTCATTGCTGCATTTTGTTACGAGACAGGGTCGGACTTTACATAAAGTGATGGACTTTGAACATTCCGCCCGCCTTGGGCCACTTATGTGGACCTACGACAATATACTATGAACAGCAATCAAAGGCGTACTGTTACAATTTTATGACATTAACCGCTTAGGAGATATGGATCTTAGAATATCCTAATCTCGGCTTTCAAGCGTTTCGAACGGATTGTCTTTCCCCCCACTCCCACACCCCTTTACCCATATTGTCAATTTTTTTGCAAATGGGTCCTCTATCAAAGCTTTATTTAAATTCCAAGTTTCAGCCTCCTACCGTAAACGGTTGCTGAGATCTAGAAACCAAAATTTTTCGTCTAAAACGCTCCCCCACCTCCCCTCTTTCGCCTGTACCCCTTTAAAAGTGGCAACTTAAAGGGGTGTACCCAATCTACACACAAAAAAAAATTTAACTCAATAGCTTAAAGGGTTTTGGAGCTACGAGTCTCCAATTTTTGCTTTTTTCGTATCTACTAGTCATGAAACGTGAAAAACAAAATTTTCAGGGTAGCAAATTTTTTTGTTTAAAAATCGATCACAATACTGTATTATTGAAATAAAAAAGTATAACTGCGATATATTTCTCCTTTCGAGGAGTTAATTTATTTTGGTGGCTTACTATGAAATCATATTTGAATAAAAATGCTTGTTATTACACCAGAAGAAAACGAAAATTATTTCATGTATTAGGATTCGTAGGATATAAATATATATTGTTCAGTATTCTTTCAACCAACCACGGATTAAAATTGTCGTACTAAAAGAGTTTTTTCTTTTCAAGGTAACTAAAACCTTCTTTCCACTATTTCAGCAAATTAATTCGAAGTGTTCCCAAATAGAGTTGAGTCGTGCTTAATTGAATTCTTGCCCTATTTGGACACTTCAGGAAGTCCACGAAGAAAGAATTGATCCACCGCATACGAAACAGGCGCTGCTCGCTGGACAAGGCCACGACCATGCGACAGTACTTATCTCTTTCAGGTTCCACCTCCTCTTGGGACTAACCGCGTATTCTGGTCGGGTATCCCCCAGACCAACCAATAAACACAACATTGGCATTAATACTTTTGATGATTTTGTTCATCATGCCAATGATTGCGCCATATATTCAGCGCTTTACACGTCAGACGCAATATGGCAGATAAGCATTTAAATATTATTTAAAGTTAAGGAGCGTGTAAAGCCTTGTACACAGTTAAAATTTTTTAATGTTGGCAACTAATTGCCAATATAAGATATTGCAAATTTACATGTCTCAAAACCAGTTACATTTCAACTGTAAAATTAAATTTCGGATATTTAATAAATACATAAATGTCTCTATAAAATCACATGCCTAATAGTAAACTTAAATCACATGACATGTTAGTTGTGCATATTGCAACACAATTTAACATTACTATTGTTTAATGCAAACAACCATTTATTTATAATTCACACAATTAATAATTAATTGAAAAGTTACAATATAACTGTTTTAAATGAATGATTATAATATAACAGATTAAGTAATTGATTATTCTAAATTTTTGTTAATTTTTTTTTTTTTTAAATCTTTACCGACTCTTTCTATTTTTCAACTGACTTTTGAAAAATATATTTTTTACTTTTTTATTTCACTTTGATTTTGCGACGTGTGGAGTGTTTTCCAAACGTAATTGTATGTAATTTTACAATTTGAAGGTTGAAATTACCTTCTTTGAACAAGTAGCCACATGGAAAACTACATTACTATTTAATAAATTGAAATAAACGTTTTCATTATAAATAAGATGATGTAGCATTTACACTAAATCAGACAGTTATTATCTATTAATTATAAAAAAAAGAATCGCGATGTTTACTAAGCAATGTCCGCACAAGAAATGATAAATCGACGCACGATTGCATCATCTTCCTTTTATTTACATCATGCCGAGATGTAAAATTGCATTGACAAATATTGACTGCAATTTTTTATTTTTTTACATGGAATCATTTTATTTATCCATGTAGTTTTCTGTACGAGTTATTGTAATTTTTATCTCTTTGTAATTTTACATAGTATTTCATGTAAAAAACTTAATTACATAATGGTAGTAGCGTTTATACATGAATTGTGTAATTTTACCTATGATGTAGGAATAATTTTATTACATTAAATGTTGTAAAATTACCAATAATTTTTACTGTGTACATTACAAAAATTTTCCAATTTCCAAACGATTAATGCACCTATGACGAAACAAATCAGTTAACATAATGAAAGTGGCAACAATACCCCCAATAGTGCGTTTCTTAAAATCCCATAAATATTCTTTTCACACACTGAACAATAAAATTTGATATACTTTATTAAAAAGTCGTATTCTTTGACAAACATAAATTAAGAAAATATCGAAAAGAAACTATCTCAAAATACCGGTTTTTAACAGCAGCTTGCCAAGTTGATGAACTCACTCTAATAATCAATTATTCATCGCGGTAAAAACAAAATCTATCTGTTTTTCCATAATATCGAAATTCAAGAATCAACCTAGCCTTGAACGACAAAAAAACCACACCATTAGCATAGGAAAACGATTATTTTCCGAGATTATTCATGGAAACGTTTGAGAACAAATATACTGATCTGATTAAAATCGATCGTGGTTGCAATAATGTTTGATTTAAAATTTCCAAAAAATTCAAGGCTACTTTAGATATTCGCGATACTTAGAAAGATGCAAAAACGCCAACGTCACTCTTCTTATGAGAACTTCACCTACGGCAATATGGGTTGGTCGAAATTTCGATATTTTCGATAATCGTCAGTTTGACCTCTTTTGATGAACGGAGTTCCACCGTTATCTCATATCTATAATAACGTGACAATTTTTTTCCATACACCCAATCGTAACTTATATTTTTCCATAAACGGAAAACTGCAAATTAAAAATATACGTTTTTTTCGAACCGTTTGCTTTAGGCAACCGAACGAAAAAATTCGATTCTAAAAAGTGAAAAGATTTCGTTCGATCTGATTAGATAACTTAATTGATGTCTTTTACATGTGTAGCCTTTCGATAAGCCACAGTGCGTACCTAATATCCACCATGAATTTGTGGAAAGCTGGTTTTCGAGAAGTTGTTTCAGGCCTGTGCGATCGAAATTCATTCATAAAAGCAACCAGCCGAGTCGTTCGAATATTGTAACATCTTGCCGACGATATGACAAAAAACAAACCTGATAATATGCAAAATTAAAGAAAAAAGTTTCTGGGTTGAGGATATGCTAAGTAAGGAAATTATCACTGCTTGTCGATTTTATATCATGGCCATCTCGAATAAACGAATGTGTTTGACTTCTGTTCTCATCCATGTTTAAAGATTGGCGATCGCTTGCATTTTATGATTCTATTGAACATGTCTGAGAAATAGTTCAAATTGACTGCATTTGAGTTTATAATGATTTTTTGTGGCATGTTTCCAGGTCAAATATTATCGTACGGTTTAAAGTCAGAATCAGACAAAATTGATCGCTTAATTTTCTCCAATTAGCTATAACATATTTTACCTCATTCCTGTACCTAAGGGTTTAATGATGGCATTGTATACGCTATGATTGCAATTTTTTTGAGGACATTTTAGAGAAAAAAATTTTATTCACAACAATTTATCTAAAACATTTGTCTTCATATTGTGAAATCCTACCTTGTTCGCTTTCATGAAAAGATAATTTTATTTATTATCCACATTTAACCAAAACCATTTTATCCAAATCAGCTACATTTGAGGATTCTACTACCATCATACACTTCTCACAAAAATTATACATGCAGTAAATGCCTCAAATATTTTTTGATACATATACGGGCGCGATTTTGAAAATTAAATTGTTGCCTCTTCTAGATTTTTAAGGGGAGCTTGTAGGGTAAAAAAAGAAAAAGAATCAATTATTGGTTTTCGACTGATAATTAAAACTTATATTTTTCCTGATAAAACAAGACTAAAATCGCGACATTTGGGGGCCGGGAAGTGCCTAAAAATAAATTTTAAAAGTAAAATGGAAAAATTAAAAAAAACATTTAAAGTTAATCAAATCTATTTTACTCGTATCATCTGATGAATTTATTGTAAAATTAGTGTTGCCACAGTTATTGCACAAGATATAAGAAAGACTAGAAAAATTACAAAAATTGATCAACATAAGATTCTCAAAGAAATGACGTACAGCTCACATGCAACTGACACACCGTAGTTGTGAAAAATCATATTTTTTGTAGCGTTTGCCGCGTTTTCTCGCCAACCGCTTATCGGAATTCATTCATTTTTTTGTTTTATTTGTTTTGGATAAAAGAGTTTAAAAATTTAAATACCGCAGTTTTAATGACCTGTAGGCCATAAAGGAATATTTAAAAAGTAGCAATCTTTAAACAACTGTTATAAAAAAAAAGTTAAACGATTTTTTAAAAATGCTTCGATCAAGTAGTAGTACTAACAGAGTTTTACAAATAAAAAAATTTTAGAGTGATACGATTGGCAGTTTAAGAGAAAATGGGTCTCAAAAATGGTCATTTTTGCACTCCCTACAAGCTCCCCTTAATCGGCAAATTTTTTTCTAGCAAAAGACTATCTCAAATGTTTTTTTTTCACCAACACAGCTAAGAATCGCATCTTTCAAATAACACAGAAAACCAAAGCATGGCAAATGAATCAATAACGATTCATCTAGGTGAGA
Source organism: Beris morrisii (assembly GCA_951812415.1). Taxonomy (NCBI): domain Eukaryota; kingdom Metazoa; phylum Arthropoda; class Insecta; order Diptera; family Stratiomyidae; genus Beris; species Beris morrisii. Next base: position 9,170,486 of record OX638312.1, on the reverse strand, counting down.
TATTCGTGGTGTTCAAAAATGACCAAACTGATTCTTGTAGGAAAATCCTATATATTTTTGTAAGTTACGTTTTTAAGATTTATCCTTGTAAATCTCTTATTTGAGTCCCTAAACGAATGCTGTTATACAAAAGAAATTTTTAAATATTTCCGAAATGAAAAAGACAAAACATATGAAAAACCCGAAAACGAAATTAAAAGCAATTTAGTCCTTTTTGGAAAACACTATATCACAAGAAAATTCATTTACGATTCCAAGACGATTCACTAAGCATTTAGTATTTTTACACCTAAGTTGGTGACGTAGGTGAATCGTAAAAGACTCATCTAGGTGGCTGATATGTGAAGCATATAGGTTCGTTTTTGCTTGCACTTTGTATATTTTTCATTTTAAAGCTCAACTTTTCTTCGCCTGCAGTGAAAATTTACAGAACGATTCATTTTTTATATTGCCAAAACTTTAACATTCATTTTCGATTAACCTGCCATGAGGTTTCACAAGTTGCTTCGTGAGTACTGCGTACCTACAGTACGTGCAAGAAACAGAAAAGTCAGTGATTTAACTAACAATCGTAAGTGTATTCAACTATATAAATCGATTCATTTTCGATCCTTTTGGTGGCTTTGCCTATCTCACCGCAATTTAGGTGGTATTGTCTGAATCTGATAAAAAAAAATTTTATTTTCTAAGGAAATCATAAATTTTGGAGTCGTTCTAGTAAAACTGAAGGTTTCCCTTCTCTGTACTTTTTCTTGTTCTCGGAAGTGTTATGCATTTGTGTATGCCAATGCTCCTCAAAGTAAGTAAATGCGCTTAATATAACCAAGTTTCAACTTTTTAGCTTTAAATTGGAAGGTTACTCGAATTTGTTAGAAATTTTGTATCCTCCCTAACTCTTTCCCATAAAAGTTTGAAATGTTAATTTTTTTACGGTGGGTCACATTTAAACCACATTAAAAATTGTTCTTTGAAACAACATTGAGTTGCGTCTGAGCTGTTGCAGAATTTGTTCTTTTAACTTACTGGCATAAACAAGCAATTTCTGTTAAAAGTAGATGCATAGCAATAATGCAAACATTAAATGGAAATATTTATCACGCCTCAGTTATAATGGTTCCGATCCGATCCACCTACGTCGGAGGAAAAAAATTTCTAGGCAAAATGATTCCGTTCCGACATTCGTCAAAGTGACACTATCGAGGTGTAATTTTGATTTTCAGTTAGGCGAAAGATGTGGTGAAATTCTGTAATTCACCTCTTAGTGTCGGAACGGATAGAAGTTGAAAGTTGGTCAACTTTACCCCTCCGTTTTGTGTCTCGGCTAATCAATGGAACGATTGTGACTAGTCGTTTCGAAATTCCCTTTAGATGTGTGTCGGATGGAGAAACTCAACAATGTCCGTTTTCCGGATCGGATCGGAACCATTATAACTGAGGCTTTACTTTCTCCCTGTCTTCCGACAGCAACTAAATACATCGAAATTGAAGATACAAATTTGAGTTACAAATGCCAAATACAAGTACTTTCAACTCATCTACGTACCCAACTAATTTTAAGTATATTTCCTTAAAGGACTTCTCTAGCTGTAGCAATTTTCAATTTTCTGATACGTTTCTGAGATACAAATAAATAAAACTTATTTATCGAAAGGCGTTCTTGATGTTCAATAAATCAGAATGATTAGCTTGAAGTCCAATACCAATAAATTTTCATAACCAAAAATATCAATACGAACACTAATCTTACAAAAAAAATTGCCCACATTATTATTTTTCGAGTAAAATTTAAGATACGATTTAGAGTATATTACGACGGCATTGCCATTTTTAAAGAAAATATTTTAAAATTTTCTAGAATAAAAATTATGTTGACGCAAGGGGAGAGTTCACCTGAAATTTTTTTTGAAACTAAAAATTGCGGCATAATTATTAAATGCGCTAAAAGTTTAACATGTTTTGTGACAAAACGATTAAATTTTCTAGCATTAGTCAAGAGTGCACCACGCTACTAACATAAACATTTTTATAAGACTGCTATATAATTATATCTTAAAAAACACAGTATTTTTTTCTACAACCTCTTCCCCAACCCTTTCCTGACATCCCCTCATGATATGCATTACTGAAAGATACCAAAGATTTATTCGAACACAGTACAATTTTCTCTGCCTCGGTAATTGTTTTACCCCGACTTCTCCTACGATACATTTTGAATTCAATATTTTATAGGCGAATTTAAGCTTGGGGCTAAAAGAGGTAAAATTTATTAGACATAGAATTTCTACAGGAGTCATATTAAAAAACGGAACTTTTAAATATTGCTTGCATTGTGCAATTTACGAGCACATTCACATTTTTTCTGATAACTGTCTTACAAATAGAATTGATTTTTATATAGTGCATTCAGGGGCTTGCGGTTTTTTTAAAACTTCACTAAATTTCTTCTATTTGATTTATTTGAAATTTGTGTCTTCAAAGAGGTGATCGCTAAGAATTTGAATAATTTTCCAATACAATATCTTCTGCAAACTATCAACATAATTATAAATCTATCAAGTCTGCATATTCACAAAACGGTTTTATTTATTATATCTATCGCATCAAAATTAAAATATGCGTTTTGCTTCTTTTTAAATTTCTTCGAGAAATTTATGGAATTAACTCATTTTCTGTATAATAATATTTAAATATTAGTGGAGATAAAGTTGCGCGTGCAATAAATGTATATGATAATGGGTTGTAATCAAATAAAATAAATTAGTGAAAATATTCCACCTGCCACTTCAGGCCTATGTAAACAAAGAACCCACGTCAATGATATCTGAATCTTTTGAATATTTATTGCAAATTTGTATGTATATATTATTACTATGTTGAGAATAATTACATGTGGAAAAACTTAATTAAGTAATAAAAATTATATTAGATGAATATTGAAATTTAATTTCATGTCCGTTTCGTGCGAACTCAGATGTTCAAAACGAGCTTTAGATTTAAATGGTTTATTAAGTGTGATATTCGAAAGGCACGTGTTGAAAAAGATTGTATCGTTATCAAAAAATACCCGCAAGGAAGAATATAAACTGTAAGTTCGAAGGCCTTCAGATTCTATAAATATAAAAAATATACTCATTGCGACAAGTATATCTTTTCTAATACTTCACCCAACTCAAAATGTCACATGAAGGTATTGCTTTAAAACAAACCTTCCAATGCAATAATTTCTTCTAAACCTTTACAATAAATTTAATCTAGATTTTATTAATTTAATCAAAAAAGCAGAGACTTCCACATCAGAATGCACGTATCTAACGGATAATTTAATTGATATCTTCAACAATTTTACATAACTTTCCGATATCAGTTACAATACTTTTTCGAAGATAAGTCGATCGAATTTATAACCCGACGTGAATTTCTTATCATGAAGATCAACCTGGCTTTAAGATAGTGACTTTCTCCAATAAATTTCATTGAAAATCAGCTGAATAAGTTGAGCTAATTTGAATGAATCGACAAGATCTGGATAAATTACGTTCATATATCAACTGTGGCGTCAGTCCACATTTCTGGTAAAATTTTTCGAGATTTAATCTAGGTAGGTAACTGAAACTTAAAACAAAATTCTCAAACTTATTTGCTAAATTTTTGTTGTTTTCTGGTCTTTTTGAATAACAAAATACAAGATTAAAAATTGATTTATAATAGTTGCGGTAAGTAGCATTCCTTGTCCCGAAACCACTTCCAAAGAATGTTTCGAAATTCTGCACAATTTCAAGTTATAAATGTTAAAATCAAGTAATGAGTTCTTGTTAGGTAGATTTTTGATAGATGTGTTTTTGTTAAGTGAACTTTTCAGAAACCCGAAATAACACAAATTTTTTTTTTTATAAATTTCCATAAAATTTCAAAACTATTTTGTCGACAAAGTAAGGGGGAAAAAATCCCATATATAAAAAATTCATAATATAAATTATAAATTTTTGGAATAACTTTGCTTTTGATTAGATTAAATATGAATTGGGCTTGAGAGCAAAACTTGAGGCAAACTGTTTCGTCTGAATTTTGCCTACTGTTTGAGCATACAACTTTTATGGAAACGATAATTTCTGCAAAGGGGCTTGTTACAGGTTTTACACTGAGAAAAATAATTTGTTGGCAAGAGATTGCTTCAATAAAATTTTCGTTGCAGCAATCGAAGTTCATTTACGCTAATAAGAATTAGTTTGGAGCAATAGATATTCGGTTGTGCAAAAAATATTCGTTTAAGGGAATAAACACGTAATACGTGCAAGACATTCTGTCAAGACAATCCACTTGTGTTGTTTGCGCGATTCTGTTGAAAGAACCGAACAGAAAAATGTCTAGCAACTCAATTTTGATTGCCGCAATAGAATGTTGGTTGTTGCAATAGAACATTGTTCATCACAAACGATTTTCGGCATCATTCTGCTGTGGTAACCGAATGTGTGTTCCGCCAAACGAATGTATGTTGCGGTAACTTAGTTAATACACACTAAGTTAAGTTGCACATAGGGAAATGAAAATGAAAGGTCTTCGGTGGCGCAGTGGTTACGCGCGCCAATCCAAAAACTTTCAACACAGGTTCGATTCCTACATACAGCCATGGGTTTTATTAAGGCAGTAAGTAAGAAATAATATTTTAAGTAGGAAAATAGTGTCTAGGTAACAAAAACGAATTCAGTGTAGGATTTAGCACAAATAACTCCTTTTTCGAGTTTACCAACAACCCGCGCATATGTGGCAATCAGAATTTTAAGAGATTCTGGTTGGCTAGGCAAATAATTCAGTTGTCGGAAAATATATTCGAAACCAATAAACGAAAATTCGGTTCGGCCAACCCAGAATGTCGCTTTCAACAATAGGATAGAAACTTTTCCTGCAACCGTTGTAATTCGATTGGCATATATTTCTATTGCAGCAATGAATCTGTTCTCTCAGTGTAGTTGATTTAATTTTATTTGTATGTTTTATTGTAACTTAATTGTAGTTCAATTTATGTTACACCTTTTTGTTATGATTTACATGCACTGACTTATTACGAATAAATTTATTCAGAAAATTCGAACTGTACACGATTTTGTTATGTATTTGACAATTTTCGTATCATTCATACAAATAATCGTCAAATCTGTTTGTCACATAAATTTTCTATTTTATTAAAAAAAATTGATTTAATTTTTTGAACAAATTTTGTAGTAACATATTTGACATATTTGACTATTTTAAAAAAAATTTAAGAAATATGATAAAATTGTTACCAATTTTGAAAATTTTTGTCGAAAAATTTACGAAAAAAAATTTCTACGAAGTAACAATAATAACTTTTTTCAGTGAAGCAAAATAAAACTGAAGATCTACAAAAATCTTATGTCCAAATATCTTCCCCATTTTTAACTTTTGACAATTATTTTTACCGTTTTAGATAAAAAGAAAATATTTATTTAAATAATATTTGGGAAAAAAGAATATATTAAGCATTGAAAGAAACATTTCGGAACATAAACAAGTTCAAAAATCTGCCAATAGTCTGGGCGGGACTTTAATATTTGTTGGGTGGAAGTCCGAAACAGATTTAATTCTAAGATGTGGTGTAGGTTACTATGCGACTGATAATCTAAAATGACGTTTCTAATAGCCTTCTGGTTATTCTTCCCTAAGTAGACTGTACCGCATATTATTTTAACGCGTTCCGGAGTTTTACTCCAAAAATAAAATATTAAAATTGCGCGCAGGAAGAGTTTTTCTTTCTTTCTTGATTTCGAACATCGACATAACTCCTTAGGGGTAAAAAATCAAAAAATTTTGAAACAGATTTTTAGGCGATGTTTAGGAAGCTCGGTAGAGTAAAAAAGACAATTCGATCATCAGACCAACGAGATATGTCGGAATTCGTAAAAGCGTACACAATAATTTTACAGCCCGTTGGGGGTTGAATGTTACAAAATCCATAAAATACGTTTTAGGGGATTAAATAGAAAGTCCATTGAAGTGAAAGCATTTTCGATATCTGATAAGATCTAGAAGATTTCGATATCACTTTAGATCAAACAATATGTCGGAATTCGTGAAAACGTACACTACTGGTTTACACCATCTTGGGGGTTAAATATTGAAATATCTTCTTTTTGATCGTTCATGTCAGTTAATTATAAGATTTTGATCTGATCAAAATATGTACAATATTTTCGTGTTTACATGGCTATTAATTTATTTTTTGGGTTTAGAAAGTGTAACGGAAAATTCAAATGAGAAAGAAGGTATCTGGAGAATAAACTATGCAAATTTTAAATAATTTTGAATAGGTACGACAGATTTAAAAAAAATTTTGCAGACAATTTTTTATAATAAATGTTAACACAAGCTAAGAATTTACATTCTTAATTAAATACTGTGTATACAGAGAAATACAGTTGCATTTAAATCAGGACACTTCCGCTTACATCTAAGCCAATCGCGTACTATGGACTTAAAACAATTATTTTCGCAAATGAACACTAGAATGAAATCATGCACATGATGTCATACAAATTGAATTAGTTTATGGTATTCATGTAGTAAAGAAATCGTGAATATTAAAAATAATTTACTATTTGATAATTTTCAAACAAAATGCAATAGACAAAGGCATTAAAACCAGGCTCATGGAAACGTGAGCTCAACAACAAAAGCGTGAACTGCATGTTACACATATTCCATTAGCACATTAAATGATAATAAAAATAAATTTTTTAGGCTGTACTATTGTCGCGAAATGAGTTAAACAAATTATCGGAAATTTACTATTACGAATACAATTTAAATTCAACTACTGTATTTTTCTTTATTTTTTCATGTATAGATAAGCATCCGATTAATTTATTTTAACGAATCTTATTCATTAA